>JACEHZ010000464.1:0-576053 GCA_017893485.1 Hemerocallis citrina | reverse complement strand
CCGACCAAACCGATCAACCCAAAACCAAACTGAGGGATTGGCTTTGTTTAAATTTTTATATGGGCTGAGTTGGGTTGGGCTGGGTTGGGATTGGGTTAGCAAAAATAGTAAACCAATCTAACCTAACTCAACACAGCTATTTATTACTTTTTAAAAACAAATATAAATATCTATATAATAAAACACAAAGAGAGAAGCTATCAAGTGTCTTTCCTTCAATAGTAAAAAAATCAATGGTCCAAATCTAAGCTTCCAAAAGATATTTTTTCCCCAAAAACTCAAATTCAAATCCCCCCCCCCCCCCCCCCCCCCCAAAACAACTCCTTTATTTATTTAATTATCTCTCTTTTTCTCTGTCATTCTCTCTCTATTTACTCAGAAATTTAGATTTTCAGATTTCAGATTTGTAAATTTTCAAATTTTTTATACTTTTTTATTGCTCATGTTACAGTGAAAATAGCAAATATCTCATCAATAGTTAAATTTCATCATTTTCCACCCTCAATGTTCTAAGAAGTTGTATTTTATACCCCCATTTATAATTATTTTTCAACATCTACTAATAGGAACATGAACTTTTATTTACAACTAATTAATATTGTCATTGTAGCGCCTCGAATTTTCAACATGATATCTCAGAAGTACGTGGCACAATTCCCAGCATCAACTTCAATTACAATAGTAAACATAGCCAAAACACAGATATATATATATATATATATATATATATATATATATATATATATATATATATATATATATATATACATTTCAACTTTTATTACAATAATTGTTTACAAAATACATCGTAATACAAAACACCTGATTTACCAATTTATTTCTTATAACACTCTATATTACAATTTTTACATAGGCCATAACATCAATTTAGCACAAGCATCCAAATCCCAAGCTACAAGCACCTACCTGTAAAACATGAGGCTAGAGATAACCCTAACCCCCAAAACTACAGGGGTCGGCCATAACGGTGTGAGTGACAAAAATAAAAGCAACATGAATAAAACATAAACATGGATTCATAACAACAAGTATCAACAGCAAGAACAATTAAAATAACAAATATCAATAAATAAAACATGGAATCATCAAGGAATATAAGATAGTAATAAGTAACACATGAAAACATCAAGTGAATCTAGACTAGCATTAGTATAAATACCCGAAACCCGGACCCGGCATTGGACCAGAACTAACCCGACCTATCCGGATCCGGGTCCGGGTCCTAAAATGGGACCCGTTGTACTTTTGGGTCCGGGTCCGCTCAAAAGAGATCCGACACGGACCCGTTAAAAAAACTCAAAAAATCAACATAAAAATAAATATTCTATCATCATCCCTCCCCTCTTTTCTCCTCAATTCTAAATTTTCCTCTTCCGAACTCAAAACTCATGCCTTTTTCTTCTCTCATCTACTCTAAATCCTTCACTCGCCGCCTCCGCTCGCCGCTCACACTCCCGCTCCTACCCGAACAAGTAGAAATATTTTAATAGGACCCAGACCCAGGACCGAACCCGGTCCTCACGGATCCGGGTCCGGGTCCAATTTTTGGACCCGTAGGGAACCAGGTCAGGGTCCGGGTAGTGAAGGACCCGACCCGACCCGACCCGATACCAATGCTAATCTAGACTAAGTGTCAAGTGTAGAAAAATAGAAATCGTTATGCATAAAACTAAGTCAAGAAACACAATTGCTATATGCTGACTTTCTAATGCATACTTGTTGAATTCTATGCATTCCATACTACATAGGTCCGGTGCAAGCCCTTAACGTTCTCTACTTTAAAGGGTTAGATCCCTCGTTATGCAACTAATCCTACTACGGTGATGAAAACAAGATCTAGAATACTCCGAGAATAGGCATTACAGCCCTCGACGCGCAAGCATCATGTAAGAATAGCTCAACAACCAGAGAATCACCTCCCTGCCGTGTACCCCACGAATAGGCTTGCTAGGCCCTCGACGTGCAGATTCACCAGGTACATTCCGTGAATAGGCCCGCCAACCCTCGACACGCGAATGCACCCTGCATGCTCCGTGAATAGGCTTGCAAACTCTCGACACACGAACATACAAATTTACTCTCGAGACAGAACAACAAATAGTCCTGGAACGCATCCATTGGAATAACAAAACGAAAAGCATATACTTACGTTTTCTAAGTTCCATCACATCTCCACTAGTGCATGTCCTTAAGTTAGTTATTATTAAAACACAAAAATTCCTCCTCTCTAGAGTTAGTGTATCCTGCAGGACTTAATTCCACAAAACAAACCCAAGACCCCTCTGGTCTATATCCACAAAATCTCATCTGCCGGTTCACAGGACTCCCACTCAACTCCTACAGATTCACAACTCAACCATCAACAGAAATTAAATCTTTCTTTATAATCTCTTCATTTCTTTGTTAATTTACTCACAGAAAATTCATTCATTCATAATGTTTGTATATGAGTATATATATATATATATATATATATATATATATATATATATATATATATATATATATAAGATCCTTTTTCAATAAAGTATGCACAAAGTGTATAAAATTCCCTTTTACTAAAATGCAGCTCTTGACTATATGCAGATATAAAGGAAAATGAAACATCTGTATACGTATGTAATATATATAACTGATATATATAGGAAATTCCCTTTACTGATATAGAGCAAATCATAAGCATACATATATATATATATATATATATATATATATATATATATATATATATATATATATATATATATATATACTGATGTATAGTAAAATCCTCTTTTTACACTGATATGAAGTATATGAGTTTATATATGATACATGTAGAAACTCCCTTTACTGAAGTAGACATGAACTAGTTAAAATAGAGCATCTAAAGGCATAGAAGATTTAAAGAAAAAATCCCTTTACTGACACATGCATATATATTTATAGAAATCCCCTTTTTCAAGTGAAACATATGCAGAAAGTAGTAGATTGACTATATGCAGGCTATAGAAAATGGAAACATATGCAGGTTGTAGAAGTGCAGTCATATGCAGTGGTAGAAATGAAAGCATATGCAGTTGTAGAAGTAAATCTGTTATTGGGTTGAGGTATGCATACATATATATTCTATATAGAATACCCTTAGCTGATATGATGTGTGTGCATATGTATGATGTATCAAAATTTTCTTTTCACTGATTAGGAAGTAAATGTGTGTATGTCTGATATATAGATAGACCCCTTACTGATTTGATGAGAATATTTATAGATTATATATAACTGATATACATCTATAGAAACTCTTTATTGAATTTGAAACATTAGCATATATATGTAAATGATATATATATAGGAGAGATAGATCATATGCAGATTGTACATAAAGATGCCCTAAGCAATGCAGAGTATATGGAAATAGATTATATGCAGGTTATAGAAATTAATCAAATGCAGGTTATGGAATTTAATCATATGCAGGTATAACTGATACAAACAAAAACCCTCTTTACTGATTATATATATATATATATATATATATATATATATATATATATATATATATATATATATATATATATATATATATTTGCATTTGATAGAAAAAAATCCCTTTCACTGATTATATGTGTGTGTGTGTGTGTGTGTGTGTGTGTGTGTGTATATGAGGAGTGATCCAATGAGAAATACTCTTAAATGAGAAAATGAGAAACATTGATTTTGACCATTGGATATGAGGGGATTTAGATGAATGACTCTAATTCATTTGGATTAATAATTAAAAAAACCTGTTTATTTTAACCAATCTATCAAAAAAAACCACAAAAAAAAACCCAGGTATCATATCTTAATTAATATTTTGCTTCCAACTCATTACCTGTTCATTACCTGTTAACCAATATCTTAATTTAGATCTTAATTAATATCTTATACACACAACAAAAAAACCCAACTCATTACCTGAAAGCATACCACGAAACCATGCTTTTGAGTCTTAATTAATATTTGAAATCCCACCGTCCTTCAATAACCGTCCTTCAATAATGGCACCGTCCTTTTAACCCTAGCAACAAAATAATCCCACCGTCCTTCAATAATATTTTACTTCCCTAACCGTCCTCCAGCCGTAGCGCCCCCGACGCCCACTCCTTCTCCATCCCGCCGTCACCCCGCTCCTTCTCTCCTCTGCACTTCTTCAAGATCTTCAACATGGGTAGAAGGATCTGATGGGAAGTTGCATGAAAGCTCAGAAAGTACTCAGGTACAACTACTTGTTTCGTACTTTTTTTATTGAATAGGATAAATACTCAGAAAGTGAATATTTTTCCATACTTGTTGTGTGTGAATTTGGGCTGAATGATACTTCTATTGAGCTTGAGGGGAGACACAAAACTTTTAAGTGTTTGATCTCTGTATGTATTAAATATTTTGCAGCTTGCGATTAGCATACTTGTACCGGGAATTATGTGCATATACATCAACTATGACTGTGACAGGCAACGGCAGGAATTCCGCAGAACAAATGGGAAGTCTTTGATATGGGGGAAAGCTCCATCAAAGGTCTAAAAACTTTGAAAATGATCTTACCTGTCAATGTAAATATTGTTTGAATTTTTCCTTTCTTATAATTTTGTACCTGTTAAATTTTGCAGATTGTGGCTTCTTATCATACCACAAAAGGAGAAACAAAAACTAGCCTTCTTTTAACATCTGGCTGGTACGGGAAATACTGGAAGATGTATTGTAATAAGGTTCCTTACAGGATCTTACCTGGGATTTACTGAGTTGGTCTGTGTTAATTGACTGAAATAAACTGGTCAACCAATATATCTGTTTTTCCTTCATAGTGGCTTTCTTGCTTGGCTACTCAAAGTGCCAACTTGATACAGTCCTCTAATTGTATCTTAAGTATTCTGAACTATAATGTATAATATCAGTGTAATGGAAGGTGTACATGTGACAAGTTTCTGTCGATTTATAGGTATATCAGTGCCGTATCAGTTTGTATCAGTCGGTGACAAACTTGTAATTTTCCTTTCATTTTTTTTTCCTGTTCAAATACGTTAGTTCGTTGTAGCATGGGAGGCACTATCATGTAATAATTTTCCATGCCTATATGAACCAAAATGTATAGTATTTTCTCGAACCCAGCTCACCCCCAAATTTTCTTCTCTTCTTTATTGTTTAACTTCCATTGTTAAACTGCTTGTTTGGATTGTTTTCAGAGAAATCAAGAATACATCGACTCTAAAAGTACTCTTAGGCTCTCAAAATGTGTTTGGTGACACAAAGTACCGAATATATTGAACCCTAAATCCTAATGCTTTCCTAACACGTTCAAGTAATATATTGCTTTCAAACAGTGCTTATTTTATACAGGAATACCTTAAGCCATATTTTTTTATCTCCATAATACTGTTTATTCACAAAAATTTTATACACAGGAATTAAGCCTTTTTAGAACAGATGTAGAATCAAGTAGGACTAACCAGTTAGTGTCAGGAAGCACATACAAGAATTATGTAACTACTAATGCAATGTGAAACCATCATCATACGAAACGTGCCATCCCTGTCGACAAGGGCTCATCATATTCACCACAACAACTCCATCTCTTCTTCCAGTTAGCACTCCCTGTATTCGACCAATTGTGCTTCTCATTCCACTTATAGACGATTGCTGTTAAAACCTCCGCAGTAAATGTATATATCTTCAGTTGAACTTTGGCCAAACCCGGCCCAAGTGGGAGCTTGCTTTGCCTTTCAATTCCCTTGTGCAACCTTACATTCTGTATCTCTACTGTTTATAAAGACATAATGTCTATCTTATCCACCACTTATGCAGACAAATTTGTATTTGACAACAATTTTCTTAACTACATGTATACAAATGTACTAACAAATTTGGGTGCACAAGCCTGTGAAGCGCAGGATTCAACCTTTGAGGTTAATTGAATGCAAGCTGAGGGTTTCTTAGGGAAGTAAAAACCCTTAAAGAGCCTTTTTTTTTAGTCGGGTGGGTCAAGTCTGGATCCAACCCAATTAAGGTAATAACCTAGTAGACTTGGCAAACTTCTGTTTCCATCAAATGCCTGCCAAAGTCCACCCACGTTCAAGATTGCCAAAATTTGAAATTACTCAGAGTCACCAAACCGTGAACTCAAGTACGTAAAACTAGGGCAAACTGAGAGGGTATTAGCTCGTGCTGTTTATTTTTATTTTATTTTTTTGGTTTGTTTTTTGTGTATAAGACGGGGAAGTGATGTTTGGGTTTTTGTTTGGTGGTTTTTTTTATAGATTAGTTAAAATAAACCGGTTTTTTTAATTACTAATCCAAATGAATTAGAGCCATTTATCTCAATGCTCTCCAATGGTTAGAATTAATGTTTCTCATTTTCTCATTTTAAGATGTTTCTCATTGGATCACTCCTATATATATATATATATATATATATATATATATATATATATATATATATGATAACTGTTATATTAATTAATGAATAGGATGGAAACCTATTTTATTCCCAAAAAATTCTATCATAGTAACAATAAAACCAAACTTAATCTTCTGATTATCTACATAGTCCGAACATTAGTTTGCTTTTCAAACATATTCATATGTTAAAGGGAAGCTTTAAAAATTGTAGAACATAATAAAAAGAGATTTAAAGATTTCATGAAAAATGAGATCTGTTAGGTATGAAATGAGTTAGTTACTATATGAGTCTTTTCAATAGATATCAGAAGCTTTAAAATGAGTCTTTAACTTGCTGTGTGTGCTAAAAGGTCGACATTAGTTGGCAATTAAAGTGTATTAGGACCTTCACAAAGCATCAGTATACATACTCAATTGTGACAAAATATATATGTATTATATATATATTATATATATATATAAGCATCAGTATACATACTCAATTGTGACAAAATATATATGTATTATATATATATTATATATATATATATATATATATATATATATATATATATAAACAGGTAAGAACAGTAACCTACTTTGGGTATTTTCTTTTGTGTGTGCATGTTTTCGATTGATACTCAGTTAAACTTTGCGAAATCAAAATCTAGTTTCCTGAGATACTTACACCTATCATATATAACATGTATGAGTTATTAAGACACATCAAAACACATCAATCTCTCAAAATTAGGATTTTTTTTACAAAACTTTCAAAACAGTCAGTTTATATACATATTTGTTAAAGTAAGGATTTGAGCATCAGTAGCATCAAAATTCACCAAATATGAGTAGTCTAATGTTCCAAAATCATCTCAATATCAAAACACTTAGAATCCAATCAAAACTTCTCAAAATTTACAAAATCTTCAAAATAGTATATACATAACTGTGAATGTGTATGTGAGTGTGTGTTAGCATCAGTTTAAGCATCAGGACTTCTTCAAATAAGAGTAGAAAAGGTTTCAAATTGACTCAGTATTGAACAACTCAGTTCCATATTAAAACTTCCACAAAAATTTACAAAACCCAATTTTTTCTTGCACACAACAGACCCGAACTCAACTACTTCTCAAACCTGATTCTTTTAGTTCATACCTACTCTTGCAATTTCATTAAACATACCACCACTTCTTACATCAGTTACCCATGAATATATATGAAAAACAACAAGTTCTTTATCAAGTTCTTCTCCAATAAAATCCAAAACAGAGCATATATCAATATACACACAGTGAGTTCTCCTTTAATAATTTGTTTACTTTTCATATGAAAACATCACTCAACTCAACATATAATGTTCAAATCAACCAAATATGATTGAGACATCCTACTCATGATTTCTAGGTTTCTTAACAATCTCAAGTCAATAAAATTAAGGTTTTAATCCTCAAGCATAGGTTTCATGAAAGAATCAATTTTTAATTCATCTACATATCAAAATTCATCATATCAACATACAATTCCCTAACATACTTTCTAATCAACAAGTCATCACATACAACATGCTTAGAGCAAAAGAAAACAAAACATGTCACTCACCTTGTTGAAGAAATCAAGCGAAGTTAATAAAGAACAAGAAAAATCCCTCTTTCGCAAGAAATCCAAGATCTTATCTTTAAAACTCTAAGAAATAATAATAATAAAATTCTTTGTATTTTGCAGAAAAAGATGGCTGCACTCCACCTTTTAAATAGGTCGGAATATAGGTTTTTAGGGTTTGTAAACAAATTTGTAAAATACCTCTTTTAAATATATCTTTACATATATAAATCCTTATACTTGGAAACTAAATAAAACAAACTTAATTAAGTTTTAAAATAAAAAATAACCATCCTATATCCAGCCGGCACTGTTTGAGAAACCCAGAAAACAATTTTGCATTTTTGTCCTTCTAAATGGCAATTTTGCAAAAGATCATCTTTTATCAAAACTTGCAAAATAAACCAAATTCATCTAAACAAAATGTAAACTTTTTAACCCTGAGTTGACTAGGCATCAAGCCCAGCCCAAAAATCCAAAAATCTGGAGTTTTTTACTCCAAGTGGTAATTTTGCACAAAAGTCCCTCTTTTTGTAATATTTGTAAATAGGTCCAATAAATATCAGAAAAATCCAGAAAATTCACAAATAATATCTAATAATAAATAATTATTTTCCACAAAATAAATTTTGACTTTGAACATCCCAAAAAAATATTTGCACGTGTGTTGCATGTGTAAAAAGATAAATTTTCAGAAAAATATTTATTAAATCACCAAAAATCATTTTAAATTCATTTATTAATCTTAAAAATATTATTTATAAATCTCGGGTATTACATCACTCCCTCCTTAGAATAGTTCTGTCCTCAGAACTACTATTAATAGGGTCCAAACAAAAGATAAGCAAACGGAAATGAAATCTCATAAATGGAAAATATAGTTTAAGAAATACAATTACACAAGAGAAAGTAATTTATCAAAAGAAATACAATTCAACTCAAAGAGCACAATCATTCAAAATAACGCAATCATACAAAAGTTCAGGAAAAACCTTCTGCATGTGATCCTCCGACTCCCAAGTGGCTCCCGCTGCGCAACTCTGATAACTTGCCTCCGGAAGCCTGCTGCAACAACCTCCGAATCTCTGCATCTAACTCTGACCTTCCACAATCTGCTTCAACTTTCCGAGGATCAGTGGTCACTCCCTCCTTAGAAAGGACATGACCAAGAAAAGTCACCTCAAATTTTCAAAACTCACACTTTGACAACTTGGCATACAAGTTACGCTCTTGTAACTTCTGTAATACCTCTGTCAAGTGCATAGAATGCTCTTCCCCTGATGGTGTTGCCACCGTCAAGACTCTGCATGAAAATACCTTAGGTTCCACACCTAAAGCTTTAACAAAAATTGGACGACACAAATGTATACAAACAACCAGCATTAAATAAAACTTTTTTGCTTTTATTCCATTAGTCAAAACAAATTTTGTTACATGGAAAATGATACTCAAATCTCCAATTTATTCCCAAATAAAGTTTTACTTAATACAAGTATGAATAAATTCAAAATTCTTGCACACCCTGTATCACATCCCTGAGTTACCCGCATTCTCCTCAGTCAATGCGAACACTTACCCCTACCTCCGAACTTTGCCTTCGCCTGCACCATCCTTCTTCAACTATGGGCAGTTTGGTCTGAGATGGCCTTCACGACCACACTGATAACAAACCTTCACCTTCCGAGACTTGGTGCATGCTGTCTGATAATGACCTGTCTCTCCACGGTTGAAACAGGTCACGCCTTGAATTGTGGGTGCCTTCTGCACTGGCCTACTGAACTTGCCCTGCTTCACTGGGAACTCCTTCCCATTCTGACTAATTACTAGCCTCTTGTTCCTGTTCCAAGTCTCTTGCTTCTTCTGGAACTGATCCATGTCCTCTTCTGTCATAGCTGCTCTCCTGACCAGCTTATCAAACCTTCTTATGCCCAACGGAATCATCCGTGATCTCAGATTCGGCCTCAAGCCCAGCTCGAATTTCTTGGCCTTCTTCGTCTCATCCACAATCAGCTCCGGTGCATACCTTGACAGCTGAGCGAACTTAGTCTCATATTCACGCACTGTCATACTGCCTTGCTGCAAGTTCAAGAATTTTGTTGCCTTCCTCTCTTGAATATCCAAAGGAAAGAAACGATTCCTGAACTCATCCAGAAAAGCCTCCCAAGTCACTTGCTGATCTCCCAAAGTCCTCTTCACTGACTACCACCAGATGCCAGCATCTTTCTCTAGATGCATCGTAGCCAATTTCACCTTATTAACTGTTGGAGTTTCCGAGACTTCGAAGATCATCTCCATCTGTCTAATCCAATCATCAGCCTTATCTGAATCAGACTGCCCCTCAAACACAGACGGCTTCATCTGCTTGAAGGACTCAACTTGCTTGATCGAATCAGCATTAACAAACACTGGTCCAGCCCCTTGATTCTGATTCTGCACCATATTTGCTGCCATGAATGTGTTCAAGGTTTGATACACCCTGGCAATCTCAGTCTCAAGATCAAGTCCTGCTCCATGGAAACCTTTTGCCCCATCACCATTACCACCCTTCCTGGTCCTGGGTCCTGCCATTCTACTGAATACTGCAAAATGAGGGTAAAGTTAGAGCATCACAACACAATTCACATCCATATCCATATCCCATGGCAAAACCCAACCCAAAACATCATGTTCTAACTCTATGTAATACTCACACTCTAATGTCCACACCTAGGTACTCACGCTCTAGTGTCCACACCTAGGTATGTTTTCATACTATGTTTATTATTACTATTGAAGCATGCTCTGATACCAATCTCTGTAGCGCCCTGAATTTTCAATATGATATCTCAGAAATACGTGGCACAATTCCCAGCATCAACTTCAATTGGAATAGTAAACATAGCCAAAACACACACACACACACACACACACACACACACACACACACACACATATATATATATATATATATTCTAACTTTTACAATAATTGTTTACAAAATACAACGGAATACAAAACACCTTGATCTACAAATTTCTTTCTTACAACACTCTCTTTTACAATTTTTACATAGGCCATAACATCAATTTAGCACAAGTATCCAAATCCCAAGCTATAAGCACCTACCTGTAAAATTGAGGCTAAAGATAACCCTAACCCCCAAAACTATAGTGGTCAGCCATAACGGTGTGAGTGACATAAAAACAAAAGCAACATGAATAAAACATAAACTTGGATTCATAACAACAAGTATCAACAGCAAGAACAATTGAAATAAGAAATATCAATAAATAAAACATGAAATCATCAAGGAATATAAGATAGTAATAAGTAACACTTGAAAACATCAAGTGAAACTAGACTAAGTATCAACTGTAGGAAAACAGAAATCATTATGCATAAAACAAAGTCAAGAAACACAATTGCTATATGCTGACTTTCTAATGCATACTTGTTGGATTCTATGCATTCCATACTACATAGGTCCGGTGCAAGCCCTTAATGTTCTACACTTTATAGGGTTAGATCCCTCGTTATGCAACTAATCCTACTTAACGTTCTACACTTTATAGGGTTAGATCCCTCGTTATGCAACTAATCCTACTACGGTGATGAAAATAAGATCCAGAATACTCCGCGAATAGGCACCATAGCCCTCGATGCGCAAGCATCATGTAAGAATAGCTCAACAACCGGAGAATCACCTCCCTGCCGTGTACCTCACGAATAGGCTTGCGAGGCCCTCGACATGCAGATACACCAGGTACATTTCGTGAATAGGCCTGCCGACCCTCGACACGTGAATGCACCCTGCATGCTCCGTGAATAGGCTTGCAAACCCTCGACACACAAACATACAAATGTCCTCTCGAGACAGAATAACAAACAGTCCTGGAACGCATCCGTTGGACTAACAAAACCAAGAGCATATACTTACGTTTTCCAAGTTCCATCACATCTCCACTAGTGCCTGTCCTTAAGTTGGTTATTATTAAAACACAAAAATTCCTCCTCTCTAGAGTTAGTGTATCCTGCGGACTTAATTTCACAAAACAAACCCAAGACCCCCCTGGTCTATATCCACGAAATCTCATCTGCCGGTTCACCGGACTCCCACTCAACTCTAGGAGATTCACAACTCAACCGTCAACAGAAATTAATTCTTTCTTTATAATCTCTTCATTTCTTTATTAATTTACTCACAGAAAATTCATTCATTCATAATGTTTGTATATATATATATATATATATATATATATATATATATATATATATATATATATATATATATATATATATATATATATATATATATATGTATGTATGTATGTATGTATGTATGTATGTATGTATGTATGTATGTGTGTATGTATGTATGTATGTATGTATGTATGTGTGTATGTATGTAGAAGATCCTTTTTAAATCAAGTATGCACAAAGTGTATAAAATTCCCTTTTACTAAAATGCAGCTCTTGACTATATGCAGATATAAAGTTAAGTGAAACATCTGTATACGTATGTAATATATATAACTGATATACATAGGAAAATCCCTTTACTGATATAGAGCAAGTTATAAGCAAATATATATATAGGGGAAGCTTCAGTTACGCACTCATCTTTGCGCACTCCTCTTACGCACTCCTTCTCAGCCTTTGGATTTCGATCCTCATCATGATCAAAATCCACTGGCTCTCCTTCTCAGCCGCTCTCATAGTTACAAAAGATGGGGGCCCTAAAGTCATTTTCCCACCTTTTACTCTATCTCCTCCCTCTGCTCTCTCTATCTCCCGCTTTCTTTTCTCTCCTTCTCCAAATCCCATTCGAAAGCAAACCCTAGCTTCCTCGATTCCAAATCCAAAGGCTGCTGCTTCAAATCCAGCTCTTAAATCGCAACTACCCTCGCCTATCTTCTCTCTCCCCGATCTCAACTCTCCTGATTGAAACCCTAACGAGTTAGGGATTCAAAGACGATCGAAACCCTAACTCCTGTTGCCGAAATTATTCGACGCCCTGCTTTCGAAATCTCTCGACGCCCCCTCTCCTGCTTTCGAAACCCTTCATATCCCCAAAAATCCATACAAACACAACCGATCGAAACCCTAACTTCACCTTTCTTCTCCATCCCGACATTTCTCTCTCACTTTGAATTCGACAACAAACCCTACCTCCATCTCCTCCTTCTCTGACGATTCCAACCCCTGACGTCTATATCGAAACCCTATATCCAAATCGAACCCATAAAGCAACCACAATCATCCGGTAATTTATTTGAGTAACCTATATTTTTAATTCATGTAAGTGAAAAAAGATTGTGGGTCTAAACCTATGGGTGTGTCATCAGTACGCAAAGAAGGAAAAAAAACCCCTCAAATTTATTTAGTTTCGGTCTAAATTGAAGGTGTCCCAAAAATTATGTGAGAATATGTTAATTTTTAGCATCCACGTTTTTTTTCCAACAAGGTTATAACATGTTGGATGATTGTTAGGAGAAGATTAAAATAATCAAACTCCCACTTCAGCATAACATTTGTTACATTCCTCATTTCGTATTATGTCCATTGACCTTGTTCTTTTGCTTTGATAATAGGTATGGAGATTGATGAAACGACCTCTAATGTCGGTGACCCTTTTTTGAGAGTACAAGAAGGTGATTTTGTTCCGGAAGTTGACGATCACTTAAAACCACATTTAGGTATGACATATGATACCCTGGCAGAAGCCGAGAATTTTTATGCGAGTTATGCCAATTGTGGGGGTTTTCAAATGCGTAAGGGTTCAAATAAACTAAAGGATGGCGAGATCGTGGAAAAAACATATGTCTGTAATAAAGAAGGGTTGTCGATTAGTAAGAGTACATCTAGAAAGGGAACTACATCTAGAACAGCTTGCAATGCTTTGGTTCGTGTGAAACTAAAGAAAGAATCAAACTTATGGTTTTTTTATTCATTTCACGAAGTACACAATCATGTTTTTACTTCCCCCGGTAGAAGCATTTGTTACCGCAAAACTGTAGTGTATCAAATTCCGATAAAGCAGTAATTGGACAACTTACAAAAGCTAATATTCCTACTTGCAAACAAATGCTTTTTTTTGAAAGTTCTAGTGGAGGTCATAATAGAGTTGGATTCACCAACACCGATGTTTACAATCATGAGAGAGACATGAGGGAAGCTGTGAAAGGTCATGATGGACAAATGTTGATTGATTTTTTCAAATGGCAACAAGAACGAGATCCCTCATTTTATTATGATTTCGAGGTGGACGAGTTTGATCGATTGACTCATTGTATTTGGGTAGATGGGGTTGCTAGGAGGAACTATGAAGAGTTTGGTGATATTGTTTCTTTTGATGCAACACATAGTACGAATCGCTATGGGATGCTATTTGTTCCATTTGTTGGAATAAATCATCATTAGCAATCGGTATTCCTAGGTTGTGGGTTCATTCCGAATGAGAAGGCTTGTTCATTTGTGTGGTTATTTGAAAAATAGTTAGGAATAATGAAACATGCTCCATTTGGTATGGTGACAGATGAAGATCGTGGGATAGGTGCTGCAATCAAAATAGTTTTTCCTACAATTTGGCATAGGTATTGCATATGGCATATCCTAGACAAGATACCTACAGAGGTGCCTCAATTGAATCAAAATAGTCAGTTTATGGATGCTTTTAAGGATAATATTTATAATTCCTATGATTCCTTTTCTTTTGAAGAAAGATGGAAATCATTGGTTATTCAGTACGGGGAGGAAAATAGTAAATGGTTGAATGAAAAATTTATTATTCGTGAAAATGGGGCCCCGTCTATCATAGAAGTCATTTTTGGGGTGGTATGTCGAGTAGCCAACGAAGCGAAGGGATGAATTCGTTCTTGAAGCTCCATACTCAAAAGAAATACTCACTACATGAATTTGCCGTAATCTTCGAGAGAATCTTAGGAAGGCAAAGAGAAGAAGAACTTAAAAAAAATCATCGTACACTAGAAAAGAAACCAAAATTGAAGACCGAGTGGCCTTTGGAGGAACAAATGGCACAAGTCTATACATTGGTAATGTTCTACACTTTCCAAAAGGAAATTCAATCAAGCTTAATGCATAATGTAACTCTGTTACTAGAGGAAGAGAATGAGCTGAATATATTATACTTAGTGAAGTGGTGTAGGAAATCAGATAATGACATAGTGGTTACTTATTCCAAAAGTAATCAAATGGCTACTTGTTCATGCAAGTTGTTTGAATTCATGGGTATTCCTTGCAAGCATATTTTTGCATATCTCAAATACTGGGATCATAATGAACTACCAAAGCAATATATTTTAAGAAGATGGACCCGAGATGTAATAAGAAGAAGCATGGCAAGTAGAGGCACATGTGAGAATTTTGGTTCTCGCTTTTGTGAGTTGAGTAATCTAGCAAAACAACAAGTTGATATTGGAATAGCTTCTAATGAAGGCTACGAATTCATGCGTGAGAAAATGTTCCAAAATATCAAAGACTTCCATCTAATGCAACCCGGAATAAGTGGAGAAGCATGTAAAGAACAATTGAAATTGTCTCAAGTTGAAGTGGAGGAGCCAGTACAATGCACAACAAAAGGAAGGCCCCGTGGGAAAAGAATGAAGCCTAAAAGAGAGAAAAGAAGAGGAAAACCTCAAAAGTGCAATGCATGCAGTTTGCGTGACCAAGAACACGATTCAAGGAATTGCCCAACCAGATTTGTTAGGTTAAATTTCTTACTTTAAGTTGAATTTGAATTTATTCTCTTAAATATTGTGTTTTAGAAAGGAAAAAATGTGTTTTTGACCAACTTCCTCTTACTGTCAATTTTTAAGAGGGAAAAATGTCGAAGAAGAAAGTTCGGAAGAAGGAACATCTGAGGATATAGATTATTGAGGTATCTTATCATGCATTTATTCATTTACTTACAATATTCAGCATTCATTTGTTCAAACATTTTCTGATTAGCAAGTTTATTGATTATTGCAGGTAATGAAAGAGAATGCAGCTATTGGACAACTATGTAAATCTTATTATTAGATCAGGGAAGTATTTGACTATATGAATCTTATTAGAAAGTTGGTCCGTTGTTTTTGTGTGTGAAAGTACGCAGTGATGACAATCTAATAATGAACATCCACTGATATGAATGGGGCTTGTAGGGGGACTATATTTCTGCTCTGTCAAATCTTATTTACAAATTCATGATGGGGGCACTAAAGTCATTCTCCCACTTTTTACTCTAGCTTCAGTTACGCACTCATCTTTGCGCATTCCTCTTGCGCACTCCTTCTCAGCCTTTGGATTTTGATCCTCATCATGATCAAAATCCACTGGCTCTCCTTCTCAGCCGCTCTCATAGTTACAAAAGATGGGGGCACAAAATTTGTGTGTGAACCTGATGGTTGTGATGATGCAACAGAGAGTGCGCAACCAATAGTGGGCAACAGAGAGTGCGCAATCTGATGGCTGTCATTTTCCCTCTACTTCTTCCTTCAGATATTGATTATTGATTATTTTTGTTTTTGAACTAGTTGGCATGGCATTGCAATGCAGCCCTAGTTTTAGTTATATGTTCTGAGCCTATTTTGTTTTACTCCTATTCCGATCTTGTTTTGTTTATTTTTGTCTTCTTTTATTGTTTGATCCTTGTTTTGTTTATTGTTATTTATGAGTAGCAGGAGCTGCCATAGTTCATTTTTCCAGTGTTCAATTTTGTTTATTTTTCCAGTGCTGCATAGAGGGGTAAGCCTGTTGATTCCTACATCCTTAATTTCAAATAGCTGAGATTGATTAAAATAAATTGATCTTATAATAAATTAATAACTAACCCATAATTTATTTCGTTATCAGCATCATCACTGGGATTCAGATTTCGGTGGTGGAGAAGATAAAATGGAAGATTATTGGGATAAGCAGATCCAGGCGGACTCTATTGGCAATCAGCTGAATACAGTTACTATGTATCCAGAATCTAGATACTTCAAGTCCTGGATCAAATTCATAAAGTTCTTACTGATCAATGCCTGGGCTCTCAAGAGGGTGATTGTCAATTTCAATCAAGGAGATAAGGGGAAAAAAAGCTTTTGTAGAATTCCAAAAGGAGGTGTTTCTCTTGAAAACGGCTTATCCAAATATTGTCGTAGATTTAGTGCCATGTAAGATAGCATTGCCTGAATTTGAGGAAGTTTAGTGAATGTCAATCATGTATATAGCTCCACTGTAGAAATCTGGTCACTGTTATTCCACTTGAGCTGTTTGCGTATTGGGCCTATGTGGTTTCTTCACAATGACTGAACTAGTGTACTACTTATTTTCCAGTGTGGGTTAATGGATTTTGGCTTTTGTTGGTGTATGAAAGAGGCATTGCTATGAATCTATGATTATTCAAGTATGTATCTTTTCTTAAAGATTAATCTTGCACGGAGTGAAATTTATTTACTTTTTTCCTGTATTATATGCATATGCATATGAATATGTAATTGGTTTATCGTTTTGTGTTGCGATAAGGCTTGGATATAGAGAGTTTTAAATGCGTGATTAATATTGGGATAAACCTGGCATATGCAAGCTCGACAAGCGATCAACTGATGAAGTTGCATTGTATGCAGAGTGTGTACCCCATAGAGCATATGAAGGCAATTAGAGGAGCGGCCATAGTTCATTTTTGGCTTCATCTGCAACAGGACAGGATTGGCATCAACCTCTATGTAGCATTTTAGAAATTCACATTTTCATATTTTCTCCATTATTAATACTGCACCAAATGACCTATGATACCATAAACAAAAGCAAAGAATAAACATATTCCCAAATCAGAGTTAGCAATTACTGCACAACGTGCAAGTCTGAATTCAACTTATGATACCATAAACAGTCCCGCTACAGGACCTCCAATTGAGAAACAATAGCAGGCATGCTCATAAACATACCTCACAAGGAACATGCATATGTAACATACCGAGAAATACCTCGAATATTATTCAAACTGTAACTTTTCAATTCAATACCTTGCTCCAAACATGAATTCAATACCTTGCTT
Organism: Hemerocallis citrina; assembly: GCA_017893485.1. Lineage (NCBI taxonomy): Eukaryota > Viridiplantae > Streptophyta > Magnoliopsida > Asparagales > Asphodelaceae > Hemerocallis > Hemerocallis citrina. Next base: position 558,013 of record JACEHZ010000464.1, on the reverse strand, counting down.
CATTCATTTCAGAACATAATATTCCATCAATACCGTAATGTCCATGAATTCAAAAACTGACTTATACATAGAAAGAATATGAACATTGTCTGTTTACAAAGATGTTTTCAAAATTGCAAGTCTACAATTAACCAAAATTTTAAAAAAAACGGCTGCTAATGCTGCTTGTACCACTGCTACCTGGAATATGTGCTTCTCAACTTATCAACTCCTAGTTGCTGCCAGTTCTCCTACTAACCTTAACAAAATTAAAAAGCATAAGATTGAAGTATGATTAATTAAACTAACCCAAACATAATTAAAAAAGTCAAAAAATGTAATAGGCTCAGAACACACTATTCACACTAGTGTAGCACTGCGGTGCCATGCCAACTAGTTCAAATGCATAAATAATCAAGCATCAGTTAATTAAATAATCAAGCAGCAGATCTAAAGCATAAATACACCCTCCATCAATTTTATAATTACGCATCACTTCAAATGCATAAATACACCCTTCAACATTAGTGAGAGAGCAGGAGAAGGAGAGCTGCCCAATCAAGATCATGAACATATATTGGGGAAGCTTTAGTTGCGCACTCCTCTTTGCACACTCCTCCTACGCACTCCTTCTCAGCCTTCGGATTTTGATCCTCATCATGATCAAAATCCAGTGGCTCTCCTTCTCAGCCGCTCTCATAGTTACAAAAGATGGGGGGCACTAAGGTCATTTTCCCATCTTTTACTCTATCTGCCCAATCAAGATCTTGAACATATATCAGGTGGATGTGGAAGAATATGCATAAAAATCATATGCTAGAAAATCTAACAAGAGTTGCCCTCAATTAACCAACATCAAATGGGTTTTCAGATAATAAGGTGTGTCATCACTGCCTATACCAACACCAAAAAATATAAAAAGACCAAACCCCAAAATGCATAAATGGGAATCAAATACTTCCCTGACATATTGTAGCTGATCATCTTGTTCCACACACTATTCTGGAGATGCAAACATTACCTGACAGATTAATTAACAATAATGAGGTTGAAAAAGTGGATGAAAAACATTTAACAATTGTCAAAGCATAGCAACATTGTCTAATTAATATTGACTATAAATATGTTATCAAGTTATAAGGATTCAATGATGGTTTGAACTGGGTTCAGTATGCTGAGGGTTTACCTTTGTTAAATACTCAAGTTCATACATATTGATTATATTTATACAACATTCAACATTGGCATATTGGTGAGTGAATACAATATTTTTCTTGTCAAGGTTCAAAACCCACCTTGTACACTTTATTTAAATGAATTAAGGTATTTTGAACCTGGTTCAGAGGGTTCGCTGCTGAACCATTTTCTGTTCAATCTGGTTTATCGTTTTTCAGCAAAATTTTGTTTTTCTATAAAACTGGACTAGTTCATGGTCCCTTTCCAGTTAAACCCGTCCTCTGACCGCGTGGCCCGGTCCAATTTTTACAACATTGCTCGTATTATGCATTATTGCAGTAATTTTCTTTTTGTTGACAACTATATCTGTCAGTTGAACACAAATTAGTTTTCTATTTAATAAATAGATATTTGTTGAAACTTTCTCCTGAGCCCTTATCTCCACTCCGAGTAGAGTTTTGATTATGCTGCTTGTGTTAGCAAAAATTGTACCACTCCCCTTTTCAGTTAAGGTTGTGTTTTTATTATTGGGACCTGTTGTTTGTCAATAAACATGTTCTATTTTACACGTGGTATGCAATGAACTCCAACAGTTGTGGCTGTTTTATGAGCATTAATATGAAATCTGATACTTTATTCTTTCATTTTTGTTTACTAATAAAAATTTAATGCAAGGTATCTTTTGGGTGCGGGTAAGCCATTATCTGCGTTGGCCTTGCTTGGTTTGATAATTCCACAAGTAGTGTTTCAGGTATATGCTATGACTTTTACCATTTACACTTAAGAAACTCCATAATTAATAAGGCTTTTCACTGACAAATTTACCAAGTCCTTCAATTTTTCTAACCCGATCCAAACATAAATCAACCTAAAGATTATTTTGTGCATAACATAAACCAACGAAAATTACAAAATAAGGGAGTTGAAAAAAAAAATTGGTAAAAAATGTTTACAAAATTATACCTGAACAAAGATGTCGGTGGGGATATGGGGGGGGGGTTCGAAAGCAGGAGAAGGGGCATCGAGAGATTTCGAAAGCAAGGCGTCGAATAAATTCGGCAGCAGGAGTTAGGGTTTCGATCGTCTTCGAATCCCTAACTCGTTAGGGTTTCAATCAGGAGAGTTGAGATTGGGGAGAGAGAAGATAGGCGAGGGTAGTTGTGATTTGAGAGCTGGATTTGAAGCGGCAGCCTTTGGATTTGGAATCAAGGAAGCTAGGGTTTGCTTTCGAATGGGATTTGGAGAAGGAGATAAAAGAGAGCGGGAGATAGAGAGAGCAGAGGGAGGAGACAGAGTAAAAGGTGGGAAAATGACTTTAGTGCCCCCATCTTTTGTAACTATGAGAGCGGCTGAGAAGGAGAGCCAGTGGATTTTGATCATGATGAGGATCAAAATCCAAAGGCTGAGAAGGAGTGCGTAAGAGGAGTGCGCAAAGATGAGTGCGTAAGTGAAGCTTCCCCTATATATATATATATATATATATATATATATATATATATATATATATATATATATATATATATATATATATATATATAGTAAAATCCCCTTTTTACACTGATATGAAGTATATGTGTTTATATATGATACATGTAGAAACTCCCTTTAATGAAGTAGACATGAACTGGTTAAAATAAAGCATCAAAAGGCATACGAGATTTAAAGAAAAACTTCCTTTACTGACACATGCATATATATCTATAGAAATCCCCTTTTTGAAGTGAAACATATGCAGAAAGTAGTAGATTGACTATATGCAGGCTATAGAAATTGGAAACATATGCAAGTTGTAGAAATGCAATCATATGTAGTTGTAGAAATGAAAGCATATGCAGTTGTAGAAGTAAATCTGTTATTGGGTTGAGGTATGCATACATATATATTCTATATAGAATACCCTTAGCTGATATGAGGTGTGTGCATATGTATGATGTATCAAAATTTTCTTCTCACTAATTATGAAGTAAATGTGTGTATGTCTGATATATAGATAGACCCCTTACTGATTTGAAGAGAACATTTGTAATGCCCCGATTTTCATTTAATGAAAATTATTTTATTTTGCACGTAGTGTGCACATGCAATATTTTGACAATTATTTTCATTATGATGAGTATAGATATTTATATATGTATTCTTTAATTATTTTTATATAAAGCCCTTTTTTTTCAAATAGACAAAAGCCTTTCTTTTTAAAAGCCCAAATCTAATTTATTGGTTATCTTTTTATAATTATTATTTTGGCCCATAAACTAATGCCCATGAGCTATTTTATTTTAAATACAACTTGTAATGTAGAATACAGTTTAAAAATTATTTTTATGTAAAATATAATGTACAATTTTTAAATGGAGACCAAGTTGCATGCACGTGCATTGCACGTACACGTGCAAAATGCACATGATGAGCATGGCCGGTTTGGAGCTTTTGGAGGGAAAAGGGAAAATTTTGAGTGGAGTCATGGGTGGTGGTTACTTGATCATGGTTGGTTATTGTAACTCCTCCTTGAATCCTAGCCTTTTAATCCTAACTCCTAAGTTAATCTTAGCCTTCCATTTTCCTAGATTTTTAGTATAAATACCCTCCCTAGCCTAGTTATTCTTGTGCTTATTATTTTCTCCAAACCTATAGTCTAAAATACATTATTTAGTAGTATACAAGTGAGTAAAAGATTGAGAGTTTGTGGGGTTTGTGCTTGCAACAAGGCCGGCATCAATAGGAGCTCTCGGTTTGGCTTGGAGGAGGCTCGGTTGGCATTGTGGAGGCTTGTGTGCGCGCTTCAAGGAGGAGGATCGCTTTTGCAAGGACATTGGTTTAGGAGGTGTTGCTAAGTGTAGTCTCTCCAATTAAGGTGGGTAAATTTTCTATATTTCTAATTAGGAAGCATGCTAGATTTGATTTGAAAGAATGATGCATGAAAAAGATTAAGAAGAGTACACATTTAATGAGAAAACAGCTTATTGATTGATTGAAATGTGGATATGTAATTATATGTGGTTCTATCGTTAAATTTAAGTTGTGGTTATTAGTCTACGCACACACTAGTCTCTATATATTATCGTTGTCCTAATTTATAATAATACTAGACTAGGGATATTTAAGAACAGTGTTCTCATTTCAGCCAATAAGATCTCACAATCAAGTCATGCACTTGATATCCCATGGCATTGAACTTACTATTCTAAGGACTTTATTATGTTTATTTAATTCACAATAAATAATACAATAAATGAAATGTCTAAAAATGAAATATATGTCATGATATAATGTAAACTAGTAATGTCAATACACAACTGGCCTTTAAGACATACACCAACACAATCGGCATGAAGCAGGAGAAGTGGGAGGAAATTTGTTCAAAAGCCTTGGGTTTAATCTGAATGTCATTAACAAGCGAAGTCAGGTGCAACCTCATGGAGGAGCAAAGCGCGAGTCTAGGGGCAAGACTCAGAACTGACTACTCAGAATCACTATTGCAGGATCAGATGTACCAGAAAGGTAAGTTATGAGGTTACTCAATGAAGGAAAGTACCGCTCTTCTAGATCATACAGTGGAGTTCAATATGGAGTTATCTGAACCTAGGGTGATCAACGCAGATGATCTAAAAGCTTCCAACATGATATATTCACAACCAAATTTATCCAACATGATAATTGTGCTAGACGAGAAATCTACCAAGGAGAAGTTTTCTTTAGCATGTATGATCAAGGGGTTGGAGGAGGATGCACTTATAAATGAGAGTCAGAAATCGACGTCTACTTCTATGAGCTTGGAGGTGGATTGTACTTCATATTGAAGGAAAAGTGCACGTAAGGGCAGGATTCATTGCAATCATTACAGAGGAGTTGGGCATTACAAGAAGGATTGTTATAAGTGGTTGAGTCAGAGGGGAGCTAAATTCAGTGCCGCTGAATAAGGCGATAGCTTTGACAATAATCTTGCTTCAAATTTTATAGATATGTATTCTGGATGGTTTCTTGAATCGTAGAGTTCTTCTTATATATGCTCCAAGAAGGAGATGTTTTCTGCTTACAAGTTCACTAGAGATCGTTGTGTGAGAACAGTGGTTGGTGATATTTGTGAGATAGTGGGTGATGGAATAGTTGAATTGGAGACACTAGATGGAAAAGGTTACACACTAGAGAATGTTATGCATATTTCTCAGCTGAAACGAAATCTTGTATCCATGGAAACTCTTGAAGCACGAGCCTGCAGATACATAGCTCAAGGTGGAGATCTAACAATTTGGGAAGGTGATCGTGAGGTAATGAAAGGAAAGATGGGTGTTGAGCACAACCTCTACAAGCTTTTTGGGAACGTGAAAACTTGCGCAAGTATTTCAAAACCCTATGTTCCTAAAGCACTATCTAGTATACCGTCACTAGAATCATCTAAGCGAGACTGCAGCGTTCGATTATCGTCGAAAAGTGGAGAGAGCCTTGATGTAGGTGGAGTTCGTATAGAGGGTGGCACCTCCATGATGACATTTACTAGGGTGTGTCCTTGAAGAGGGCATGCAGCGTGAGAAAAACAAGTGAATGTAGATTCAACTAGCAAAATAAGCCACAGAACCGAGTTATTTGCAAGAGGGTAATAAAAGAGTCTAGAAGGTTTTAAATCACATGGGTGTGGATTCATAGTATGCAATCCAAGGTGAAGATTGTTGGGTTTATGTCTTGCATACTATGTTGGATACGAAGACGATGAAGCGAAGGAGGTCGAAGCGACTGAGTGAAAGCAAGTCACAGCAGTAGCAGCATGGGTCTGGCAGTCGGCTGTGCGGTCAACCCCTACCCTCTCAACCGACACCTGTATAGGGTCTTCCCGCGATCGGTCTTGTTGGATAGTCGACCATGCGCAGCTGATGCAGACTTTGGGTGCGTGTCTTGGTGACTTTGCTGAAACCCGAACTTGCTCTTCAAGTCAAATCGTGTGGCACTTATCATAGGGTTATTTATTCAGTAATATCCAATGGCTATTGTATCAAGATATCAACTTAGGGTTTCTCTAGATCTCTATATATTGTTGTTATTGACCTTCATTGAGAATCAAGAGAGAGAGAGTACTTCATTGAAAGAGAGTTTGAGAGTTTCTCCAATTGTAAACAACTAGTACTTGTTGGTGAGGCTTGAGAGAGGGTCGTGATGAGAATTGTAATATTCTTGTATCTTCTCTAGTTGAATAACATCTCGGTTTCTTCTCCCCCAAATTAAAGTGAAAGCCCCAACCGGAATAAATTTGTGTGCTTTGGTGTGTTTGGTATGATTTCATATGTGCTTGGTGGTTTGTATTGATTGCATCGCATAACTCAACAAGATCCTCAAAAGGGAAGAGTTCCGCTAATTTCCTAACAAGTGGTGTCGTTGTATCGCTTGTTTCCTAACACTTTCATCTACTATCTCACAAGAGTCATATTCTTATTGAGGAAGACTCGAAATTCGTTATCGATCAGAATCGTGCAAGAAGCAGTCACGACCCCATTTCTCAAGATATATTACTCATGCTTGAAGATATGAATATTGGTGAGATACAACATATTTATCGAGAAAGGAATATGTGTGATGATTGTGCTGCAAAACGGCGACGTCGTACTAGTCTAAGCTTTCAATGGGTTAACATCTTTGACCTTGAGTTTCTTATTTTGATTGACAAAGATCCTAGAAAGGAATCCTAATCGAGGGATGCTCCTGTTTTGTAGTCGTTTTTTATTTCGTTTTTTATTATCTTTTATAGCAAAAAATAAATTTGAATGTAAGGTTTCTCAATAAACAAATAAACAAATAGTCAAAATAACTGAAAAGGACAAAATAAATATGTATAGATCTTCAGCAAGAATTCTTAACTTCAAACAAAATATGTGTCGTAATATCTTCTGGTGTGTGTGCGCATTCTGAGTTTCTAAAAAACCAAAACGCATTGTCGCGATAGACAACAATGTTTTTCGAACAATAGTAACATCAAAACATCATATGTATTATATTTCATACTATATATTAACCAAAAGATTTACCCCCTCTTCCATTTCTCTATTTTTGAAATGAAGAAAGAAGAAAAATGTAGGGGTTCCCACTCAAATTATTGAATTTAGAGAAAATCATTTTACAAGGAAATAACCAATTAAATTGCCTCCCCTTATTTTGGGGCCCCTTAATTTTCTCTCTCTCTTTCTCTCTCTCTCTGCTCTTCTCTCTCTCACTCTCGCATCCCTCTTTAAAACCACCTTCTCCACCTCTCTGTCCCTAACCAATGACCCTCCTTCTTGCTCCTCTTTTTTTAATGAAAATGTATTATTCTCACAACACAACTCTCTCTTAATGATTAAAGTTTTCTAACATCATGATTTATTATTTTTTAACATCAAGGTATTAGATGTTGTTTATTTGTTAACTTCTTTTTTTTTTTGTAAATCCAGTTTATTTGCAGTAGCATTTGGGAGCGATTGTTTAAACCATTGGGAAAAACTACTTATGAGGTGCATGTAATTATGAACTTGGTGAAGATAGAATACATAAATGAGGACGTGAAAGTTCATTTTTCTTTGTATATATTATTTAAATTAATGTTGTTCTTCTGGTTTCTCTACAATTTTATTTTAAAATATTTCAAATGCATTGTTTTGATTTCAGGATTCAACTCTGGTAATAAGGTTTTTACTAGTTGGTTAGAATCGAATTTTTTCAGTACTGACCCACTTTATGAAAATATTAAGCGATCTAACCCACTTTCAAAAATATTTACCCAACTGACCTAGTTTTGGGCACATTAGCATTAACCGTTATTAGAAATAACGGCATAGGTTAACATCATGTCGTTGTTTTCAATAGAGGCATCTGTTTAAAAAAAAAATCGCATGCCGCTATTTAGAGTAACAGCATCAGTTAACTTATTCTCAATTGTGTGCTTTATGTGACTTGGAAAAAAATGTAAGTGTGAAAAAATCTTATGGATAATGCCGATATTCCCAACAACGGTATTCTCATTACAGATGTCATTGTTAGGAACAGCGGCATCAGTTATTGGATTTTTTGCATATAAATAGTGCCCCCCTCTTCTCCTTCCCCTTTCACTTTAGATCGGTTTCTCCTCTCTCTCTCACTCCCGAAACCCAAAAAACCCTAGATGTCCGCTATTAGAAACTTTGTAACTCTTCTCTTTCATATCCTAAACAAATTCTCAAAATACTCATCATTAAATCCTAATTGTGAACACCTCTTCTCCCTCGTTCACTTGGAATTTGGTGCAAATTTTTCTACAGATCTCCTCGGTCTCGAAATTGTGGTAAGTATTTGGAAACCCTTAATTCTTTGAATTTATTGACTTTGTTGATTGAGATTTATATTGAGGGTGTAGTATATGAGAATTAGTTATGGAGATTGATATGAGTTGTAGGATCATGTGAATGAGAATAGATTTTGGGGGTGGGAGAATTGACAATGTAGTATAATATATGTTGGAGAAATTTGTATAAAGTGAAAGGGGAATGAGAAGAGAGAACCACTATTTATATCCAAAAAATCCTATAACTGATGTCGTTATCCCTAACAACGACATCTGTAATGAGAATGTTGTTGTTGGGAATAGCGGGCATCATCTATAGTATTTTTTCACACTTGCATTTTTCCAAGTCACATAGAGCACACGACTGAGAATAAGTTAACTGATGTCATTACTCCAAATAGCGGCATGCGAAAAAACATTTTAGACTGATGCCGCTATTGGAAACAATGGCATGGTGTTAACCTATCCCGTTATTTTCAATAACAGATAATGCTGACGTGTCCAAAACTTGGTCAATTGGGTAAATATTTTCGGAAGTGGGTCAGATCGCTCGATATTTTCAAAAAGTGGGTCAGTACCGAAAAAATTCGCTAGAATCATTCATTAGGCCTTCAAGGTATCAACTTTTCATAGGACTAAAAGATGCTTTTGATTGAATGCTACCCACTATATTTTTTGTATATGAAAAATTTTATTGTTTATATACTTTCATCCATATCTTTTTCTTTTAACAAAAAACCATGCAATTTAATTTTGTGATTAAAATTGTCTATATGTTTTTACGTTAATAAATTTTTTTGTATGTTGAAGTATGACAAAAACATTAATATTTATGATAGTATATAATATTTGTATGTTCCTAAATTGTAGCAATTGTTTAAAATATTTTTTTTTCATTTTGAAAAATTTGGGTAGCATGGCACCAGGGTACATTACTACTGATGAAACAGTTTATATGAATTCCTAGAATAAATTCATCGTATCCGAAAAAGGTTAAAAAATACTGGAAGTGTCTTTTCTTTTTCATTACAACAAAATCTTTAATAGTAATTTTGTGCCCCAAAGCGAAGTAGTGGTACTGTGGTAGCACACATTTTGAACCTTATATGCTTGACAGTAAAATATTTTAATTACTGCCTACGTACTCATCATCTAGTTACCACATCACCCGAGTCCTAAACATTGTTGTACTCGGTACACACACTGATCTGTATTTTATGCAAAAGAATCAAGTAAGAGAACTCAAAATAGCAGCCATAGGAGCAGCATACATGCCAACACTGAGCGCATGCAGATTGGGACCTGTCCAAAAGACAACTTCAGATTGGGACTGTCTGCGGGTTCTGTAACGTGCATACAGAGAGTCTGAATCACCTTTTTATTCACTGCCAAAGGAGTGAGGCGACTATGGTAGAAGTTTTAAGAGCCTTAGGCACATCTGACTACCCCAACGAGTATGAGGATTTGTGGATCGGTCCAAAATTCGCATCGAATTGCCACGATATGAAGGATGCGTGGTACATCGCCATTGCGGCTACCACATGGGTGTTATGGCTAGACAGAAATAATTTTTATTTTCGGACTTCATGTAGTACGATTTCTGGTAACCTTACTCATATCATGCATCTTATTTCTTTTTGGCCTACAGCTGCTGCTACAGGAGCGAGAGGGAGGATCGCCAGAGTTTTCCCGGTGGAGGATTTTGATGATGAGGAGATAGAGTTTGGGCCGACATTGGACTGAGGGGCGGCGCCATCCATGCTCATCTGAGTCTCTATAGATGCAGCCCATGCTAGTCTGTTTTTTCACCCATTGTATTTTCGGTTGTTTGAGGTTTGGAGGTTTAAACCCACCCCCCAGGGTTTTGTTGAGGGTCTATGTTTTATTTCCTGCACTGTCTTTTTCCGCACTGTACTTTTTTCTCCTCCGGTTCACGGGGTTGTTTTATTAACTGCTTATTAATGAAACAGGGTGGTTTTATTCCACCTTTCACCTCAAAAAAAAGAAGAAGAAAAAACCACTGAGTGCAGCACACATGCACCCAATAACTGGCAGCCTCAAACTCCCATGAAACACCAACATCGTCAACAATAGCACCACCCAACATACACCCCTACATTCAACATCCCCACCAATCTCCCAACAACGTAAACTGACTGCATCACACTCCCAGCTCCATTCAGACTCACAATCAGAAGGCCGCCGGGATTGAGATGCCCATAGTACGTCCACATATATAGATGTGCACAACAGAGTCGTCACATATGGTAACCCTTCATAATTCATCGTCGACTTCTTCTTCAGTATTATCCAAAATGCCGTTCTAATTAAATAAGTTAATGCACAAATTAATCATCATAAATAAAAAGTAAACTAATCGTTCATTCTGGATGTACAAATTCATGTAAAGAGTTTAAAAAGAAATGTCTGAACTTACATGGGAGAGGCAGAGAGTACTAGTGTGGAGATGATGACGTTCCCTACCAAAAAAACATTCAACAATTAATTATAAGAAGAAAAAAAAAATTAATATATTGGTTGATGCTGCTTGTTTTCGGTGCGGGAGCAACATATGTGAGATCTTGTAATTTATAAAGTGGAAGGGACGGATCTCGATCGCAGCTCGGGTATGTTCCTGGAGGTCGGCTCGGACGAACAGCTGGTGCTCGGACGACCGGGATACCTGCAAAAAGGCCTAAAAACGCTGGGAGAAATTCCGGCGACAGGCCCTCCGACGATCTAGTCAGTCACTGGAAAAGAGATTGGACAGCTAGGGTTCAGGTGGAGAATTTGAGATTACCTTCTGCAGTGAGGAGGGGGCCTGGTATTTATAGACAGAAGCAAACGGGTATCTAACCCTAATAGGTCGGGTTAGACCCGTTTGTCTGTGGGCCTAAAGTGGTAGAAGGCCCGTTGGACCTATTGACCTGATGATCTAGGATGAGCAAAATCTAAAGAAATCTGACGGCCCTAATTGGGCCACGTCATCTAAACCCACATCATAAGCTCCCCACTCCTGGAGGGCTATGTGCACCAGCCGTTGAGTAGTAGTTTGTTCTTGTGAGAAGAGCGGAGGGGAGTGTTTTGTGAAGATGAGATGGTAAGCTCCTGGGAACAATGTTTGGGGTCGGCGCCAAGCCGAGCATGGTATATGGCCTGATAGAAGTTCGGGATGAGCGATGAGCATGAGGGGTCGGTGCCGAGCGTCGAGCCAGGAGGGTTGATGTCGAGCACGTTGAGCGATGTGCTTTTGAGAGGATGCCTGGGCGCTGCTCGAGGTACATGCCGAGCTCCGAGCTTGGGATCGGTGCCAAGTGCCTCGATGGAGGCATTTTCTAAGAGAACGTTGTGACGCTGCTCGAGGTACGTGCCGAGCTCCGAGCTTGGGGTCAGTGCTGAGTGCCTCGATGGAGGCATTTTCTAAGAGAAAGTTGTGCGCTGCTCGAGGTATGTGCCTAATTCCGAGCTTAGGGTCGGTGCCGAGCGCCCGATGGAGGCATTTTCTGAGAGAAAGCTGTGGCGCTGCTCGAGGTACATGCCGAGCTCCGAGATTGGGTTCGGTGTCGAGTGCCTCGATGGAGGCATTTTCTAAGAGAAAGTTGTAGCACTGCTCGAGGTACATGCCGAGCTCCGAGGTTCTGTAAGAATGCTAGTTGTGTGCTCGAGATTAATTCCGAGCATCGAGCTAGGTGGCCTTGCTCATAGACACTTTTGTGGAAATGTTGGGTGTCTGCTCGAGATTCATGCCGAGCATCGAGTCAAGTAGCCTTGTTTATAGGCATTTTTGTGGAAATACTGGGTGCTTGGTCAAGATTCATACCGAGCATCGAGCCAGGTGGCCTTGCTTAAAGGTTCTTTTTATAAAAATGTTGGGTGTCTGCTCGAGATTCATGCCGAGTGTCGAGCCAGGTAGCCTTGCTTGGAGGCACTTTTTTGGAAATGTTGGGTTCCTGCTCGAGATTCATACCTAGCGTCGAGCCAGGTGGCCTTGCTTAGAGGCGCTTTTGTGGAAATGATGGGTGTCTGCTCGAGATTCATGTTGAGCATCGAGCCAAGTGGTCTTCGTGACTAGCCAAGTGCATGCCGAGGCTCGAGCGTTTCAGACTTGGAGAGAACTTGGTCTGGGGGAGAAATTGGGTAGTAGTGGGCCACTTCTGCGGTGACACGTGTAATGATGACATCATGTTTGAGGATTTTGAGGAGTCGCAGGATTTGTGAAAATTGAGGAGTTGCTAGGTTCACTATATATCCCCCAACCATCTCCTCATTTTTCACCTTTGCTCTTTTTCTCTAAGTCCCCAAGTTTTCTCTCTAGCACAGTTCAGTCAATGGCGGCAATCTTTTTCGGCAAACTTCTCGGCACTTTCAGACAGGTTAGTTTTTTAATTATGTCGAGGGCTCAGTCTAATTTGTCTGCCACTACATCGGATCAGGATGATGACCCGCATCTCTCCGACTCAACGTCTTGGAAAATAGTGGAGAAGGTTTATGATGTCATGCCGCTCCACAGTAGAAAGCCTTTCGTAGTGGAGTTGAGTGACTCGGAAGGGAGCGTGCACAAGGAGGAAGGTGACGACGAGGAAGTTGTAGGTGGTGTGGAGGAGGATGAGTTGATTGAGGGAGTGGGGCATGACGAGGAAGTTGAAGTTACCAAGGGTGACGAGGAAGTCGAGGACAACCCCTCAGTAAAGGACCACAATCTGGCTCCTTTGGCGACGCCCTCTCCCCCCCCCCCCCCCTCCCCCCGAAGGGTCTTTGTATCCGAAGGAGGAAAATGAAGTGGATCCTACCGGACAGCCCGGATGAGATGGCTCCTGAAGTCAGACTTGATGTCCCCTTCACCGTGTAGCCAAGATTCATTAGAATGTACATGAACGATGTCGAGGACTTGGTCCAGTACGGAGTGCAACCGTCCTCGCCTGGTCAACAGAAAATCTCCTTGGACAAAATGCCAACTGTACTTACTGCGGACGACCTTTCGGTTATCCGAGCCAGCTACTTCTTTGGTCAGGAGTACGAGTTGTTGATCCCCAGCCCTGGGCTCCGCCCCACGGATAACTTGGCTCCCTGCTTCTGCATGTTTCTGGTGGATGCGTTCAGCTCGGGCTTGCGATTGCTCCTCCACCCATTCACCAGAGGGTTCTGAATTGGGCATCGTTGATTCTGATGTAATACGGGCTGAAATCTTGGAAGCAGCTCGTCTGCTTCATTCTTCTTGCGAGGAGAGGGGGGTGCCCCTGAGATTGAAGTACTTCTGAGCGGTCTTGGGTATTAGCTTGTTTGGTGAGTATGAAGGAATCTACTACATCTCGCCTCGCCGAGGGATGAGGGTCGTCCACAGCCATCCGGACTCAATAAAGGGGTGAAAGGAAAAATATTTCATCGTTCGGAGTTTGACACCCTAGGTATTACCCACAACGTGGAGTTTTTATAAACCCAACCTTAAGGGCCCTCGCAAGGCCGATCTGACAGCAGAAGAGTGGGTAGATGTCGAGAGGATATGTTCGGGCAACAGCATCGGTTAGCCGAATGTGACGAACAGGCATCTGGCTCGGATCAGACTAAGCCTCATTTCTTCCAGTATGTCTTTTGTATAATCTCATTCAAGTATTTTCCTTCATCTTGTACGCTTCTCTTTCCTTTGCAAATATGGACAAATCAGAGATCGCTGCAAGAAGGGCGATGTTGAAGAAGAGGAAGGCTGAACGGGCCGAGCAGGGGAAGCAGGGGAAGGTCCCTTCTGAGGGGTTTCGGAGGAATCTTCCGACCCGATGCTGAAGAAGCAAAAGGCCTCCAAATCGACCCCAAGCTTCAGTAGCCTGAAGGTTACTGAGGTGGTGAAGAGTGGCCTCTGATGAGTTTTTATATAATTTTTATTACTCTTTTAGGCATTAAAATTGCGAGAACTCGTTGATTTCTTTTACATTTATCTTATTTCTACTCAATATTATTTATTTGTTTGTTTTTGTAGGAATGAGAACGATGAATACAAAATGTGAGCATTTTTTGTGAAATCAAGGAAGAAATCAAGGATAAAGTGTTCAAAAATTCAAATAAATTATATGAGAAGATTTCTATAAGATTCAAGCACTCAACTGTACGTGTTTACGAACTAGACAATGGAAGAATCAGAAGAAAAAAATATTTCGTACAATTAGGGAGAGGAATAAAATTTTGTAATAGAAATTGAGTGGATTTAAATTAGGTTTAGTTAATTGATCAGTTTAAAATTTAATAGATTAATTTTAATTTATAAATTTTTTTAATTAATTAATTAATTATCTAATAATAATTAAACTAACCCTAATTATAATTACCTACCTACCCTATATATATTGGGGGGGGGGGGGGGGGGGGGGGGGGGGACGGAAAAAAAAGGAGTTGGAGGTTGGCGGCTCTAGTTGGTGTGCGGCGGGACCAGAAGAAAAGAAAAGAAATTTAGAAGGCTCTGAAGTGGCAAGACAAGAGAGCGACGACGGCTGACCTCACAAACAATAAATAATATTATTAAAAAAAGAGGACAGAGACAGAGGAGAGAGACGAAGGCACTGTTCACTGACTAAAGCAGCGCTGACGTGGGCTGCTTTGTCTGACTGCATGTGTGGAATCTCGAGGAGAGCAGCAGCAGGCTCTGAAGTGGTCATGAGGCGTAGTGCTACACTGTTGGGCGCGAATCTCGAGGAGCTTCGTTTGGGATTTTTCAACAAAACAGTGTTTTTCCTTCTTTCTTCTAATTTTTATTATGCAATCAAAGAACATATTTGTTAGTTGCAAATCTATTATGAACTAATTTTATTTTTTTAGGGCTTTGATGTAGCCTAGTTTTGAGAACACAATTCTAATTTCATGTTATTTTATTCTCCTATTTTTTCATGGTTGTGTGTTTAATTTTTGTTCTTAATGCTTACAATTGTTTAGCCAACTTTTGTATAATTTATTGGATCATGGAGAGACCGAGAGGTAATTTATAATTTAGAACTATAGAATTAAACACCATTGATTGAGCAAAATTAGAGATGATTTATCGCGATTGATGTGACTATAAAGAAATCCATAGAACTTAATGAGTCTTCAATTAATTAAATTTGCATAGAGATATGACAAACTGTTAGTTTGAGACATTTTTGGTGTTGTTCGAGAGAAAACATTAAATAATTAGGAGATTTATGTCTACAACTTAGAATAGTATAATTTTTTATTACATGGAATTATGAATTGTGTGAGATTAACTAAGTGAAATAAAAAACCCTAGAATTAGTTTTGCTATTAACAAACAACATAATTTCAGATTTTCGGTCTTTTTTAATTAGGTTAGAAGTTCTCTAGATTAATTTAATTTAGTTGTTTTCTTTATCAAATTTGGATTCTCCAAATAGTAGTTAATCTAGTGAATATCGGTAGTCAATAAAATAATTAGTCTTTTTGGGTTCGATACTCTTTTCACTTAAACTATACTACTTGTTGTGATTTTGTACACTTGCAAATAAATCGCATTAGCCTCCCCCCCCCCCCCCCCCCCCCGATCACTCCAGAGGTCGAGGCGATCAAGGGCGAGGAAGGGCTTCAAACGTGCGCCCCGGACTGGGTCGTTCGGGTCGGAAACACCGTGTCGGAGGGTCTCGTGGCCATCGAGGTGGTTAAGAAGCTCACCCCACCTCAGGATCGGAAGGCCCGGGAGTGTGACACCATAGAGTCCAGCTACATGAAGTGGGCTTTGCGAGCGTGCAGGTAACCTTCGTTCTGTTCCGACTCTTTTGTAGCTCGTTTGTGGTATATATGTTTTCCTAGGTCTTATTCCCTCTGTTATAGGCTTGTCTGGAGGGCGCTCAGCTGATGAAGCTATATCAGCAGGAGCTGAAAAGGGAGGTGAAGAACACTCAGCACTACGAGCGTGAGATGAAGGACCTTAAGATAGCGCAAATGGCACAAGACCCTCCGACCCGGTGTTGCGCTACGAGCGTAAGATGAGGCCTGCAATCAGTCCCTTCAGGCCGAGCTGGCTTCCCAGGTCGACACCAACATGAAGAGGGAGGGCAAGCTAAGGAAGGCGGCCAAAAAGAAAATAAGCAAGGTCAAGCAGGCCGGAATTGATAAGGTTATCGAGGCCCAGGATGAGGTCTATACCCTTGCGATCCAGCACGTCAAGTACTATCACCCTAAGTTGGATCTTAGTCAGTTTCATTATGATATGAAGCTACCCGACCACCCGCCGACTCCCTGGGGTGACGAGGACGTTGCCGCGGTCGATCCCAACACAAAGACGGCTGCCAAAGAAAAGGTTTGCCAATCCCCCAGCAGTAGGCTTTGTTATTTGCTTTTCCTCCTCTTTTCTCTTCAAATTTCGTAGTTGCCGAACGCGGATTGGCCACCGCACCTTTGTAAATACATTTTTGAGTAATGAAAATAGTTTTTGGCCGAATCTTTTGACCTGGAATTTTGGGTGTAATTTTCCATGTGAGATTTTCTGAATTTTAGCCAAAGATATAAGGCTCTATTTGCCCCTGTCAGATAGATGCGACCTCGAGAGTAGACCCCGGTCTTGCTGAGACGGCACGACTAAGGGATAAGGTATCGGCCTTAGATTCTGCTCTAACCCGGTGTCGTAAAGAGGCTCACGATCGAGAGGCAGTTGTTCAATACTTCATGGATAAGTCAAATGGACTTAGGTTGGAGCTGGCGCGCTTTAAGAAGATGATAGCCGACCGTGACTTGGGAAGTGCGGAGGTTGTGTTTTCGATGGTCAGCTCTTCCACTCGGCGGCCGTCATCTGAGTCTTTCCTTCGTGATGTCATTGTGGAGAAGGAGTTAAAGGTACAATGGTACAAGATAATGCTCGGGATGTTCGGATCCCGACCCATTTCTTTTGGAAGCACCTACCTTTCTATCGGAGCCTCGTTGCCGACCCCAAGAATCGAGCCAGCGAGGCCCTGTGACGCACAGAGCTCCGTCGCTGGTGTGTCTACCTTAGCGGCCCCAGGCGATCCTGCGGAATACCAAACTCGTTCGGCTGGCCTTGAACCGGTTCATATTAACCCTGTGGCTCCGATACAGGAGCCCTAGGCCGATTTCGAACAATGTAATAAAGTCTATCCTTGTAATGATACACTACCTTTGGTTGAAATAATAATAAGAGAACATGATTGTATTGGTCTTTTGTGGGTTGTTTTGCCATGCGCATACATCGAGGATGGGTCTTTGAAGTCTGGGCCGAGGGGAGAGTATGAGACCGAGGGATCATGAATGACTGGTAATGGAGGACATTTCATCTTCCAATATCATAAATGCGTATAATAGACGTTTCGACATCCCATGCCATAAATGCTCATCCCCTTTGGGCTATATAAACCTCACCCCCAATCATTTCATTCCTCACTTCACTACGAGCTCTCGTCACTGGTGACTCTCCTACCACCCGCTAACAGTTAGGGGTAGCAGCAATGAAGGCTGCTCTACCCCTGGCTTCCAGCGGGTGAAAAGGAGTCGACTTGAAGTGTGGGGCTCGAGGCACTTGCCGAAGGCGAGTGTCAAAAGTAAAAAATTGACTGAGGGTCCCTATGACTGGTGGCTCTCCTACCACCCTCTGACAATTAGGGGTAGCGGCGATGAAGGCTGCTCTACCCCTAGCTGTCAGCAGGTGAAAGAGGGATCAGCTTGGAGCACGGAGCTCGGAGATCCTCGCCCAAGGCGAGGACCACAAATCAAATTGAAACTTGGGTAAGCAGTGAGTCGAAGTCCCAACTGAGGGGCGAGGACTTGAGAGATTGAGAAATCTCTCGTAGCTGGTCGAAGTCCAAGTCGAGAGTCATGAACGTTAGTAGCCGAGGTCCGAGCTGAGGGGCTAGGACTTGAGGGATTGAGAAATCCCTCATAGATGGTCGAAGTCCAAGCCAGGGGCAAGGACGTGAGTAGATGAGGTCCGAGCCGAGGGGCTAGGACTTGAGGGATTGAGAAATCCCTCATAGGTGGTCGAAGAACAAGTCAAGGGGCGAGGACATGGGTAGCCGAGGTTCGAACCGAGGGGCTAGGACTTCAGCAGAGCTGAGGGGCTAGGACTTAAGGGATTGAGAAATCCCTCATAGGTGGTCGAAATCCAAGCCGAGGGGTAAGGACGTGAGTAGCCGAGGTCCGAGACGAAAGGCTAAGACTTGAGAGATTGAGAAATCCCTTGTAGGTGGTCGAAGTCCAAGCCGTCGGATGAAGATGTGAGTAGCTGAGGTCCAAGCCGCGGGGCTAGGACTTGAGCCGAGCCGAGGGGCAAGGACTTGCTAGGACTTGAGCCGAGCCGAGGAGCTAGGACTTGAAGGATTGAGAAATTCCTTGTAGGTGGTCGAAGTCCATGCCGAGGGGCCAGGACTTGAGGGATTGAGAAATCCCTCATAGGTGGTCGAAGTCCAAGCCGAGGGGTGAGGACTTGAGTGATTGAGAAATTCCTCATAGGTAGTCAAAGTCCATGCTGAGGGGCGAGGACTTGAGGGATTGAGAAATCCCTCGTAGGTGGTCAAAGTCCTTGCCGAGAGGCGAGGACTTTAGAGATTGAGAAATTTTTCGTAGGTGATCAAATTCCATGCCGAGGGGCGAGGACTTAAGGGATTGAGAAATCCCTCGTAGGTGGTCGAAGTCCATGCGGAGGGGCAAGGACTAGAGGGATTGAGAAATCCCTCGTAGGTGGTTGAAGTCCATACTGAGGGGTGATGACTTGAGAGATTATGAAATCCCTCGTAGGTGGTTGAAGTCCATGTCGAGGGCCGAGGACTTGAGGAATTGAGAAATCCCTTGTAGGTGGTCAAAGTCCATGCCAAGGGGCAAGGACTGGAGGGATTGAGAAATCCACAAACTTTGACTTGTTAAACAAAATCTCCCTGCCTTTATTTCATGTTTGTTTACAGGGGAATTGGTGCGCAGCGCCCGTTACAATAGTGGGCTCCCCCTCACTTTACCTCTTGGAACTTGACGAGGTGCTTCGCGTTCCAGGGCCTCTTAACTACCCTGCCCCCTAGGTCTTTGAGTCAGTACGTACCAGGATGTACCGCTTGCGAAACCTTATATGGGCCTTCCCAATTTGGGACTAGCTTGCCTCTGGTTGTGGGCTGGGAAATTGCGAGCTTTCTGAGTACGAGGTCACCTTCCTTGATATTAGTCGGACGGACTTTCTTGTTATCTAACCTTTCAATTCACTGCTGATATGTGGCCCGTCGGATGGTGGATCTTTCTCGGACTTCATCAATGAGGTCCAGGTTCACCCTGAGGTTGCTTGAGTTCGATCCTTCATCGAAGCCCATGTACCTAGGTGAGGAGAAACCGAATTCTAGAGGGATGACTGACTCGGTCTCGTATGCCAGGTTGAATGGAGAGATGCCAGTCAGGATTCTCTTAGTAGTATGGTGTGACCAAAGGACGCTCGATAACTCTTCGACCTAGAAACCCTTAGGGGATTGGTCCAACCATTTTTTGAGACCATCAAGAATTTTTCGGTTGGCATTTTCCGCTTGGCCGTTCGATTGGGGTGGGAGATTGACGAGAAGCACTGCTGAATTCCGAGGTCTTCACAAAACTTTCAAAAAATTTTACTAGGCTCCTTTATCGGTGACTAGCACGCGCGGGATCCCGAACCGACAGATGATGTGTTTCCATAAGAACTGTTGGGCTTGAAGTTTTGTGATTGTGGCTAGGGGTTCTGCTTTGACCCATTTGGTGAAGTAGTCGATTGCCACGATGAGGAATCGCCTTTGGCCCATGGCCTTTGGAAAGGGACCGACCAAGTCCATCCCCCACATGGCAAAGGGGGTAGGGCTGGCGAGATTTTAGTTTGGCTTGGGGCGATCATCTGATGGGAGAGAACCTTTGGCAAGGGCCGCACCTTTTTACCAGGTCCTGGGCGTCTTGCAACATAGTTGGCCAGTAGTAGCCTTGATTGAGCGCTATTCTTGCCAAGGACCTGCTGCCCATATGGCAACTCCCAATTCCTTCGTGTAGATCCTCCAGGGCATACTTAGCTTCATCTGGTTTCAGACAACGAAAATAAGGTCTCCTGTCAGCCTTGGTGTAGGAGCACTTGAAGAGCATGTCCTCAATTAGGGTGAAACTTTTGAAACGGATCCCTGTAGTCGGTGCCACGACATGGTCCTGCGGTAGCTCGCCGTTGGTTAAGAACTTTCATATAGGATCCATCCATGTCTCGGCTTGTTCATCGGAGAGGAGGCACAGAACTTTAGGTTCTTCAATGCTGGGTTTGAGAAGGACCTTGACTAGGATAGTGCGGTCTAATCCTCCAAGGGATGACGATACGAGTATGGACAAGGAGTCGGCGTGACCATTTTGTTCTCTTGGAATCCGTCGAACCTCCGCCTGCTCGAAGAGCGCCAGGAGCTATTTCGCACGTGCCATGTACTGGGTCATCCTAGTGTCGCGGGCTTCATACTCCCTAGTGATCTGATTGACCACGAGATGAAAATTACTGAAGACACGTATTCATCTTGCCCCTGCCCAGTAGGCCTGTGTGAGCCCGGCGATCAAGGCTTCATATTCCACCTTGTTGTTGGAGGCCGAAAAATTGAGTCGAAAGAATAGTGGAGGACAAAGTCATCGGGACCCCTAAGGATGATGCTAGATCCGCTCCCTATTTTGCATGATGATCCATCCACATAGACGTCCCATGCCGAGACGTCCTCCCGAATTTTTGGGGACTCAGGGATGGTGCACTCCATAATGAATTCTGCGAAAGTCTGGCCTTTGATGGCCATCCGAGGATGGTAGCTGATGTCGTACTGGTTGAGCTCGATCGACCACTTGATTAAGCAGCCACAGTTCTTGGGCTTGTCGAGGACCACTTTGAGAGGCTGATCGGCCTGAAAGTATGGTTGAAGTTTTCATGCGGCCACTACTAATGCGTAGGCGATCTTTTCCATCTTAGGGTATCAGACCTCGACATTGTGCAGATGCATGCTGACATAATAGAGGGGCTTCTGCACCCCGTCCTCCTCTCTAACCAACACAGCAATGAGCGCATGTTCCCTGGCGGCCAGGTAGAGGAAGAGGGGTTTGCCTGGCTCTGGCCTGCTGAGGAGCGGGGGGTTGGCCAGGCTGACCTTCAGTCGGTCGAACGCCTTTTTTTGAGAATCCACCCACTCGAAGCTTTTCGCCCCTCGGAGGGCCTTGAAGAATGGAAGTAACTTCTCTCCTGACTTGGAGAGGAAACGACAATAGCCACCACTCGTCCCGTGAGCCTTTGGACTTCTTTGACGTTTTTCGGAGGGGCCATGTCGAGTGTGGCCTGAATATTTTCAGAGTTCGCCTCAATGCCACGCTAGCTCACCACAAATCCGAGAAACGTTCCCAAGGAGACGCTGAAGGCGCATTTGGAGGGGTTGAGTCTCATGTTGTGAGATCGCAGGACTCCGAAAGCCTCCTTGAGGTCGCTGACATGATCTTGCCCTCTGCGACTCTTGACGAGCATATCGTCTACATATACTTTTATGTTCCGACCAATCAGCTCTTTGAAGACCCGGTTGACGAGCCTTTGATATGTGGGCCGGCATTCTTCAGCCCGAAGGACATGACTCGGTAACAGTAGAGGCCTTGGTCGGTCACGAAGGCGATCTTCGGTATATCTGGAGGGAACATTCTGATCTGGTTGTAGCCTGAAAAGGCATCCATGAAGTCCAGCAGCTCGTGCACCGAGGTTGCATTGATCAGGGTATCGATGTTCGGGAGAGGGAATGGATCTTTCGGGCAGGCCTTATTGAGGTATGTGAAATCTAAGCAGATTCACCATTTCTCGTTTGTCTTTTTTACCATTACGACATTGGCCAGCCACTCCAGATAGCTAACTTCCTGTATGAACCGTACCGAGAAGACCTTGCCCGCTTCTTCCTTCACCGCCTGCTGCCTATCTGGGGCAAACTTACGTCGCTTCTGCTAGACCGGCTTCGAGTCCGAGTGGACGCTTAGCTTGTGCATTATGATGTCTTCAGAAATTTCAAGCATGTCGGACAGCGTTCGGTCAAAAAGTTCGGCATTCCGATGAATACATTCGATGATTGACAGCTTTAGGTCCAGGGTCAGAGATTGACTTTCTCAGAAACATTTGGACTTGTCTCCTACGGAGAAGGAGACCTCCTCCAGCATGTCTACGGGCTTTGAGCCTCTGATGGATGGGAGTTCTACCGCGTCAAGGGGAAAGACTCTGCCCCCCTCCCCCCCCCCCCATTGCGTTCTTGTAGCACGAACATATTGATTCTTGATTACCCCGGACAACACTGACCCCGTGATCACTGGGAAACTTCAGCTTCAAGTGATAGGCAGTGGGAACCTCCTGGAGTGTGCAAAGGCCAGGTCTGACGAGGATAGCATTATAGGCAGCCTTAATATTGACCACCATGAAGTCCATCGCTTCGGTCTGAAGGGTCGGGGCCGTGCTTGCGGTCACGTCAAGTGTGACGATTCCCTCAATTTGGACGGGGACGCAGGAAAACCTATGAAGCGTGAACCCCACCGGCTTTAACCTTTTGCGGAAGAGCTTGAGGCTTTCGAACTCCCAAACTCCCGTTGTTAACAAGAATACGTCGGCCCTCGTGGTTTACCATGCCGAGGCTGACTACCAGGGCGTCACAAAGAGGTAATCGGACGCCTTCGAGATCTTCGTTGGAGAATGAGACTGCCAGCCGCTGGTCCCGGTGGGGTAGATAGTTATGGACTGAGTTTACTTCCCAAACGAAATCTTTGCGGGAGGTGTTCGATTCTCCCCCCATAGGTCAGCCGTAGACACAGTGAAGGATAGCCGGCCCTTCGGCATCCTTGACCTCTAGCTCAGGCTCGGGCCGCCTGCCGACCGTTCGAGGAGGATGCAAGGGCTGCAGATCCCCTTGGTCCCTGGGGTTGGTTCGAGTGAAATCCTTCAAGTACCCTCTCTGGATGAGGACTTCAATCTCGTCTTTTAGGGCACGGCATTTATCGCTCTAGTGCTCGTTGTCCCGATGGAAGCGACAGTAGAACCTCTGGTCCTTCTTCTTATTGCTGTTAGGCCAGGGTGGAGGGCGGACGATCCCCTTGTCCTCGATCTCCAGGAGGATAGATGATACATTTTGTGTCAGTGGAGTGTATCTCTCGAAACGGGGGACCGGTGGGGAGCGTTTCTGGGCAAACACATCTTTCTGAGCCTTCTTCACAGGCTCGGAGTCTTTGGTTTTTCTTATCCCTTTGGATGGGTTTTCTTTGAGGCATTCGGGGTGTAGGGCCTCCTCGGCCCAGATGTACTTTTCGACCTTGTTAAGGACGTCAGAAAAATGTAGGGGCAATTTCTTGGCCAAGGAAGCCTTCAACTGGCCGTGGCGAACATTGTGTCGAAAGGCTGCCGATGCGACACTAGAATCGATAGATGAAACCACCCTAGCTTCAGTTATGAACCTCCGCACAAATTCTCGGAGGAGCTCTCCTTCCTTCTGCTTGAGTCCAGAAGGGATGCGCTCGTCTTCTCAACCTTCCAGCTGGTCACAAAGTGGGCAAGAAAGTTCACCTTGAGTTGGTCGAACGAGAAAACCAAACCGAGGGTAAGCTTTGAGAACCATTCCTGAGCCAGGCCACGCAGGGTGGCTAGTTATGCGTGGCATAGGAGAGGATCCGATGTGCTATGAATCATCAAGAGGGTTTTGAACCCTTCCATGTGATCAGCAGGATCACTCTCGCCATTGTAGGTCTTGAACTGAGGCAGTCTGAAATTCCTGGGAATCTCAACGTCTAGAATTTGAGAGGAGAATGGGCGTTGGCTCGGCTGGTGCGCCGGGCCAGATTGCGATCTTCCCCCGTTGATGCGGCGAGGCGCTTCTCCATCTCCTGGAGGCGGTGGAGGACGGCTTCATTCTGCTGTGGTGGCTGGGATGAACCGTGAGACTCGGGACCCCGACCCTCTTCGAGCCTTGGGCCGACATTTTTCTATTCGAGCCCGGGGCTGCCTCCGAGGGTTCGGAGGATCTCGTTCCTAAAATCTCGAAACTCAGCTCTCGTGATCGGAGCTTGTTCACCCTGACCGAACGAAAGTTGCCCATCCCTTGGGTGTCGATTCTTGGTTTTGATGACTACAACACAATGCAAAGTTGTGCTATCACTTATATATATTGCAGGGTGTATTAGGATCAATACCATATTGCAATACACAAAGTTAAAGTTGATTCAATGAAGCTTTCAAGACAATTGATCAAACCACAAAGAACTTAGTTCAAGCCACATTGATCAAGCAAGCTTCAAGATATCAAGAAAATGGCTCAAGCTCAAGTCAAAGACTCAAGTTCAAGACAAGACTAGTGCTTCAAATTGCTTTGTATTAAAGTGTCTTGTAACAATTGTAATGTTTATTCTTTGAGTCTTAGAAATGTTGTAATAGCCTTGTCACTCACACACTCACACATATATTTTAATATTTGAGTGTTTTTACAAAAGTTAAAAGGTCGAAATAAGCTTGAATAAGATCAGCTGTTGAGTACCAGCCGACCATTCTTCGGAACCAGTCGACTGTCTGAACTAATACAAGCTCTGACCAGTCGACTCATTATGGCAACCCAATCGATTGTTTAAGCCATTTCGACAGTTTTCTAATTTCAAAACTTGTTTTTGATATTCAAAACAAATTCTATCCATTTTAATTCAGTTTTAGGAACTGTTCTTCAACGTTCCTATGATTCCTCTCTATAAATAAAGTATAAGAATCACCATGAAAAGGTTCCAAGCATTCTCTCAAGTTTTAAAGCTTTTTTTTAAAAAGAACAAGTTTCCTAAGAAGCAATCATAATCTCTAAGTCTTCGTTCTCTGAAAATCAGTCTAGTATAACATTGAATTCGTTTTAGACTGATTTCAGAAGTTGACCTATTAGCCACCATACAAAAATCACAATCACAAACAAGGCTATAGGTTGTTGTCACTCTTTTGTTGTTTATCTTCACTCTCAGGTTGTGAGAGTGGTCCTCTCGGTTGGAGAGTAAGGCTCTTGGTTGTAGAGTCAGGTTTTCACTCTAGGTAGTAGAGTGGGTGTGCTCTCTCTAGTGGTGAGAGAGGTCTACGGGTTTGGCAAGGTTGTTTTCGAACGCCGTAGGGTATTCTTGTATTTGTTCATGAATAGTGGAAAATCTCAAGTGGGTTGCTTGGGGACTAGATGTAGGCCGGGAGGACCGAACCAGGATACGTCGCTGTGTACTCTGTGATTGACTCTCTCTGTGGTTGTATTTTTCTTCACTCGCATTTCATTTTTCTGTGTTTTATTCGAAAACTTGTCTGGCAAGTCGACTGAGTCTGCTCTTTAAGTCGACTGATCAGACTTGTATAAAATTCTCTTCGAACACTTCTCTGGTACGTCGACTGAGTTTCCGCTATAAGTCGACTGATCAGACTTATATAAAATACTCTTCTAATCTGACACCGCAGTCGACTGTATTCTCTTTTAAGTCGACTGGACATAACGAAAAAGTTCAATTTCTTAATTATTTTTTATACAACACTATTCACCCCCCCCCCCCTTCTAGTGTTATTTGCCTTGCCTACAGGATCCAACAGTTGGTATCAGAGCCTGGTAGAGTGCAATGGCATCCACTTCAAATGCGAACCAATATCATGAAGGCCAATCCACACAAAGGCCACCCCTATTCGATGGAACCAACTACAACTATTGGAAGTATAGAATGAAGATTTACCTTCTGTCCATCAACTATGAGATATGGAACATCACAGAGACCGAGGTCACCATTCCTTCAATTCCTTATGCACAATGGAACGATGACATGAACAGCGAAACAATGAACTATGCAAAGGCGATAAACGCTCTATTTTGTGCTCTTACCAAGGAGGAGTTCAATCGTGTGTCCAATGCAACAACGGCATATCAAATTTGGCACACACTCGAGGTAACTCATGAAGTTACTAATAAAGTTAAAGAATCTAAGATATCTGTTTTTGTTCACAGGTTCGAGATGTTCCGCATAAAGGAGAACGAAAATGTGTCGATATGATCACGAGGTTCACGGATATTACAAATCTCTTGTGGCTCTTGGAAAGACGTACACTCAAGCCGAAATGGAGAGAAAAGTTCTTCGTGCCTTAACCCCCTAATGGGAGAAGAAGACCACCGCCATAGAAGAGGACAACGATTTAACACAACTTTCTCTTGAGAATCTTGTGGGAAATTTTATGGCATATGAAGTACAACTTGAAGAACGCAAGAAGGATCTAGAACCTCAACAATCAAAGAAAAAGACACTCGCTTTCAAGGCCATGTCGGACTCCGATGATGAAGAAGAGATAGCCATGTTCACGAGAAAGTTCAAAAAGTTTCTAAGGAAAGATAAATTTAATTCCAAATTTAAAGATACTAATGAACTTTCCACTTGTTTCAAGTGCAACAAAACAGGTCATATGAAGAATGATTGCCCACTAGAACAGACAAAATCTAAAGGAAAGACTTCCAACTTCAAGAAGGATAAGTACACAAAGAACAAGTACATGAAGAACAAAAAGTCGTATCAAGCAACTTGGAACGATAGCGACTCTTCATCGGAAGAAGCAAAATGAAGAGACAAACGAAGTTACGAATGTATGCTTCATGGCTACACAAAACGAGGTAAGTGATAACTTTGATTCAAATGACTTATTAGATGCTTTTAATGAGATTTTTCAAGAACTTAAGAAGGAGAAAATTAGAGTTAAAAACTTAGAGAAAGTTAATCAAACACTTTCTTAAGAGAATCTTGACTTAGATAAAGAAGTCAAGTCTTTACATTTTCGACTTTCTAATTTGGATATAGATCTTGTATCTCTTAAGAAAAATTATGAAGAGATATCCAAGAATGTATCTAAATTTAACAAATGAAAGAAAAATTTAAATGAAGTTCTCCAAAATCAAGTTCAAACTAATAAGAAATTTGGACTTGGTTTTCAAAAGTCTCTTGAAAAACATCATGTTTCTAAGAACACTAGTGGTAATAAGACTAAATCTATTTCTAGTGCTAAGAATAAATTGTATGAGTTTTTTATAAAACCAAAAATTATTGTTTTCAATGGAAAAAAGTAATTCTATAATTCAGACCAGTCGACTGAACCATAATTTCAGTCGTCTGTCCAGAGGTTCTGAGTCTTATTCAAAGAGACGAAAACCTCAGATAAGTCGACCCATTTCACCTTCCAGTCGACTGACTTCTAGTAATAGTCGACTGAAAGGTACAATTAAGTCGACTGGACAGACTAAGAATTTATGGATTCCAGTTAACCTGAGTCAGAAAGATAGAATTACTTATATAAATTCATATGTTCTCAATGTATGTAATTCAATAGATTATATTCCTGCTTTTGGTGGTAAATCAAACTCACTTTGGGTTTAGTTTCCCAAAAATTAATCGCTTTTGGACCCAATGAAAAGGGTACCATATTCACAATAATTATTTTATAAGCACCTAAAAATGAACGGTGGATACTTGACAGCAGATGCTCCAAGCATATGACTGGTCATGCTAACCTCCTGTCTTCCATTCAAGAGATTGATGGAGGAACAATCACATTCGGTGACAACAACAAAGGGTAGGTTATTGGTATAAGCATGGTCGGTAAGAACACTACCCCTAATATAGAAGCAGTTTTTCTTGTTTGTGGTCTTAAGCATAATCTGTTAAGTATAAGTCAATTGTGTGATAAGGGATATAAATTTATTTTTGAAAAAGATGCATGTTTAATTTATGACTCTACCATGCAAAATGTAATTTTTCAAGGTTTTAGGAAGAATAATATTTATGAGTTATGTTTAAAATCAAATGAATTTTCGAATAATTTTTGCTTAGTAGCTTCTAACAATGAATCTTGGCTTTGGCATAAACGATTTGGCCATGTAAATATGCAAAATATTGCTAAATTGTCTAAGTACAACCTAGTTAAAGGGCTGCCAAGACTATCCTATAAAAAGGATAAGTTATGTGATGCATGTCAACTAAGTAAACAAATCAAATCTACTTTTAAGACAAAAGAAATGAAATCTACTAGTAGGCCTATCGAATTAATCAACATGGATTTATTTGGCCCTATTAGTGTCGCTTCTTTAAATAAAAGTAGGTATGTTTTTATTTTAGTAGATGAATTTTTCAAGATTCACATGGGTTTTCTTTTTAAAACATAAGAATGATGCTTCTGATGAATTTGCAAATTTTTGTAAACGGATTCAAAATCAAAAGTCTCCAACCATAGTCACTATTAGACGTGATCATGGTGGAGAATTTGAGAATTAAACGTTTTCAAAATATTGCAACAAGAATGGTATAGCACATTCATTTGCATTTCCTAGAGCTTCACCATAAAATGGAGTGGTCAAAAGAAAGAATAGGACTTTGCAAGAGTGTGCATGTACCATGCTTATTGAATGTAATTTGCCTAAGTACTTCCGGGCTGAAGCTGTTGCTACAGCATGTTATGTTTTAAATAGAATCTTGATTAGGCCTAAGCTTAAGAAAACATGTTATGAGCTATTTTTTGATAGAATTTCTAAGGTATCTTATTTTAAAGTATTTGGATGCAAGTGTTTCATATTAAACACGAAAGATAATTTAGATAAATTTGATCCTAGATCTAATGAAGGTATCTTCATTGGATACTCAAATAGGAGTAAGGCATATAGAATCTTCAACAAGTCTACTTTGACTATTGAAGAATCCATGCATGTTTCATTTGATGAATCTCTGACTTCATCTACAGTTATTGAAGATGATGAAACTGATTCATCACCTTTAAATAACGTAATTAAATCACTAAAGCAAACTACCCTAGCGGATAAGTCGACCGATAAGGAAATCAAGTCGACTAATGTGAATCAGTCGACTGATGGACAAGTTAAGTCAACTGATCCTGTTGTGATGACCCAAACTTTACCAAAATCTTTTGTTGAAGTTAGAGATCATCCTCATGACTTAATAATTGGTGACATCTCACATGGTATTCAAACAAGATCTCATGTTAACATGATTTTTCATACGGCTTTCTTGTCGGATTATGAACCGAAGAATATACAAGAAGCTTGTGAGAGTGAATTTTGGATGAATGTCATGCAAGATGAGTTAAACCAATTTATAAGAAATGATGTATGGGATTTAGTTCCACGACCGCCTGACCATACTATAATTGGTACCAAATAGGTATTCAAAAACAAGTTAGATGAATCAGGACAAGTCGTTAGGAACAAAGCTAGATTAGTTGCTTAAGGATATATCAAGAAGAAGACATAGATTTCGATGAAACATATGCTCCTGTTGCTAGACTAGAATCAATTAGGATCTTATTATGTTTTGCATATTTTATGAACTTTACACTTTTCCAAATGGATGTTAAAAGTGCTTTTCTTAACGGTTTTATAAAGAAAGATGTTTATGTTAAGCAACCACCCGGTTTTGAACATGAACAATTTCCAAACCACGTTTTTAAGTTGAAAAAGGCTTTATATGGTCTTAAACAAGTACCTCGTGCTTGGTATGATTGATTGAAGACTTTTCTTTGGCTCTAAAGTAGATACTACCTTGTTTATTAGAAGAATAGAGACCAATATCCTAATCATGCAAATATATGTAGATGGCATGATCTTTGGCTCTACCAATAGTAATCTCTGTCAAAAGTTTGCTAATACCATGAAAAATGAGTTTGAGATGAGTCACATGGGTGAATACAATTATTTTCTTGGACTTCAAATAAAGCAGTCACATAATGGCATATTTATTAATCAAGGAAAATATGCTAAGGAATTACTCAAACGGTTTGGCATGGATAGCACTAGTAGTAAGGCCACACCTATGGCTACTACTACTATACTTGACGAAGATGAATTAGGTAAGAGTGTCGATCAAAAACTCTATCGAGGGATGATTGGCTCACTCTTATATACAACTGCTAGTAGACCAGATATTATGTTTAGTGTATATTTGTGTGCTAGATATCAGTCAAGTCCTAAAGAGTCTCACTTAAAAGCTGTGAAACATATTTTAAGATACATTAAAGGCACATCTGAGTATGGTATATTTTATCCCCGCACCGATAACTTTCAACTTTTGTCGTATAGTGATGCGGATTTTACTGGCAGTAAAACTGACCGTAAAAGTACTAGTGGTACTTGTCACTTTTTGGGACATTCACTAGTATCTTGGTGTAGTAAAAAGTAAAATTCTGTATCCCTATCTACTACAGAAGCTGAATATATTGCTGCAAGTTTGGCTTGTGCCCAAATTTTGTGGATGAAACAAACCCTACTAGATTATGATATTTCTTTTTCAAAACCTGCTATAATGTGTGATAATACCAGTCCCATTAATTTATCTAAAAATTTGATTCAACACTCACGTACAAAACACATTGATATTAGACATTATTTTCTACGTGATCATGTTTTAAAGAGAGATATATCTTTAGACTTTATTTCTACTGATAAACAAGTAGCAGATATTTTTACTAAACCACTTAAGGAAGACACTTTTATCACCTTAAGAAGTGAACTAGGAATTTGCAGTTTTCATGATATTTTTTTAAATTTTATCTTGTATAAGTCGACTTAAACCTACGTTTCTGTCGACTAATCAAGTACTTTTTCATTGTCTATTTTTTGACTGAATTTTATGCTCTGGACAGTCGATGGTGAACAACACCCAGTCGGCTGACAGAAGTATTACTTGATATTTTCATTTTTTTATTTGTTCTCGACTAAGTCGACTGTTCCTCAAACCCAGTCGACTGTCGCGACATCAGTCTGTCTTTCTGATTCGAAACGATGCACTTTTTGAGGCATTTCTCTTTATCTTTTCTTACCCATTGATTGATCTCATCCTTTGATTAACTACAGCCTAGATCTCAGCCCTCTATTCTAAAGTAAAACCCTTGTTTTTACTTCTCATTTTCACTTTCCCCTCTTTTCATTGTCTCTCTCTTTGGAGAAATAGATCAGACGGCTGCTCCTCAACCTGGCGATTTCAGCATTTTGAAGCTCAAAATATTGAAGATTTCGTTCCGATTTCGAGTCAATCACTTGCTGAAGTCTTATTCGAGATCTCTTGAAGCTTTGTGCCTCTCTTTTAGTCTCCATTGTTAGGTATAATTGCATGTCCTCTTTTCTTTTCACCTTTCTAGAATTGAATCCTGCCGCCAAAGAGAGCTCGTGGTTCTAATGTTGAGGAAGGACAATCTTCTAGCAATTACCTTCAATATCTTAGGAACCCAAACCTTGTTGAGAAATTTTTTCTCATTTGTCAGATTGCTATCTTTCTCGGGAGAATTGTAAATTTTCCTGATTTAGAAAGATTCCCTTTAGCCCCATTATTTGAACAATGTGGGTTATTTAACTTGCTTTCCCTTGTTAATCAACCGTATTACTATCTACAACTTATATATTTGTTTTATACAAATATGAGAGTTTCCACTTCCGAGGATGGTAACGAAATATTTATTACTACTACGGTAAAAAATATTCGTATGAGGTTGACTCCTGCAAAATTGGGAATTATTTTGTGTATTCCATCTGAAGGATTAGATTTCGGGGAGATTGATATGGATGACGATTCTATCCATTCAAAAATCTTCTTGCCAAATCGTGGTCCCCTAATGTCTAACCAAACAATTACACCGCTTGCTAAGCTAGTTGGAAGAATTTTATCGTATAACATTATCCCTAAAACGGGGAGTTACGATCAATTTTCCCACGAGTTGCAACAAGCTGTCTATGCAATTTTTGGTAACATCCAAATAAATTGGAGTCGATTTATTTTCAATCGTCTTCATAATGCTTACACTTCTTTTCTTCCTTTTGGTGCAATACTTACTCATGTTTTCAACTTCTATGAAGTTGATCTTACTTTTGAGTCTAGTGTTGTCACTCATTATGAGTCTTTTGATCGTGCGCGTTTAGCTCGTATGAAGATTCTTCACTCTCCTCCTCGAAGAAATACCCCTCATATTCCTTTAGCTACTTCAGGTCGTAGGTCTTCTGCCTCTAGTTTTTCTCGTCCTAGAGCTGTCTTTTCTGATCCTGAGAGTCTTTATCATTCTGTCAACTATCTCATGGATCATCAGGATACCCTTGAAGCTAGTATCACTCATCTTACCCACTTGTTCACCCAACAATTTCTACCTTCTACCACTCAAGGTGCTGATGACGAAGATGAAGACTGACTTGATGTATTGTAATTTTTTTATGTTTTATGCATTTCACTTTTATGCTGTAGTTGAAACGATGTACTTCCATTTCATATCTATAAATTTGTTATGGTTTTGCAATATGTTTGTTCTTTTTGTTCCCATGATGTTATTGTTTCTTTCCTCCTTCTATTTTTGTTGATGACAAAGGGGGAGAAAATGATGGGTATGTTATGTGCATGTTTTTATGTTATGTACATGTTTTTGTGCATGTCTTTTAACTTGTGCATGTTGTACATTAGTTAGGGGGAGCATCTTTAATTTCTATTACTATTGTAAGCTATTGTGTTGTCATCATCAAAAAGGGAGAGAATGTTGATTCTTGGTTTTGATGACTACAACACAACGCAAAGTTGTGCTACCACTTATATATATTGCAGGGTGTATTAAGATCAATACCATGTTGCAATACACAAAGTCAAAGTTGATCCAATGAAGCTTTCAAGACAATTGATCAAACCACAAAGAACTTAGTTCAAGCCACATTGATCAAGCAAGCTTCAAGATATCAAGACAATGGCTCAAGCTCAAGTCAAAGACTCAAGTTCAAAACAAGACTAGTGCTTCAAATTACTTTGTATTAAAGTGTCTTGTAACAATTGTAATGTTTATTCTTTGAGTCTTAGAAATATTGTAATAGCCTTGTCACACACACACATATCTTTTAATATCTGAGTGTTTTTACAAAAGTTAAAAGGTCGAAATAAGCTTGAATAAGATCATCTGTTAAGTACCAGTCGACCATTTTTTGGAACCAGTCGACTGTCTTAGTACGAAAATGTCTGAACTAATACAAGCTCTGACCAGTCGACTCATTATGGCAACCTAATCGACTGTTCAAACCATTTCGACAGTTTTCTGATTTTAAAACTTATTTTTCAAATTCAAAACAAATTCTATCCATTTTAATTCAGTTTTAGGAACTGTTCTTCAACGTTCCTATGATTCCTCTTTATAAATAGAGCATAAGAATCACCATGAAAAGGTTCCAAGCATTCTCTCATATTTTAAAGCTTTTGTTTTTAAAGAGAACAAGTTTCCTAAGAAGCAATCATAATCTCTAAGTCTTGGTTCTCCGAAAATCAGTCTAGTGTAACATTGAATTCGTTTTAGACTGATTTCAGAAGTTGACCTATTAGCCACCATACAAAAATCACAATCACAAACAAAGCTATAGGTTGTTGTAACTCTTTTGTTGTTTTTCTTCACTCTTGGGTTGTGAAAGTGGTCATCTCGATTGGAGAGTAGGGATCTTGGTTGTAGAGTCAGGTTTTCACTCTATGTAGTAGAGTGGGTGTGCTCTCTCTAACGGTGAGAGAGGTCTACGGGTTTGGCAAGGTTGTTGTCGAACATCGTAGGGTATTCTTGTATTTTGTTCAAGAATAGTGAAAAATCTCGAGTGGGTTGCTTGGCGACCGGATGTAGGTCGGGAGAACCGAACCAGGATACATCACTGTATACTCTGTGATTGACTTTCTCTGTGGTTGTATTTTTCTTCACTCACATTTCATTTTTCTGTGTTTTATTCAAAAACTTGTCTGGCAAGTCAACTGAGTCTCCTCTATAAGTTGACTGATCAGACTTGTATAAAATTCTTTTTGAACACGTGTCCGGTAAGTCGACTGAATTTCTGTTATAAGTCGACTGATCAAACTTATATAAAATACTCTTCTAATCTGACGCCCCGGTCGACTGTATTCTCTTTTTAAGTCGACTGGACAGAACGAAAATGTTCAATTTCTTAATTATTTTTTATACAACACTATTCACCCCCCTCTAGTGTTATTTGCCTTGCCTACAGGATACAACATTGGGGAGCGGCTGGGGTTGTGCTCCCGGCTTCAGGATGGGAGAGTGCTATGTGTCGGAGCTGGGTTAGAAGGGCTGCCCGGCTCCTTGATCGGCTGAGCTGGAGTCGAAGGTCAACCGCGGGTTACCGGTGGTTGATGACTTGCCGTAAGTCATTGGCCACCGAGCGAGAAGCACTCGGACCGGGTCACGTTGTGCCATTGACTGGTGGTCTGTTAGATCCCTGAGTGTTCACACGACTGTGAGATGGATGGGGGTCTGGACGACGTCCAGCGATGAAGGCTCTTCTGGCTTTGGGAGCCATGGGAGGGCTCGGCTTCAGTAGAGATCCGAGCTTAGGATCGAGTCAGTTGGTTCCCACAGATGGCGTCAACCTAATGCTTCTTTTTTTCGGTGAGAGAGCAACAGGTGTAAGTTCTTGTAATTTGTAAAGTGGAAGGGACGGATCTTGACCGCGGCTCAGGTCTGTTCCTGGAGGTCGACTCAGAAAATCAGTTGGTGCTCAGACGACCGGGGTACTGCAAAAGGCCTAGAAACACCGGGAGAAATTCCGGCAACAGACCCTCCGACGATTTAGTCAGTCACTGAAAAAGAGACTGGACAGCTAGGGTTCAGGTGGAGAATTTGAGATTACCTTCTGCAGTGAGGAGGGATCTGATATTTATAGACAGAGGAAAACGGGTATCTAACTCTAATGGGCCGGATTAGACCCGTTTGTCTATGGGCCTAAAGTGATAGAAGGTCCGTTGGACCTGTTGACCTGATGATCTGAGATGAGCAAAATCTAAGGAGATCCGACGGTTCTGATTGGACCACATCATCTATACCCACATCATTGGTAATTAGAGAACTTTTTGAAGCTTACCCAGGATTCCTACTATGAAGCTTGGATCTGCAGCCACGAGAGGAGAAGAAACTTAATGGATGAATAATGGTTAATTAACTCGAGGTTGTAGGAAGGGCATAGGGTGTTTATGAGGAGGATAGACAAAACAGACGTGGCAGAATCTCTGCAACAAGAGGCGAATCTCGAAAAGAAAGTGGTATCACTTTTACGTCGGTGTTTTTTATCCTTATAGCGTGGGATCTTTTAAGGGAATTAATAAAGCAAAATGAAGCAGTTCTAATCTCTGTTCTTTCTTATTACGTGGACAATTGTGACGGAAGAGAAATTAGTTTTGTATAGACCAATTTTCCAGAGTGAACCAAAAATAAATAAAAAAATTATTTACTTAAGATGACATGTACATAAGGTATCCATGTAGATTAGGGGTGGCAACAGGTCCGATTCAGTCCGGAACCTGCCCGGCCAGGGCCCCAGTTAGGTGGGTTCATCCCGGAACCGGGCCCCCAAACCCAGGGGCTGGTCCAGTTCACAATTTTTCCAAAATAGTCTGGGCTGACCGTTGGGAATTATTGTTATTATTTTTTTTGGGGTTCAGAATTTATATTAAAAAAAATAAATTATCAAATTGCCCTCCAACAGATCTATACTAGTTATTTTTGGGAGGTACTTTAGGAAATCAAAAAAATTGCATATTCTATATATACCACATCATTTTTTTCATTTCTCTTCACTACTTCACTCAAATCTCTCTACTATCTCTCAAATCAACAATCAACAACAACAACAATCAACATCAATCAATACTCTCTCAACTTTGCAAGAATCAACAATCAACATCTCTCAACTTTGCAACGATCAAATCTCTTTACATTTTGCAAGGATCAACAATCAACAACAATCAAGTGATCAACAACAACAATCAACACTACTACAAGTTCTCAAGTCTCAACTCTCTCAACTTTCATTCTTTAAACTTCGAACACTCATACGGTATTTTAGAATATGTTTAATTTGTAGAATTAACATAGTTGATTATTCTCATCTATAACTCTTAATTAGTTTGGGTTTTCTTGAACTTCTTCCTCTCATTTTTTTAGATTTTATTTATAAATTTGATAAAGTGGTAAACATACATACACTACTCACTAGTTCTTGTTATTATTGTTATTTTTAGTTGAGATAGATTGTTGTTCGTTTTAAATTTTGTTGTTTCTCTTTATTTAATTTTTGTTGTTTTAAATTATTAGTTGGCATACATTTAGTTATTTCTTTTAATTTAAATTTTAAAACGTACACATGCTTTCTCACAAACTATACATACACTAGTTTTTAATATTTAAATGACTTCTAATCGATCACGCGGTGGTAGACATAGTAGTCAAGAGTCCACTAGTCATCCATTCTTTTCATTCCAATTCCAAATATAGATAATGAAGAAACATTCATGAATTATGATAGTTTTTCCAATTTGAATGAATTACACTCAAATCCTATAGAAATAGAAGATCATGTAGAACCACAGCCATTGGAACACGGTTCTTCTCTAACCCGTAAAACAAGAAGGACTACTTCCGATGTACACAATTATTTCAATTTTATTCCTTCACAAAATGATAAGAGTGTAGGACTAAAAATATGTAAGAAGTGTCAAATACCATATAAGTTTAAAACAGGATCGGGCACTGGTACACTTCAACGTCACTTAAACAAATATCAACCTGAATTTTCGAAAAACAATCTCACACAACAAAAAATACATCCTAGAACCGGTCAAGTAGATAGTCATAGCTACGATCACGATATCGTTCATAGGAAAATTGCTAAGTTAGTAATTAAGGGTGAATTACCATATTCGTTTGGTGAAAATAGGTATGTAGAGACTTTTGTACAAACCTCCTTAAATCCCCATTATAAAAAGAATGCTAGGAATGTAGTTAATGGTGAATGTAAATTAGTTTACAATGAGACTAAGAATTTTTTGATAGCAACACTAACATCACTAAACACTAGAGTTTCTTTGACATCGAATGGATGGGTAGGAGTAAACGGCGTTCCAATGATGTGTGTAATATGTCATTGGATAGATTCGGAGTGACTACCGAGTACTTCAAAAAAGGATAATTTCATTTGTATCAAATTTTTTTATTTATTAGTTCTTTGCAATTGTTATGAAATTATAATGTAATACTTGATATTTCATCTTCCTTTAAAAAAAAAATTATACTCAAAAACCGGCCCGGCCCCCACCCTTGAAACCGGGGACCAGGTCCGGGCCTAGGTTTTCCCCATCTAGCCCGGTCCGGTCCGGCCTGCGAAGTCCTCGACCCCGGCCCGGGTTGGCCCGAGACCGGGCAAAGCCCGAGCTGTTCGGGCCCGGCCCGGCCCGGCCCGGGTTGCCCGCATGCCACCCCTAATGTAAATCGACTTCTGACATCAGCATGTCAAAAGTACTCTGAGTGGTAACGTGGAAGGCTAAAAATGACCCCGAAGTTTCAAACGCCGAATTGTAAGGACACAAATTTAAGAAAGAACCCAACTTTCCAAACATCAGATTCTTTGTAATTAACTTTTTTTAACTTGGAATTTTTTTTGAAAAAATTATCTCTACCCAGCCACTTGAAGGTTTTGAAAACATTTCAATTAGTAAATTGGATTTTCGAAAGCCATGTTCTTCGTTAACATTTTTTTCAGAATTAATTTCCTTATAAACCGGCTTTTGAAATGTCGGTTTCCTTGTTATCTCTCCAAATTGGCGCCGAGTCGACCTCTGACACGCCTACATGGTGAGTGGGGATGCTCTCGGATAAGGATATATCCGATCCAATCCGTATTCGAATCCGAAATTTATGTAGATACGGATATGAATAATTCGTATCCGGACGGATACGAATACGGATTCAAATATCCAAAGTCAAAAAAAATCTAATGTGGACGGATACGGATATATTCAAACTTAATATATATTTATTTATATATCATATATAATTAAAGGGCATTTGTGTAACTTTATCTCATTTCTCATGCCTCTCTCTCTTATTCCTCCTCCAGATTCGATGAAACCAAATCCCAAATTCAGCTCCACTTCCACCCTCCTCAGTCCTAACCATCATCGGTCTCTTCTTCCACCTCCAAATCCTCCAAATCTGAAACCCTTTCTCCACCTTCCTCCACTTGCTCAGCCAACATCAGGCTCTTCCTCTACCCCTAAATCCCCAAATCCGAAACCCTAGCATCAACTTCGCATCGGGCATCTCCGACTCCAACGTCACTGGCGAGCTCTACCCCCGGTGCTCCACCCCCAAATCCACAATGCTCCGCCAATTTTAATTGAAGTATGGAACCCCCCAGTGACAAGTACAAAGTTATCGGCACCAAGCCGATGCCCAGAACCCGCTGGATGTAGATATGCACTGAGAAGAAAACTATACTATCTGTTGATGACATCCTTGCACTCATTGGCGACAAGTGTGATGGAGTAATTGGTCAGGTAAGTTCTGAAGTTTTGTGTGACCTTCTCATTTATCTATTACGATTCATATTTGGTTCTGAAAGAATTGTACAAATGACAGAAGACTGGGGCGAGGTGCTCTTCTCAACACTCAAGAGAGCTGGTGGGACTGCCTTCAATAACATGGCAGTGGGTTATAACAACGTCGATGTGAATGCTGCAACCAAGTATTGAGTGTCAGTTGGAAACAGTTGGAAACACCCCAGTGAATTCTTTATCGAGGAGTTGTTCGTAGTTCTTGATTTTGAATATTGATTGCAGTCATTATATAACAATTACAACTTTTTATATTATGTGGTTTAGGGAGTTTCTTACTGAAACCACGACGGAGTTGGCTGCTTCACTCTCTCTGGCAGCAGCTAGACGAATAGTCGAAGCTGATCAGTTCATGAAAGAATGGTTGTATGATGGATGGCTCCCAAATTTGTATGTCCTTGAAACAATCGATCTTAATGTTTTATGAGGCTAAACTGGTTTTGATTACGGAAGAATTGATAATGGTAGGTTATTCTATCAAAAAATTAGATTCATGTAGATTGTTGTTGTTCTTGTTGTCTGCAGTGATGCTAGAAAAATCTATCTATATCTCTTTTCTTTGTAAAAGATGACAATCAATTAAAATCCATTGCATACTGCATATACACCATGTTTACATGACAAGAAGAATAAAGAATAATTGTTAAAACCGATATGTAGTCTTTCATATAAAAAACTGTAAAACATACACCTAATTGCAGTGTTTCTTTACATCAACATAGGAATGCTTTTAAATCTATGAGTATATGACAAGTGGATGAATGTATACAACTTAATTTTAACATGACCAAAAGAGAAACTTCAGTTGGACAGAGTTTGTTAATATAATATTTAGAACTGATTCATTTAGTAATATTTCACTAGCAATATGTACTGGTATAAGAGAGTTTGGATGGTTTCCAGAAGTTGAGAAGAAAAAAATTGTTGAATTATAGTTTGTTACGATATGATTAGAAGGAGGCCAAACGAAGATGAGATACATAGGTGGAAGAGAGCAGATTATATGTGAGCTTATGACAATTATAGAGAGCTTCAAGATGAACCATACACCTTGAATTTATTAGGCCAAAAGAGTTTCAGACTTCAATTGTAAATGCAGCAACGTTATCCCTTACTTTTTTTTTTCCTTACAGGTTGAGGGCTTCAAGATGAACCTCATCTACTATGATCTGTATCAATCTACCATACTTGAAACCTTATGCAAATAGACATGTAAATAGACTTGTAAGTGTGTATTATATTCTCTTTTATACGAGGTATACATATATGAAATAAATTTTCCTTAACTTCTTTTGTTGTGTTGATTTCTATTGTGTGATTAGATATACAAATTGATTCCCGCAATTCAGTGATATACTCTAGGGTGTACCCTGAAGCCTAGGTTTCTAGTACCATTCCCATGCATATAGCCCTGAATAAACTGCTGCCACCCTTCTCCATTGGGATGAAAGACTTTCCACCACCATTTTCCCAGTAAAGCCAGATTCATATCCCGAAGGTCAATAATGCCCAGGCCTCCGTGAATCTTTTTCATGCACGCCTTCTCCCACCTAATGAGATGATATCCCCCTCAGTTTGGGTCCGCCCCTTTCCACAGAAAACGTTTCCGTGTCCGGTCAATTCTTTGAATAACCCAACATGGGATCTCGAAGAAAGAGAGATAATAAGTAGGAAGGTTTGACAGGACTGCATTGATGAGTGTGACTCTCCCTCCCAGGGATAGGGCTTTCCCTTTCCATCCTGCTAGCCGTTTATCGATCTTGTCGATGATTGGGAGCCAGTCCACCTTTTTGAGTCTTCCAGGTCTCAGAGGCAATCCAAGGTACTGGATGGGGAACCTCTTAACGGGGCATTTGAGAATAGAGGCGTGCTCCCGCGTCTCTTTTGGGAGCAGGGCGATGGGGGTTAGGGCACTTTTGTGGAAATTAACTCTAAGTCCGGACCAGACCTCAAAGCAATAAAGAATACCTTTGAAGACGACAGTTTTCCCTAGGTCTCGGGTCTCCATTGCCGAAAAGAAGAGTGTCATCAGCATATTGAAGTATGGAGCAGCCCTGCCGATGTACTCCTTTTGCCACTGGTACAATCCAGCTAGCTCTACTGCATCTAGTCATCATTGATCTGAGCACGTCTGCCACAATGGTGAAGAGAAGGGGGGATAGTGGATCTCCCTGTCTGAGCCCTCGTTTGCAGGAGAATAAGTGACCTTCTGAACCATTGATCAAGATTGCCGTTTTGCTAGTGGTGAGACACGAGTGAATCCATTTGATCCATCTATCTCCGAACCCCCGTCCTGCTAGTGCTTCCAATAAATAATTCCATTTCACTGAGTCATAGGCTTTCTCGAAATCTAGCTTGAGGAGGAAGCTCTTTGCATTGGAAGCATGACACTGATGGATAGTCTCTTCGGCTGTGCCAATACTGTCCTGAATGCATATCCCTTTAATAAAGCCTGTCTGGTCCTGGCTGATGAGGCCGTCCATTACCTTACCCAATCTGTTAGCTAGGGTCTTAGTAATGATCTTAACGGAGCAATTAAGTAGGCTTATGGGGCGGAAGTCACCTATGCGCCGTGAATCCTCGAGTTTAGGGATTTGTACCACCTCTGCATAATTGATTCTTCCCAATTTTAGTTTATGCTCATAGAAGTCGAATAGCTTCAGCAGGTCCCCTTTGATTTCTTCCCAAAATACCTGATAGAACATGATCGAGAATCCGTCTGGGCCTGGGGCTTTATCTTTACCCAGTTGTTGGACAGCCTTCCAAACTTTCTTTTCTGTGAAGGGTGCTTCGATGGATTGCACTCCAGGGCATGGCTCATCTGCTTGGTTCTGCCAGAAGCCGTGCCGGAGCGGGGTTCTGAACTCCGCTTTGCATCCACAGAGCCGCTTGTAGTGTGAATGGAAGGTCAGCTTAATATCGTTCTCGCCTTGAATAAGCCCAGAGTCCGAGTTGACGGAGTGGATGAGGTTAGCTCTACGTCGTGCACTGGCTACACGGTGAAAAAAGGCGGTATTCGCATCTCCCTCCTTAAGCCATGTGACTCTCGAACGTTGTTGCCATCTGATTTCCTCTATCCTGTAGAGCTGGTCAATGTCCTGTCTGAGCTGGAGCAGACACATCCGTTCTACCTGTAAAAGGTCCCTAGCTTCTTCTGTCTTCTCAAGTTCCTCAATTCCATCCAGAAGGGATTCATTTGTTCTCCAAATTAGTGCAAATCTGATCCGGTTCCACTTCCGCAGCTTCAGGGGGTTACCAAGGCATTTGAACCCTTCAATAGCTGTGTTAAGTCAGTCATAGGTAATGGCAGACTCACTAGATTCTGGTGGGATAAGTGGTGTGTGGACCAACCACTCAGATCCATGTTCCCAGACCTATATGAGCAAGCAGCTCACCCACACTGCACGGTGGCAGCAGCCTGGAAAAGAGGCGCATGGAACCCAGTATTCAAACATCTGCTTGACACGGATTCCCAACGCAGATTGACGGAGCTCCAGGCATTCATCTCAAGCACTGGAATGGGCTGTACTCAGGGACCCGATAAGAAAACTTGGGATCTGGAGAAGAGCGGCAAGTTTACGGTCCGCTCTATGTATAACCGCGTCCACTTTAGGGGTTGCTCTCCAAAATGGTCAAACATTGTTTGGAAAGCGAAAGCGCCCCTGAAAATAAGAGTTTTCATTTGGCTGGTGCTGAACGACGCAATCCTCACCAGGGAGAACCTGGTTAAACGCCAACCAAATCTGGATGCTCACTGTGGGTTCTGCCAGGTCAACCCGGAGAATAGAGACCACTTGTTCCTCCACTGTCCTAGGAGCAAAGCGAATACCGTCGAGGTTCTCAGTGCACTAGGGACGTCCCTGTACCCTAATTCTTACGACGACCTATGGGTGGGGTCCTTATTCGCAATGGAACGAGGGGCTATGAGAGGCATGGTTTATCGCGATTGCCGCTATGACTTGGGTGCTTTGGCTAGACAGAAACAACTTTTATTTCCGTGGAACTTGCAATACCATCTCTGGCAATTTAAATCACATTATGCATCTTATCTCATTTTGGGCTAATATGGCTACAGCAGGTCCCACGGGCAGGATCGCCACAGTGTTCCGAGTACAGGAGTTCGACGACGAGGAGATCGAGATTGGCCCGACGATTGACTGAGGCATGAGCAATGTGAGACAGTGAGACCCACCACCCCAGGGCTTGTTGGGGGGATAGATGTAGTAGTTTTGGTTTTCCTACACTCTGTCTGTATTTAGTCCCGCCCCCCATGTTTGTGGGCAGAGTATGTTTTTCGTTTTTCTTTCTAGGATTTTGTTGTTTGCTCAGTTCCCTGAGTTTTGTTTATTAATCTCTGATTAATGAAACAGGGTGGCCAGATTCCACCTTTTCTTAAAATAAAAATTTTAAAAAAAATTAGTGATATACATATCTAAGTACTAGTTAAGGGAAAAAATATAGCAAAAAACTATATGTTTGATATCCGAATTCGTATCGGTCATCTGGTAGACCGTATCCGATTTGCATCCGTATCCGAAATTTGCGGATACGGATATGATTTTCTTTTTTCTGAGTCGTATCCGTATCTGTATCAGAATCCGTTTTTGGAATGCGAATACGGATATTGGTATAGCCAATATCCGATCCGTATCTGATCTGAAAGCATCCCTATAATGGTGGGTGTCTTAGAGATTGATTCGTGCAAACACTTTCTGAGGAGGCCGATTCAGGCAATTATTCATCTGTTGGGGTTAAATCTGGAAAGTTGCCCCAGATTGAATAATTATTTCTACTATTTTAATGGAAGAGTTGGAGTTGGGGTCTGTAACAAACAGATCATAACTTTGTAACTATATAAACACGTATAATATACGTCCAAACTATATCCAACAAATATAAATGTGCACTGTACGTGTAGTCCAAATTAAAATATTCAAATATAAACTATTTTTATCTTATTCGATATATATTCATTTAATTTGATGACTTTACTTTTTGTAGACGTGTACGAATTTACTTTTTGTAGACGTGTATCGTACGTGAATATACTAGTTGTATATAATTCTTCTGTTGCCTAAATAATTTTTGTATATAACTAAGATTTTTTAAGGGACACGTGGCTTGAATCCAAAAGAGTAGGCAAAAAGATGTTTGAACTTGAAGCTTCCTCGAAGAAGCAGAATTCTATATTAACAACTATTAGAGCATCCGCAGAATTCTATATTAACAACTATTAGAGCATCCACACTGGTTTTCTATAATTGCTATTTTGCCA
Source organism: Hemerocallis citrina (assembly GCA_017893485.1). Taxonomy (NCBI): domain Eukaryota; kingdom Viridiplantae; phylum Streptophyta; class Magnoliopsida; order Asparagales; family Asphodelaceae; genus Hemerocallis; species Hemerocallis citrina. The sequence continues at coordinate 513,920 of JACEHZ010000464.1, read as the reverse complement.
TATTTTAAGAAAAAATCGTCTATAACGGTTTGTTGTTTCGCATATTTTGAGAATTCTGCTACAGTAGCTTCTCATTTCTGAGAAACGATTTGCATTTTCTCAAAATATAGGGGACGAAACATGTTGTTCCATTCCTAATATGTATATATACTTTTTAATCTAATTGGACGAAACAAGTTGTTTTGTCCCGAATTTTTTATAATTTTTTTTTAAAGTATCGGACACGGAACATGTTCCGTCCCAAAATAAAATAAAATAAAATAAAATAAAAATTATCAGACTGGACATGTCCCGTCCGATCTCAAAATCGACAAACGGGACAATGTCCCGTTTGAGCTTCAAGATGTTGTTTTCAACACATTAATCTCATTTTAACACACTTATTTTAGTTTAGGAAGTATTTAATAAATATTTAGTATTATTTTAATCAATAATTAATTAACTAATTAGTATTTAATAACTAACATTAATTTAATTTAATTAACTAATTACTATTTAATAACTAACATTAATTTAATTTTACTATAAATTACAAAAATACCTTTCGGATGGAATAACATGTTCTGTCCGATTAAAAAAAAGTTCTTTCTCAAAATTTGAAAAACGAACCAGTGTAGTGAACGTCTCTTTTGCTATTTGTTATTTCTCATTTTGCCATATATTATAGCAAACCATTCTGGATGCTCTTACAAATTAGAACTTTATTCTGTACTGACCCACTTTTTGAAATCATTGACCAAACTGGTCCACTTTGAAAAATATTTACTCAACTGACCTAATTTTGGACACGTCAGTATAAAACGCTATTGGCAATAACGGCATCTATTATTTTGATGCCGTTGTTGCCAATAGCAGCATCTGTAAATTTAAAAAAATCATTGCCACTATTGGGAGTAACAACATCAGTATATCTCACATTCACTTAGAAGTTCTTTAATTTAAAAAAAATTGTCAGTAAAAATTACTTATAACTGATGCCGCCATTCCCAAAAAAGGCATCATTATAACGTATGCCACTATTAGCAATAACGGTATCAGTATAATCTACAGTGTATTCCAAATCTCGTGCAGGTACATCAACTTCAAGCCCGATTTCAACCTTGATGCAGCTATTTTCTTTCAAAACTCAAAATATGAAAGTTGTAGATCTTTTTCTTAATGTTCTGTAGCATTTTGAATCATCTCAATCGGAGTTCGGAGATAGAGTTATGCTCAGATTATGAAGCGATGTCGAAATTGTCAAGACGATGTGAAGTACACTGTAGATTATACTGATGTCATTATTTCCAATAGCGGCATCAGTTATAATGATGCCGTTATTGGAAATAGCGGCATCAGCTATAAGCAATGTTCACTTAAAAAAATTTCTCTACTCTTTCAACATCGCTACGTAATTTAGGCATAACTCTATCATCTGAACTCCGATTGAGATGATTCAAAATGCTATGGAATACCAAGAAAAAGCTCTACAACTTTCAGGTTTTGAGTTTGGAGAGATACTAGCTACATCGAGATCGAGATCAAGCTTGAAGTTGTATATCTGCACGAAATTTGGAGTACACTGTGGATTATATTGATGCCGCTATTGCCAATAGTTGCAACAATTATAATGATGTCGTTATTCCGAATAGCGGCGTTAGATATAAACAATTTTAACTTACGATTTTTTTCTAAAGTCAGATAGCTCCTAAGTGAATGCGATATGTATTCCTATAGCAGCAACAAGAAAAAAATTTATAGGTACCATTATTGACAACAACGGTATCAAAATAACAGATATCGTTATTGCCAATAGGATTTTATGCTAACGTGTCCAAAACTAGGTCAGTTGAGTAGATATTTTCGAAAGTGGGTCATGTTGGTCAATATTTCAAAAAGTAGGTTAGTACGGAAAAAATTCCATGTTCTGCCATAATGCAACAAGGTGGTCATACTCATAATCGTATCAGAGTAAAAGATAGAGACCGCTGTACTAGTTCATAACCATGCATAAAGTTGAACAGCCCACTTTGTCAAGATTATATATTTTGGTGAGTATAATTAGTGCAGAGAAAAACAAAATAAAATCCAAGAAATCATTTTCAGAACAATTACATCCAAACACAAACAAATATCCATTTACGACGGATGAACTTCTTCTCATCTAATTTCCAAATGAGTAGGATAGAGACGAGGAGGAAGGATACAAATAATAATTGAAACAAGTATATGAAAAGACAACGAACTAAATTGCTCACTTGTAATTAGGATGGAGTTCTCTGTCTAAATCCATACATGTAAGGTTGAAAACTAATAAGTATTACAAGTTTTGTATCTTATTTATGGACTCAGAGTAGACTGTGATACAAAGGCTTTCTTGCACCTCATAACTTTATTGCTTCTAAATCAACAGGAAATTTCTGAGGATCAAAAACCTATAAACGAGACTGAGAATTCTTCTTGTTGATAGGAGCACTCTGCATCAAGTTTGTATACGGTTAGATTAAAACCACAAATGAACAATTAACACTAGTATAACCCTGTGCAATATTGCACAGAATTTTTTAAAAAAAGAGAAAATAACAACATTTTTTCTGAATATTTTATCTAATAACATTCATATTATATTATATGTTTTTTGAGGTTTGATTAAATGATACGATTCCAATTCAAAATTTTTGAATGAAGAAAGAGTGGAGAGTAACCACCTACATTTGCTCTTTTTTAAGGAGAAATATCCTTGAACCGAAAGTGGTCTTAGCATAATATATTTTATAGATATTAATTGACCAAGGAAGAGCATGATGATGCAGATTAGTTCTCACCAGTGAAACTCCTTTGGCAGCTCGCTTTGCAAGATAAGTAGAGGGTTTAAAGAAACCGCCGTAGGTCTTTGACCACGAATCCAGTTGTGAAAATATGTATTTAGATCCGAGTGTATCAGCCCAGAACATAACACCACCTCTGATAAGAGAAAAAATATTTTGAGAAAAAATATGTCATTGCATAAAGGGTTAAATGGCAGATTAATTTGACGGATATTCAACCCCTCAAATCTGCCGAACACATTGTGGCACATAATTTAGAAGGTTTGTTCATCCTTAACCTTCCGTGCACATTTACCATACATCAAGGTTTAGTTAACCAGCCTAAAACGGTTAAAATGATTTAAGCCCTCAAAATGAAGAGTTCACAGATTAACCTCTTCAGATGGGTTTAAAATTCAATTCGTACATTGTTTACTGATAAATTCTTCTCTATCGAACAGTTCCATGTGCAGAACATGTTCCGGCCACAACTTTTTAAATAATGGGCTGACTTTTTAACCATTCTTACGGGTAACCAACTTATGTCTTCAGCCCACTCTTCTTAACCCTTAGCCAAAAAGACACTGCAAAATAACCAGTGATGATACCTGAAAGAGGGGAATCCCATGCCCATTATGGAGGCAATGTCCAGATCTGATGCCTTGACAGCAATACCCTCATCAAGCACACGGCAGGCCTCATTCACAACAGGGAAGAATATCATCTCTATGATGTCCTTGTCTGTTAACTTGGTAATCTGCACTCACCCCCAACAAGACGTTTAAGTATGTTAGATGTTTTAACGTAATCCAGAACTACAAATTTTGATGAACTTTTAGAAAGAACTTTTAATTGAGTGATAGAGAATTGACTTGGGCGATTGGAGTGTCAGACCACGAGCATCAGTAACTTGCAGAGACAGAGACATGGATACGCTGGTTCATATAGTTTGATATTTCTGGTCTATACAAGGCATCATGATGTGCATTCTTTTCCCCCTCTTAAAAAGAGGAGAAAAGACGAGCAAAGACAGACAATAATTTATTGCACGGACGGGACTTTCAGTATAGGCCACTAATTTGACCATGGTTTTCTATTAGCCCCATTGATTATAATTTATATACTCTAAAAGATCTGTCGCCTTTCAAATTATTTTGAAAACCTCTTTTTTACATATGATGTTACTCGCCCTTTCGGACAGAAATTCTTCAATGAAAATAATACACTTCCATAGGAGATAATACATTTTAAACTTTAAATAAAAAAGGCTAATTGCTCATACTAATAAAAAATAGTACAACTCCATAATCACCCTATAAAGAAAAAAACAATAAAAACAATAAATTTCAAAGAAAAGTGATACATCTTAACAAGAAGCCATGACATTTCAATCCTGGTGTCATGGCTAAAAAAATTGCTAAAAAGCATGAAGCACCAACGTCCTTCGACCCACCTTCGCCACTCCAGCAAGCGTGACCACGCCCACGACCTTAGCCTGCCGACGATGACAAAGCGAGAGAGGGAGGAGGAGGAGGCGACTAGGGCAAACAAGCACCATGGGTATCAGACTCTCGAATGCAACAGAGCTAGGGGGAGGTGTTCATCTCGCTCACCATATGGTCATAGAGACCAGTCTCGTGTAGCTCGAGGTCGTGAGGAGCGTGCAAGAAGGGCGACGGAGAGGGATGAGACTCACAGGGGGGCCAGAGGTAGGAGCGGGAAGTCTGAGTACCGTTCGTCGCCGGAGAAGAGGACCCTCGATGCAAGGTCTGTAGAGAAGAAACGGAGAACATATGCAAAGGTTATTAAAGGGGATACTAGAGGCAACACTGAAGGGGGGACTCGACGCCGCTCGCCATCGCCAAACCTGGAGACACTCAGGAAACGAGAGGATGAAGACGGCGAATGGGTTCTGGTTAAGCCAAGGAAGAGTCAGAGAGCTGAGAAGAGCCACACCTCATCTAGCGAGAGAAAGCAGGAAACACACTCAAACTGCCACAAGTGCGCACAAGCCGGCCATTCGATTAGTCACTACCAAAACGACTGGTTTTGTTATGCGTGCAAAGAATCCGGCCATATCTCGACGACGTGCCCCAGAAAGAAGACTGACGCGGTGTCGACCTATAAAGAAGTCCACAGGCCAGCCAACTCGCTCATGTCAAAGGCCAGCAAGACGCAGGAAAGCTCCATGGGAGAAAGGAAAGTGATTCACGCCTCTATCACTCCGACGCCATTAATGGCTGACTTCGAACGGCGGTACAGTTAATGCTTCTTGGCGAAATCAAGAACTGGTAATCCACAGGAGAAGGATATTTCGGAGTTGCTAGCGGTTGCACTAGGGTCTTCTTCTTCTTCGCCTATATGGGTCGTCCAAGAAATCACGGACAAGGTGTTCTTCGTGCACTGCAGTGATGAAGAGTCGGTGACTGAGGCGCTGAGAATGAAAGGCTTAGAAGGAAAGGACTCGTATGGCATAGAGTTCTACGTCACTTTCAAGCAATGGTCTAGGGAGTTCAGAGCGGTGAAGGCGGAGTCACTATCGCCGTTGTGGATTAGGCTATACAACTTGCCATTTCACCTTTGGGTCTGCTCGGGGTTCCAAAATATCCTACGATGTTTCGGGATGTTGATTGAGATTGACAGAGGGACGTTAATGCACTCTTGTCATAAGTTTGCTCGACTTCGTATCGGGGTCGCAAATAGAGCGTCCATCCCGTTCAAGATCTTAGTCGACTTCGAAAACGAGGTGTATGATGTAAAGGTCATCGTCGAAACCAAGAAGAGCGTTTCGTTCGGAGGGATGGCTACATCGGAGAGTGGAAATTTGGACGGTAGAGATGACGCGCTAGAGGAAGAAGACGCAGGAAGCCTGTTGGATTTAGGGTCGATGAATCCTGGCCCTTCATCGACTTTTCAGAAGGGATCGTCATCAAAGCCGTCCATCAAAGACCAAGTGTATCTAGAACGTCCATTTCAAATTACTCCTGATACAAGGGGCCCACCAAATGGCGTGAAGGAGACGAAAGAGCGTAGCTGGCATCAAGTCCAAAGGAATGAAAAGGAAAGAGTGGATGTGACGGCATGCGGTGATGGGACAGGCTGTAAGAGGTTGCAGGGGACAGCTGGCATCTTGAAGAGACAGGACAAAGACGGGCTTGAGGCGAGTACAAACCTAGGTCTGGTGAACAAAAGTTGGCTTCATTTCTCAGAAGCAGATATCGAGGATTCGGTTAAAATGGCTCTAAAAGCATTAATCTCTAGCTGAGAGGCGCCCTCTTCAAAGAATGGGCCAAAGCCCAATAATGAGGCTCAGTTGGGCCTCACATCAGTAACCCAAGCCCACGAAGCGCTAGAGTCAAGCACTGTGCACTCCATCAATCAGGGGCAGGAAGCTAATCAATAGTCGACTGACCCCGATTCTAAGGGGGGGTTATTAGAGCACTAGAAGATGTTAGAGAAGACAACTTTATCTCAGAAACGGAGACAGAGAATGGAGACAAGGAAGTCAGGGGAAGTGTATGCAACAGTAATAACAAGAAAATTACTGAGTATCAGAGGAAGGGAAAGCACCAGATGGGTAAAGGAGAAATTCAAGAGCTCGATAGGGAGGACTTACCCAAGATGCCATCCAAGGCAACAGACCAAGACACGACTGGTGGAGGTATGGGCACTTACGACTTCTCTGTTCTTAATTCGTTAAACGATGATTCGCTTATCTATTTTGCTAGTCTTTACGGTCTAGCCATGGGTTCTACAAAATCGAAACAACTAAAAAATGTAGCAATTATTATAGGGGAATCTTTAATAACAACTGCTTAAGTCCGGGGGTTGGGTAGTGGCAGAAGGTAGGTGTCTGTAATCTCTTTTAATGGTGTACATCTTCTGAAATGTTAGAGGAATGAGGCAAGGAGTTAAAAAAAGATCTATTAGTTATACCATCAATAAAATTCGCCCTAGTATTTGCGGGCTGCAAGAAACCAGAATAGAGAACCCCACGGTGGAAGAGTTTAGAACTATTAGAGGATTGGTAGACTTTGAGTGGAGATTCAAATCAGCAGTGGGTTATTCGGGAGGCATAGCGGTTGGGACGGATGCGAAACTATTTGAGATTGTAGATGAATATATTGGAATGTTCCCGATCTCTATTAGGCTAAGAATGAGAAGTGATGATTGGATGCATGTGGTGACTAATGTGTACGGACCGTACGACTCGAGACTACGCAGGGATCTATGGAAGGAGCTCCACGAGATTAGGAATAAATGGGAGGGGGCATGGGTGGTAGGAGGGGGCTTCAACATCACCAGATTCCAACACGAACATAGAGGTCGAGGCCACAGGCAGAGCGAGCAAGAGTCGTTCAACACTACTATAGATGAGCTGGAGCTGATGGAGTTGGAGATGAATGACAGACAGTTTACATGGTCCAACATGCAACGTAATCCTACTCTGGCGAAGCTAGATAGAATTTTGGTGTCTACCGATTGGGAAGAATCATTTCCACTGGCAAAAGTAAAGTCGACTACGAGATACACGTCCGACCACTTGCCCCTAATCATAGAGTGTGCGCAGGTTACCACTAACAAGAGATCTCCCTTTAGATTCGAGAAAGCTTGGACGACAATGGAAGATACGAAGCAAGTCATCGAAGAGTCTTGGGTTGCACACCCCAGCAACACAACAGCAGTAGGAATTTGGGCGGAAAAGGTAAGGCGATTACGTAGGAGGTTAGAAGGGTGGGCGAGACAGAAGAAAGGAGAAATCAACGTAAGAACGGAGATTCTAGGTCATAGGATTCACGAGCTAGAAACCTTACAAGAGGAGAGGGATCTACTGCACACAGAAAAAGACAAAATGGCTACGAGTAGACTAGAGTTGCAGCATATAGGGACAATAGAGATGTATTGGAGGCAGCAGTCGAAAATTCAATGGCATAGGGAAGGGGATGCGAATACAAATTTCTTTCACAATGTGGCAAATGGAAGAAGAAGGCAAAATCACATAACGGGACTTGTCGTCGACGGCACGTGGACAGAGAATGAGGGGATTATCAGAAAGCACTTAGGCAAGAAGTACCACAAACTACTGGGCAGAAGAACAACCATGAGATGCACTCTCTCGACAGATATGAGGAGCTCATGTACACTAGATGGTAGTGAAGGTATTGAGAATAGATTCACAGAGGGTTTCCTTCTAAAACTAGACTTTCAAAAGGCCTATGACTCGGTACATTGGGAATCTGTAGACGAGGCTCTGGAGCTAAAAGGCTTCGGACCGAGATGGCGAACTTGGATGAAATGTGTGTTCAGGGCGAAAAATCAGTCGTATATGTTAATGGGTGGCAAGGAAAAGAAATCAGACGCAGAAGAGGGCTCAGGCAAGGGGACCCACTATCACCGCTTCTATTTGCCATTGTGGCAGACGGCTTGGCAGAAATGATAAAGAGGGCACAAGAGCAAAATGTCATCAAGGGGATTGAGATTAAAGGAGTGTCACAGCCAATGTCAATTCTACAATACGCCGATGACACCCTCTTGTTTGGGTCGGCCAAAACTGAAGAAGTAGCTATAAAGGCAGCCTTGGCGTGCTTTCAAGGTTGGTCGGGTCTGAAGGTAAACTTAAATAAGACCAGTGTTATCCCGATTAGCAAACAACTACCAATCTCGGCGAATGCTATCTCTGCCATTTTGGGATGTGAGGTGGGGGAATTCCCAATTAAATACCTAGGTTCACCAATTAAACCATGATCTTTGCTACGAGAGGATTGGACTTCCTTGATTGAAAAGATTGCTAAAAAATTGGCAGAATGGAAGAGTCGTTTTCTATCATTAGGAGGGAGGATTACACTGCTAAATTCGGTACTTAGCGCCATCCCACTCTATATAATGTCGGTTTACGAATTACCAAAGTGGGCTATCAACAAGATAGACAAACTTAGAAGACGGTTCTTGTGGAAAGGAACCGACGAAGGGAATAAAGGGTTTTACCTGGTCAAATGGGGTAGAGTGTGTAAGAAAAAAGAATTCGACGGGTTGGGAATTCTTAACCTTCACGACATGAACAGAGATCTACTGTGCAAGTGGTGGTGGAAGATCTATAACCGGCACAAAGAGTGGTGGAGCTACTCATTCAATCTGTTCCGAAGAAAGAAATATTGCTATGGAGGAAGAAGCACGTATGGAAGGGTATCGTTCCTGTGGAAAGGCATGGCGAAACAAAGAGAAATTTACAACACCAATACCAGGTGCAGAGTAGGAAACGGGAAAAGTACCAGATTTTGGAAAGATAAGTGGAGTGGAAGTAGGGCCTTGAACAACCTCTTTCCGCTAGCACGGCATTAACAAAAAACAAAGATTCACTAGTGGTCGACGTATGGAGAAATGGGAAACTGAGGCTAACTGTATCAGATCGACAGTCAACCGAGAGCATTTCTCAGTTCGAAGAACTCAATAGGTTCGTGCTGGCAGAAGGAAGGCAAATGAGCAATGCTGCAGATGAAAGATGGTGGAACATCGATGAGTCAAAACAATTCTCGGTGTCGTCGATGTACAAATGGCTTAACAACGGTGGAATTAGATGCAAAGAACAAAACATCATCTGGGGAACACAGGCCCCCTTAAAAGTGAGTTTTTTGCTGGCTGGTGTACAATGACGTGATTCTGTACAAAGCCAATCTTAGGAAAAGAAATATGCAAATAGATGTAAGGTGCGAGTACTGTTTATATGCGGAAGAAAACGTCACACATCTTTTTCACGTGTCATAAGGCTGCACGCACATGGGAAGTCATCTGCAGGGGGTTCGAATGCGATCAGTGTCCTACGTCAGTTACAGAGGTGTGGAGGTCAATGAGGGATAATTTAGTCAGGGTAGAGAATAGGCGGGCATGGGATATAGCGATAGCGGCAACAATGTGGAACCTTTGGCTGGACCGGAATGATTTGTGCTTTCGCAATAAGTTATATACATTCTCTACTTCAATGCATAAAATTTTTCTTCTCATCCATGACTGGACAGGTTACATCGGAGCAAAGAAGAAGATGAGGTTGAACGAGGAGGATTGGAGGCAATTCACAGTGGAAAATAAAGGCACAACAAGGGGGAGAGGTTTTCTTTTACTGCTTTTGATGTTATGATTGTAATAGACAGTTTATTTGTGGTTTGGTTTTTAGTAGGACTGTAAGTGGATGTTATTTGGAGCTTCAAGCTCCTGCTTTTGGGTATTTTTAGGCACTACTTTGTTTCATTAACAATCATTAATGAAGCGATGATAGAGGTCATCTTTTTATCCCAAAAAAAAGACATTTCAATCCTGGTGCTTTTGTCCAAACAAGTTTTTGTCAAGTGGAATTCATAATGAAAAGGGTTTTTGGACGGTGGGGGGTTTAAAGTATACCAAAAACATTTAAGGGCTTAATGGAAAATCATGCCCAAACAAGGTGCCTAAATCCAATTTCTGGTTTATTAGAGCGGAAGAGGTTCAAATTCTCTGAGTTTCATATCTACTATTATAACTAGATATAACTAGAAAGTTGGGTATCTGTATTTGGAAAACAATTGACTTCTAAACCTCAAAACCACACATTTTTATTAATTATTATGTTTGTGAACAAGGCTAAGGCCCAGACATGCACACCCATAAATACGGGACTGGTGCAGGCAGGACGCAGCTTACCACTAGACCCTAGTGGCACCTGCCTCAACACACATTTTGAACTCTGATCTATATCAACCATCCACTTAAACTCAATCACACTTTTAAAAGTCTACTCTATATCAACAATCCACTCAAATTTAAGGATTAAAAACAAAACAAAAACAACTTTCCATAAGTCCGAACTATAAATTTATGCATGAGTAGCCTCACATGCATTTTTACATGCTAATAACTAGTATATTTAATGAGAATGGATTATCAAACAGGCCTTAAAACTCTAAAAGTCAGAGTAATTGTGAAATTGCTTGGGGAAACCAAAAAAAGAAGCTATAATTTTAAACTACAGCCCTAAATGAGTAAATGTAGCATATAAATGCTAAATGTAATTTTAAAAACAAACAGAAGCTACATAAATACTATACATGTAAAGGAAACAAAATTTTGAAAACTAGATGGCCTCCACGCCTACTAAATAGTTTGCAACAAAATCGATTTTAACCCAAAGGCCATGAGAAGAAACACTAGTCTCAAAGAAAAGATCATCAAAACTAAGAACCATAATTCTTATTATTATTTTTATACAAAGTCTTAGCCCAAGATTTTTGAAATGGTAAAAAGGTGGGGAAAAAACAGTTTGCTACTATGGCAAAGTGGAGACTAAGGTGTCAAATTCTCACTGCACCTATTTCTTCTCTTTTTTTCAGTAAGAGAAAAGAGGGCACGGAAAATTGCACCATTTCTCAGTAGAGAAGAAGTCTGAATGGCTATAGAAGAGTAAAATATAAACTATACCAGAAATATAAATGCGGACCTTTTTATCATCTGTAATACCAGCTATACTCCTTGATTTCTCAATATACTTCTTAATTTCAGGATCAGGTCTAGCCTTCCTCTTATCATCATACATGTAGAAGCCCTTGCGAGTAGCTTCACCTGTCAAACATGCAGTACATATGAGAACTATAGATCTTATATATATATATATATATATATATATAAAAGAAAACGGGAGAAAAGGTGGCACAAGAGAAAATTTCCTCCAATGGCACCCTAAAAAATCCTACCTCATCCTAGATGCATGATCTATCCCATTAAAAATGTTTAACATATCATAAAGCATAAGATGATGAAATATTATAGAATTTGAATGTGTATTGTTCATGCACTAAGTGATCACCATTGTACTATTGTTGAAAAACTGTTCATTTTTCAACCTTACCATGATGGGCAAAACATGTTCAAATTCAGTGATTTTAACTTCACCATATATTTTTATGGAGTGCAAATCAACTTAAACAATTTGGGTCGTAAATTTTGGTTGCGGAAATTGAAATTTAGCACGCTATAGGAAGAAATTTTCCTCCTATGCCATAGGACCTCCCATATCCTCTATAGACATTGAGAATGGGGGGCATTGAGAATGGGGCATCCTATGGCATAGAAGAAAAATTTTCTCCCACAGCACCTTAGAAATGTGATTCTCTCCTTCCAAATGCATGATAGACACCGTTCAAAGTGTTCAACATGTCATAAAACATAAGAGGATGAAATATCATCAAAGTTTAATATATTTTGCCCATACATCACGAGTCACAATTGTTGTACTGCTAGAAAATTATTTATTTTGCAACCTCATGATGAATGAGCAAAACATATTCGAATTTAGTGATTTTACATCACTCTATGTTTATAGTATGAAGATCATTTGAACTGTGTGGATCGTGAATTTTGGTTGAGATTGAAATTTTTGCGCACCATAGGAGGAAAGCTGTAGAACACTCGGGATTTATGTATATGAGAAAACGGGAGACACGCTGGCAGATGGGAATTTCCTCTTATGGCATGCCTAAAATCCTCTATACTCCTTCCCAAATGCATGATCCACACCACGTCCACAGTGTTCTACATGTTGTAACGCATAAGTGGATGAAATATCATGCAGGTTGAACATGCATGCATTAAGTGGCCACAGTTGTTCTATCGCTGAAAACCGTTCAATATGCAACCTCATGATATAAAGATAGTGAGGATATAGGGGTCCTACAGCATAGGAAGAAATTTCATCCTATGGCGCACCAAAATTTAATCTACACACCCAAAATTCATGACCCACACCATTCAAGTTAATCTTCACACCTTAAAAGATTAGTAATGTGAAATCACTATGTTTGAAAATACTACACACTAGCCAAATTGGTTTGAAAATACACACACACACACACACACACACACACACACACACACACAGTCCTCTTCAGTTGTGCACCAAATTGGTGTGCACTCACGAAGTAGAGCCCCCATAATAAATCTGAACAGCTCATCTTGTTCTACATGCCTTAGATAGTCTAACAATAAAAAATCAAGTAATTTGAAGTTCATTTGCCCATGATTTATATCATCACAAAATTGTATGGCTGAAAATTCTAACAACATGATGAATGGGCAAATGAACTTTAAATTACTTGATTTCTTATTGTTAGGCAATTTAAGGTGTGTAGAACAAGATGAGCGGTTCAGATTTTTTATGGGGGTTCTACTCCGTGAGTGCACACCAAAGCGGTGCACAACGGAAGAGGAATCTATGTGTGTGTGGGGGGGGGAGAGGGGGGGGTTGAGAACCCTGCTCTCCTCCAACCGATCTGAACCTTTCGTTTTGTTACAAATGCTTAACCTAGTTTAAAATGTGGAATCAAGTCTTTTGAAATCTATTTGCTCTTTCAACTAAAACCTTATGAAATTGTACAGCTCAAATATCTTTATTTTCCATATTGATATCAAGCAAGGGCAAACGTAGTTCAAATGACTTGGATCTCACATGATTAAACTGTATTAAGTATTTTGAATAAGATTATCGGTTTGGATTGTTCACAGGATGGCCCCATCATGGTGAGCGCTCCCACCTTACAGAAAGCCCCGACCTTTATTGAAGACCTCCATGTGTGTGTAGAGAAGAGAGAGAAATCTTCTGTTGTGCACCACTTTGGTGTGCACTCGTCCTTCTGGCCATCGTATGGATGATCCAAACCATTCACATTGATCTACACGTCTAAATTAGTCTAAATATGTTAAATCAAGTCATTTGATATTCATTTACCCATGCATCATGTCATTATGTAAAAAACAATATTCAACCATACAATTTCGTAATACTTCAATGCATAGGCAAATAAATTTCAAATGTCAAATTTTTTAGATGTGTAGATCAATGTGAACGGTTTGAATCATCCATGCAATGACCAGAAGAGCGAGTGCATACCAAAGTGGTGCACAATGGAAGGTCTCTCTCTCTCTCATTAGGTAAGGTCCTATGGCAATTTCCTAATATGGCTCACTGAAAACTCAATCCCCGCTATTGAAATCCGCAATCCGCACCGTTCAAGTTAATCACTGTATTTGAATATGTTTTTCCCACTCATCAATGAGGTTGCAAAATGAACGATTTTTTAGTATTTGAACAATTGCAACCACGTAATGCATGAGGCAAAACAATTCCATCTTCGACATTATGTTTTCCTCTTATGTTTTATGACATGTTCAACAGTCAACACTTTGAACAGTGTGGATCATGCATTTGTGAAGAGGGGGTTGGATTTTTAGGGCATCATAGGAGAAAATTTCCTCCTATGCCACCTTTCCTTCCCTTTTCTCTCTCCATCTACATATATGTGTGTGTGTGAATATATATATATATACTAGATTTTCCCGTGGCCACGTGCCTACGGGCCTACGGCACGTCTTCAGAACGATGCAGCATATGAAAAGTCTTGTAAACAGTAAATCAACAATTATGTAGCTGAAGTTTGAATAGTATGACAGTAATTAGTTGTAAATAAAAGTCCATGTTTCCACTAGTATATGATGAAAAATAATCATAAATTAGGGTATAAAAGTCAATGTTTCCATATATATATATATATATATATATATATATATATATATATATATATATATAAATCTTCCATTGTGCACCACCCCTCCGTGTGCACTCGGCCTTCCCCTTCGTATCGACGATCCAAACCGTTCACATTGATCTACACATCTAAATTAGTCTAAATATGTAAAATCAAATTATTTAAAATTCATTTGCCCACCCATCATGTGACTATAAAAAACAATGATTTTCAGCCATACAATTTTGTAATACTTCAATGGATGGGCAAATGAATTTCAAATAATTTGATTTTACATATTTAGACTATTTTAGATGTGTAGATCAATGTGAACAGTTCGGATCGTCGCTACGAAGGCGGGAAGGCCGAGTGCACACGCCGTGTGCACCATAGGTGGTGCACAATGGAAGACTTCCCTATATATATATATATAGAGAGAGAGAGAGATAGAGAGAGAGATAATTAAATAAATAAATGAGTTGTTTTGGGGGGGAGATTTGAATTTGAGTTTTGGGGATAAACTTTTGGTTGTAAAATGTGTTTTGTGAGGTTAGATTTGGGCCTTTGATTTTGGGGGGATTGAAGGAGAGCCACTTGATAGCTTTCTTTGTGTTTTATTATTATTATTATTATTATTATTATTATTATTATTATTATTATTATTATTATTATTATATATATAGAGAGAGAGAGAGAGACTGCCATTGCAAACACAATGGAAGTGCAAACGGTGTGCAAACGATGTGTCTATCCTATGGATAGACACATCGTTTGAAGAAGAGCCATTTGGGGGGATTGAAGGAGAGCCACTTGATAGCTTTCTTTGTGTTTTATTATTATTATTATTATTATTATTATTATTATTATTATTATTATTATTATTATATATATATATAGAGAGAGAGAGAGAGAGAGACTGCCATTGCAAACACAATGGAAGTGCAAACGGTGTGCAAACGATGTGTCTATCCTATGGATGATCTAAACCGTTCACATTATTTAACATGACCAAATTAATTAAGAAATCAAGTCATTTAAAATTCATTTGTCCATGCATCATGTCATTATTAAAAATAGCGTGTTTATCAGCCATACAATTTGTAACACTTGAATGCATGGCAAACAAATCTCAAACAACTTGATTTCTCATCTATAGAATTGATAGATGCACCGTTTACACTTCCACTGTGTTTGCAATGGAAGA
This sequence comes from Hemerocallis citrina, assembly GCA_017893485.1. Taxonomy (NCBI): domain Eukaryota; kingdom Viridiplantae; phylum Streptophyta; class Magnoliopsida; order Asparagales; family Asphodelaceae; genus Hemerocallis; species Hemerocallis citrina. Next base: position 498,387 of record JACEHZ010000464.1, on the reverse strand, counting down.
CTTATATATATATATATATATATATATATATATATATATATATATATGTGGTATTATACCTGAGTTTAGGACCCAGATCTGAAAACTGTCCGATTGAAGCGGCACGCATCAGGAGGCGAGAAAAATAAATCATAACTCCAAAAAACAAATAACCAAAAAAAAAACCAAATTTTTTTTCTAAATTGAGTTGGAGTTGGAGGAGGAGAATCAGGAGGCGGCTGGCGGCTATTAGTGGAGGGGGAGAATGGAGGAGGTGGCGGCAGTGACAGGTGGAGGTGGCGATGGTGGTGATGGCGGCGATGGTGGTGGTGGTGATTGATTTGGAGGAGAAGGTGATGGTGGAGTAGATGGCAGAGATGGTGGACGGGGAGATTAAAGGAGGCGGGGGTGGCGACCGGTGGAGGTGGCGATGGTGGTGGTTGTGGTGGAGATTGATTTGAAGGAGATAGTGATGGTGATGGTGGAGGAAGGGGTGGTGGCGGAGATGGTGGAGGGGGAGACTAGAGGAGGCAGCGTCTGTGACCGGTGGTGGTGGTGGTGGTGGTGGTGGTGGTGGCAGTGGTGATTGATTTGGAGGAGATGTTTATGTGATGATGATGGTGGTGGAGATAGCGGTGGGGGTGGGGGTGGTGGCGGAGATAGTGGAAGGGGAGATGAGGCAACGGTGGCAATCGGCGAAAGAGATGGGCAGTGGTGGTGGTGGAGATAGGCGGCGAGAGTGAGAGAGAGCAAAGCGGGAGAGAGAGGGGGGGTTTTTGGCTTAGGGGATTGAACCAGACCGGGCCAAGTTTTTTATCTATTTTCTGCTGGGATCGTAAGTGTTGAGCCGTTGGATCTGAGAAATCTCATATTTGATGGCTCATAAAGCATTGCGGGCATTAGATCTTAATTTAAAAAATAAGAATAGATCTTAGGGGATCACTCCATACATACATCTATATAATAAAACACAAAGAAAGCTATCAAGTGGCTCTCCTTCAATTCCCCCAAAATCAAAGGCCCATATCTAATCTCACAAAACACATTTTCCCTCCTAAAAGCTTTCCCCCAAAACTCAAATTCCCCCACCCAAAGCAACTCCTTTATTTATTTAATTATCTCTCTCTCTCTCTCTCCCCCTCCTATTCAAAAAATTAAGAAAATAATTTTTTTTAAATTAAAATTTAAAAAACTTAAAAACTTAAATACTAAAAAAATTAAAAACTTTAACAATAATTCAAAATAATCAAAAAAAATCAAAAACTTATAAAAATTTATTAAAAAATTAAAAATTTTAAAAAATTAAAAAAATTAAAAAAATAAAATTTTAAATTTTAAAAATTATAAAATTATAAAATTTTGAAAATTTTGAAATTTTGAAAATTTGAAAATCTCAAAGAGTATCCAAATCCAAATCTAATGTCGAACCTCAATCAAGAGGCCATCGCCGATATCTTATCTGCTGCTGATTCCGTATCGGTGACTCTCCTCCACCAAATCGAGCGTGAATATCAAGCGACTCCGTATTGGCGACTCCCCTCCACCGAATCGAAAGCCTCTATATGCGATGCGACGACTCTAATTTCATCTCATTAATCGAATTCTCATTTTAATTTTTAATTGTGTGCAGGGGATTACTCAGTTTTTTGCTAACTTAAATTTTGTGTGTGCATGAGATCTAAGTTCAGAGAGGTATGATTGTTTTATTTTTTGGTTTAAAATTTTTTAATTTGGTGATTTATTTGATGAGTTTTTTATTAATTTTGATTTAAGGTGTACGCAAGTGAGATATGGATTATTTGGTGGCCTCAATTTGGGCTTCCAAACCATAGCAGGACAGGTAAGCTGACCAGCAACCTAAAATAACTTGGCAAATATGCAACATTAATTTCTTTACTACAAGAGATAATACTATCGTGAATTGTTCCCTTCACTGGTTATTCGAAACCATGGATAACATAATATATAAGAACTTTTAGTGTATGTTTGGATATATAGGATTGGGATGAGTGGAGTTTACCAGTGAAGGGCGCAAACTCTCCACTCAAGAAAGACAGCTAAAGTAAATTTGTTATTTATCCATTTTGATTTTTTTTATAAAGGTGCAATGGGGAGACAAAGTGGAGATAAAAGAAATGATTAGCTTGGATTAGAGTTTTGAGAACTTCATGTATTTCATTTTGGTTGAAATAATAATAAGAGGTATTTCAATTGTAAACAGAGTCTCGGACAAACAAATATTTAGATTATTGGTATTGTAGATACCTTCACACCTGTACTTGCATTACCATAATATTTAGACATGCTCATAGTGGTTATGGGATTAGAGTAAGCTCTATAAAACCTATATGATAATGTCCTTGCATAACTATTACAAGCATCTAAAAGTGATGCTGAAGTTAAAAAAAGCTCTATGCAGTGTTTCTAACAAACTATATGCATTCCAGGTAAGTTCAAGCTAATGATCAAGAAGGCGATGGTTAAGCTTAAATGTAGATATACTGCTTCCTCATATAATATGTTTGCTACTTCAATTAATTTGCTAGACCTCCAAAACTATTTAATATAATCAAACCAGGTGCACCGTTCCGAAGACGTGCTGTAGGCACGTGTCAGCGGGCAAACCTAGTACATACATACATCTTTATATATAATGGGAGAGTTGGAGTTGTAATTTCTCAACATACAAACTCGTGCGTTGCACGTGCAACTCTAACTCTCCCATTAATTACAACAAAAACAAACAAACAAAAAAATATTTCACCTATTTAAAACATGCAACACACGTGCAAAATATTTTTTAAACACCACACATACATATGTTGCACGTACAACTTCGATTCTACTTATAAACACGTGCATTGCACGTACAAATCGTAACTTTTTCTTTAAAATATTTTTCCCAATTACGTGCAACGCACGCCCAACTCCAAAACTATTTTAAAACACGTATATCGCCCGTAAAAATCCTCCAACTCTTATCAAAACGTGCATCGCACATGAAAAATACTAGTACATAATAGAGGGGAAAAAAGAGTGGTAAAAAGAGCACAAAAGCATCCTACACCTAATATAAAAAAATTATTTAATTTGTGGTATACCTGCCCTCTTGTCTTCAACCATGCTTGGAACTAAAGCAGATTTATAGCATCTATCAGGAAAACTTCGAAGATATTGTTCCCCAGTAGCCATAGCAACCCCGAAACCGACCAGATCAGCCAGTCTGCATAGTGAGAACAGGTGCAATAAATACATTGGCGTTTAAAAACAAGGCTGTGGAAACTGTTCCATGGCATTCAAATAAATTTGAGAATGAGTACCAAGACTCAATGTTACCTAAATGGTCCCATTGGCATCCCAAATTTGGTAATTGCACGATCAATCTGATAGACATCTAAACCATGGTCAACTAGCAGGTGAGCTGACTGACTGTACGGAAAGAACATCCGGTTGACAGCAAATCCGGTACAATTCCCTACCACGATGGGAGTTTTACGCATCTTTTTTCCAACATCTAGTAAGTCCACAACAACTTGAGGAGATGTATTCTGAGTACGAACTATTTCTAAAAGTGGCATTATATGTGCAGGGCTGGGGATGAAGAAGGTGTGAGTTGGAACACAGTCGAAAGAAAGAAGACAATATAACCATACTCTGATGTAAATTACCTGAAGAAATGTGCTCCAACAATTCTTTCCTGTGACTTTGTTTTTTCTCCAATTAAATTTAAGTCTATTGTTGAAGTGTTGCTCGAAAGAATACAATGGGGAGGGCAGTATTTTTCCAAATCAGCAAATATTTGCTGCTTTAATAACACGTTCTCTATTACTGCCTGTCAAGAAAATGCAGCTAAGAAGTTAATTAAGACCATAATGGTTAAGCTTCAGAGAACATGTAATATAAGATATAGCTTGCCTCTATGACCAAATCCACTTCTCTGAAGCTTTCATAGTCAAGAGCACCTGTTAGATAAGTAAGGGTTTTCTCACAGTTATCCTGAGTCATCAGCCCTTTCTTAACGCGACTCTGCAGATTGGCTGAAAAAGAGCAGCGTGAAACTGAGCTTGTGTATGTAAAAGGAGATAAAACCACAAGAATACAATATTGGAGTCAAATTCACCTCTAACTCTGCCCATCCCTGCTTGCAGGAAGTTTGCATTGACTTCTTTAAGGATTACTCGGTAATTGCTCAGAATTAAAGCAGTTGCAATACCAGAACCCATTAGACCTCCACCAAGAATTGCAACTTTTTTTATTTTTCTAGGTATTAAACCACGATCGGTAATTCCAGGAACCTAACACAAATTTGCAGAAAGATATGGACAATTAGAGTCGCTAGGAGATTTTTAAAAAAAAGCAAGCAACTAGACTGATATGGAGAGTTCTCAACATGTGTTCCTAGAAAACCTAAGATATCTTCAAAGCTTTGCAGAAGGCTCACAACGAGCACAGCTAATGAAAAGACAGAGAAATCAGTAGAAAGTAAGAAATATTCTATGAGCCAGAAAAAATAAAGCTTAAGAATAGTCCGTAAAGTTGCAGATGAGATTTATGGATCTCTGATTCAGCTTGTGGATAAAAAATGAATGCACTTCCCTGAAGCAATCCTTGATGAGTTCCATTATACTGTGCAGGAATACAAGATTGAAATATCTATAGAAATACATCACAAAATATACATGTTTACGCATGCATCCTCAGAGATGAGGTGAGGTATGCAATTAAGCTTTGCCTAAGGAGACTTGAAAGTCCATCATAGACTAAACATAAACAACTAAATGTTCCGAGCAGAGAGTGAACCTTCAAGATTACGTGCTGTCCACTAACTGAAATTAATCTCCATGTACTACGAGCAAAAGTAAACAGTGAACTAAAAGTAGGGTAAGTGGAATTTGCACAAATTTACTAGAGGACCACACGAGATGAAGGAAGTATTGCAAAATACATCACAAGACATGTATGTGACAGTATATACTCTTCATAGTTAGAAAAAACACGCTTTTTGTGATGTCAACAAAACTAAAAGATATATTAAAAAAGGATGTGTATGGAGTTAGTTTTGTTGTTTATGACCTGTATGCAGAGGGAGAAGAATACAAAAGCATTCAGCGGGACAAGTTCAGACAAACACGGAGACCAGCACACTGGGACTTATAGTCAGTCGACTGGCCAAAAAAGTTCAATTAATCTCTCATTTCTAATCTCTCATTTCTATGTCCAAAATCAAGCAGTGGAATATATATCTATAGTATCACCTTCAGCTGATTAGTCACAGATGCCAGTCAGAGAGCAAACATCAGCCAGCTAATAATCAATCAACTGCAACTACAAAACCGTGCACAGAGGAGGGAGCTCTGGTTTGTCCTATTTCATCCCATATTAAACTTGTGGAAAAAGTTGGGATATTTTCAAAGATTTTTCCTATCACCAAACCTCCCATCTAGAATCTATAATCTATATTTCCTTTGTATCAGCTTTAGTCCCCATCACTGGTACCAGTCTGAGACCAAAATTAGTCAGCTGATAATCATTTGACCACAGTTACAAAAAAAAAAGCATGTGGTTGAAGGATGCTCAGGTCTCCCTATTTCATCTCTAATTAGACCTATAGTAAGGCCTAGCTCCTTTGGGACACTCTATAAGAGATTTATCCTGCCTATCTATAGATAATTTTATAATACCGAAAAACTTTACTAGCGCTAATAGAAGATGGTTTTCTTGCTTCCCATGGATCTCCACTTCATCTCCAAGATAATCTATCTTGCTTCACAAGTCTTATAAGCTACATAAAGCGACCCTGAGGTTAACGTTTAGGCATCATATCCGATCCTATTCCATACTTCTCTTTGAAACTTGCCTCAGAGATTTATACAAACCAGACATAATATAGTCCCTGCAGATCACTGTCTAGAGCACTCGTCATCCACCATATATATATATAATTGACTTCTTACTATTTCTACTCTATATTCATAGTGTGTGTGAGTGTGTATTAGGATTGTTTCCAAATACTCTACTTCGTCCTATACTCAACTCCAGGTAGCCCCTCATAGTGTGTTCAAGGATCAAAGGTTGGTTTGAAGTACAAGTGAGTGTAGGATCAAAGGTTCAATAGCAATTCAAGGGAGAAGTAAACCAGAGGATTCAGTAATACACACACTCCACTGATATGAATATATCTTGATGTTCATAAAAAAGATGACATCAAGACAGCACATATGAATCGCATTGCGCAATAAAAGGAAAGGAGTTTAGAAATAAATGATAGATTCAAGACCACAATGTATTTACCAAAACATCAAACTTTACTTACCTTTGAGGTTGCACGTTGTGAAAAAAAGACATGTATTAAGCCTTTGCTTGCATCAGTGAATTGAAGTTCCCAAGACGCTTTTGCTTCCTGAAACACCCATACTGTTTACACTTAAAACAGCTTGATAATCAATCTAACTCGGAGAGTTTTATGAGAAGCACAAACTTACCTTCCAAAGTCCAGCACGAGGTCCTGAGACTATACCTTCTTCAATTACATCAATACAAACCAAGGGATGTTGGAGATGAGGAGCTTGCTTCCGAGCCTGCATTCTTGCAAACTTGAGAACTTCCCTAGCCTCCCCAAGGGGCTCTATCTTATCCATTTTGTAAAGACTCTTGATCCATGGTTTTTTGTATTCAGCAATATCTAAAGCCCACTGCCGTGCAGTCGTGATCAGTTCAGCTGGTGAAACTAAAGCATCAACTAAACCCAGTGCATGTGCTTCCTGTCCTCTTATTGGCTTTGAAGTCTGTTAATCAAATCAGAGAAATTAATGCAACAGGTGTGTAGAAATGATTGCTGTTCGAATTAAGCAGACACAAGACTTCAAAAACCAAATCCGTAACACAAAAAGTATTAATCATATACCAGCATCATTTCAAGACCTTTGGAAAGTCCAACAAGGCGAGGAAGTCGCTGTGTTCCTGAAATCATGGAAATCATGAAGAGATGTTAGATTAAAGAGAGAGAGAGAGAGAGAGAGTTATATAAACAAACCCCACACTTTAAAAGAAATTGGACACAGTTCACCTAAAATCTATGAAGCAAACACCTTTATTTGGTAGTCATATTAACACATGTGAGGGGCAGAAATCCAACATGACAGCAGCAATTTAGTGCAGTTTTTATTTTTTTAAAATCCCCTACCCGTGCTTCATATTCTTTAGCCTAAAGCATATCCATGCCACCACCAGAATCTAAATTCTAAGCCCATTGTATAGATATTTGTTGTGGTGATCAAGGCTAACAATCAGTTATCGACTAGGATGCACGGATATGGGTATGGGTATGAGACAACTCAGGCACGGGCATGTGACATGGCGAATTTGTAGAAAGTAAGACACAAGAACACGACCATATGTTCCATAATATTGCACAATATAATATTACATATAACAATTATCCATAAATTTAAGTATTTATTGCATCCAGCAATGTAATTATGGGCAAAAAATTAATGTAATTATGGGCGAAAAATTCAAAGCAAGAGATAGATATTAGATATCCATAGAGTAATATTCATAGAATCATAATCCACAACAAAATCGGAAAGTTAACAAAAATAAATGTGCAAGAATAGAGATTAAGTTTCGAAGATGTTGTATGGGTTCAATAAAAGTATTGGAGGAGAGTCTAAGGGGGCCTTTGTTTGCAAAATTTGGTTAGGATTTGAATATAGGATTCTGCCTAAGCCAAAAAGTACAGAATCAAGTAATCAAGAATTTGTTATAAGGCTTGGTTGCAAAATTATTGAAATATAATTTGTAATTTTTCTAGATCCCTATAGAAGATTGTATGTCTATCTACATATAGAAGATTGTAAAGAGTGCCCAAATATCTAATGTTAAAGTCTAGAGTCAAAAGTTGTCGGAGACTCTAGATAGTTATAAGTCGGTGGAAATTTGTGGTAGAAGTTATTGTCTAGAAGTTGTATAGGTTGGTTGGTATGGCCTATAAATATGGGTTGTATTTGTAGCTTGAAGGAAGAACAAAGTTTGCTTTACCATTCGGTAAAAGGTCACTTTCCGATCAACCAAAGCCAAATATAGCCCTCTCTCCTATAGCCTAATCTTGTTCTTCTTTTGATATAATCTCCTGATCTCCTCTAAATCCGCTCTTTTCTTCTTCGCCAAAGTTACTTTTGAATGAAAGGCTTGCTATAGCTCTTTCCTTGTCGACATGGCCTTCTTAGTTCATGTGACTCAAGATTAGTTGTTAATTCATATAAACTTAATTTCGACAAATCTTTGGATTCCTTTATGGCAGCTACAACCCATGAAGAAGGTAAATTTCTTAATATCTTTTCAACTATCTTCTTTTCTTTGGAATAACTTCCAATTTGATTAATTATCACAGTAACTCTATCAAAAATGCTTTCACACTTTCATCTTCATTCATCATGATATTGTCAAACTCTCTCCATATAGTTTGTAATTTGATAGAGTACCTTAGCGGAGCCTTTCAATTTTTGCTTGATGATATCCCAAGCATCTTTTGACAAGGATGCCACCATTATTCTCGAGAAAGATGGTTTTGCTTACCCCTTACTGGATGAAATTGAAGATAAGCACCCTCGCGTCTTTCTTTTTATTTTCTCTGAACTTTTTTTGCTTGGCCGGCATCCATGAAGCTAATGTTGCAGAATTTTTTGGCTCCTAAAAACCTTCTTCTACAAGATCCCAAAGATCTTGAGAGATGAAGTGAGTCTTCATTTGGAGACTCCAATAATCATAATTTTCACCATCGAAAATGGGGACGAGATTTGGGGAATAGTTGAAAATGAATGGGTTGATGGAGTGGATGTTGCCATTCTTTTTTTAGGAAGTGAATATGAGACTCTGATACCAAATTTGTTGGAGCTAAATTTGAATTGTAGTAGGAGTTAAATGTGAATTATAGTTTTATGTGGAGGAGGTTGAAAATAGGAGTGAGAGTATATATTTGTTAAATGAAAAAGATGAACCAGGGAGCTCTGAAGCACGGATACTTCACGTAGGGTGCCGTACTCATATCCTGTACGTATCCGATACTCGTGTCCCTGTATCCTGTACATCTCCGTATCCTGCATTTTTTTATTATCCAACTATTTGATATGGCAAAAACTCGTCTTACTATTTGATTTGTCTTCTTATGTTATATTGCTTATGAACTTGCTTTGTTTACTTATGTTATTGTTTATGCTTATGAACAATTATTGTAGCATTTATGGATTATCTTATTTATGTTTAATGAAAGATATTTACCATTTTCTTATTAACATGAGATATTATTTAGTTATGTGTAATTATTCATATATATATATATATATATATATATATATATATATATATATATATATATATATATATATATATATATATACAGCCGTATCCCGTATCCTACTTTTTTAAAAATTGTCGTATCCCCCGTACCCGTGTCCCCGTACGCGTATCGACGTACCCGTATTGGTGCTTCATAGCCAGGGAGAGTAGGCTATAGTTGGCTATTAGCAAACTTTGTTCTTCCTTCAAGCTACAAATACAACCTGTATTTATAGGCCATATCAACCGACCTATACAACTTCTAGAGAGTAGAGAATAATTTCTACCACAAATTTCCACTCACATATAACTATCTAGAGTCTCCTACAACTTTTTTACTATAGACTTTAACACTAGATATTTCTACACTCTTTGCAATCTTCTATAAGTAAATAGGAATACAATCTTCTATAGGGTTCTAGAAAAATTACAAATTATATTTCAACAGCCCCTCTTAATTTGTAATTTTCTTTTGTTTCTAAATTGGACGAATTTCTCAATTGGCAAGGGCTTTGTGACGATGTCTGCAAACTGCTCATTTGTTGTGACAAATTCCAGCTTATCTCCTTCTACCAATACTTACACTAGTTCCTTCATATTCCTATATCTTCAATCATCAAAAACCCTAGCCCATCAAACTTCTGTTGCACCAACAAAAATTTCACCTAAGTAATATGTCTTATCAGATGTGTTGGAGGCTGAGGTGTTGCTCTTACCATTGGGGCCTGCACAAATGGTTCTCGGAGCTGAGTGGTTGAGAACTTTGGGTCCAGTAACAATGGACTTTAGCCGTATGACGATGGATTTCAGATTATCAGGAGTCCTTCAGAGGTTGCATGCTAACATCACTCCTCAAATTGACATGATGAATGCTACAGAATTATACAGGGCATCAGGTCATGTTTGTCAAGCCTTCATGTTGCAACTGCAGGAATCTGAATCTATTGAAGTTGATACTTCTACATGTTTTCAAGTTGAACAAGTGGCTCAGGTTGATAAAGACATCCAACAGGTCTTGCACAAGTTCCCTGAGGTGTTTGCAGATCGATCCACCTTGCCTCCACCAAGGGCCATTGATCATCAGATACCTCTTTTGCCAGGTATGAAACATGTTTGCATTCTCCCTTATAAACATCCGTTCTATCATAAAAACGAGAATGAGGAGCAAATTAAGGAAATGTTGAGCTCTGGGTTAATTAGGACTAGCAATAGTCCCTATGCCTCTTCGATAATTCTTGTTAAAAAGACAGATGGAAGCTGGCGTTTGTGCGTCGATTATCGAGAGATTAATTCTCAGACTGTGAAAGCCAAATTTTCCTTTCCTGTCATCGATGAGTTGCTTGATGAATTACATGGTGCAAAATTCTTCTCCAAAATTGATTTGAAGGCAGGTTATCATCAAATACGGGTGCATGACGATGAATTTTTCAGTTGGGAGATTTGGTGTTGCTTCGATTGCAGCCTTACATGCAGTCTTCTCTACAGAGCTCCGTTCCTCGTAAGCTGTCAATGCGTAAGCTCTACAGAGCTCCGGTCCTTATAAGGTGTTGGAACGAATAGGGAAAGTGGCTTATAGGCTTGAGTTACCTGCTGCCGCTACCATACATCCGGTGTTCCATGTATCGAAGTTAAAAAAATGTCATGGTTCACATCTTCCTACTATAGCCAAACACTTGTCTTCCTGGTGGGATGAGGGAACTTTAGAACTCTTGCCTGAGCATATTTTGCAGCACAAATTCTTCAAGAAGGAGAATAGGATGGGTGTGCAGTTACTAGTTAAGTGGCAGGGACACAGCGAAGACCAGGCTACTTAGGTAGATATTGATGACTTTCATAAGTCTTTTCCTGGTTTTGAACTTGGGACAAGTTCGATTTGAGGAGGGGGCAATTGTTAGGGATGCGATGAAGGTGTTGGATGGGTCAAGATGCTCAGGTTGTTAGATTAGTTGATGTATCAATGTTGTTTTTCTTTTAATTTCTGTATCAGTGTTTTATGCCTATTGCGCATGCTTTTCAAATAAGAGCGGGGGCGGGAGTTAGTTGGGGAAAGGAGGTACATGCTGCACACGTGCTGATTAGTTGTAACAGAATTTCCACCATCTGTAACAGATTCAACTGTCTATAAATAGACAATGATTCCATGTAATAAAATCAAGAAATCTTTGGCAATAATTCCTCTAAATTCTCTCCTCAATTCTCCATCTTCAACCTCCAGATCTCAGCCATGGGAAAGAGCAAACAAGCTCGACTCACTGGACTTGACACCTCACTTTCATATAATACTATGTTTGGGGAGGATTGTTTTTATAAGTTTCACCCTAACAAATGCAGGATTTTGCAACTTTGGGGTGGTTTGGTTGGTTGTAAAAGAAATCAAGAAAGGGAGCAACACTGTAGCGAAACTAAATCATTGGATTTGATTTCTTGAAATAGCTTTGGTTGAATGTAGATTTACTGTAGCAGCAATAGTTTTTCATGAAAGATTAGGTTTTAAACTAGTTAAAATAAATTGATCTTAATTAATTAAACAAAAAAAACCGAAAACTCAATTAATTAAATTGATCTTAATTAAATTAAACCCAAAAAAACTGAAACTCAATTAAATTAACCCCCAGAAAAAACCAAAATTCAATTAACTACACCCTTAATCTTAACTAAATTGATCTTAATTAATTAAACTCAAAAAAAAACCAAAACTCAACTAAATAGTTTTTTGGTTAACTAAATTAAACCCAAAAAAACCAAAAAAATACCAATATAACCAAATTAAACCTTTTTTTTGTTAACTCAACTATCGTAATTAACAAAAACTAAACCAAAAAAAAACTGAAACCCAGTTTTTTGGTTTTGAATGTGGGGACTTTAGTCCCACATCGGCCACATTGGCCAGGAGAGGGGGTGGATTAGTTTAAATAGGTTTTCGTTAGAATAGAAGAAGACAAAAGATAGTTGAGAAGTGGAGAGAGAGAGAGTCAGACAGTGAGAAAGAAATAAAAGAATAAACTATTCATGAACAGTGTAGCGCGTCTGTTTTTCGAGCAAAAAATTGCAGAAATGAAAACGGACAAAAAGTACGTATTCGTGCAAGACTGTGGCTGTAGTAATATGCAAAAAAAAAAAACTACACCCAACCAAACCAAAACACTTGCTACAATGCTCCCCCAAAGAATTGTTTTTTGCAGCATCTTTACACATCCAAACCACCCCTTTGTACTGATGATGGTGATTGATAGTATGTTGCTACAGTAAATCCGCAAATTCAAAATTTACAAACGAACTCCCCCTAAGAGAAGTCTAGTGTATAAGATATATTATAAAATTTAGGACAAATATGAGAAGTGTCAGGCACGCGTCCAAGAAGTTTTTATGAAGTGTTGGTCTCCAATATAGGTGCGGTGTGACTGTAAGTGTCCATGCTACATATATTGTTGACCTAATGTCAACTCATGGCTTCATTTTAAATTCCCTACTGAATGCGCAAGAAGAGGGCTTTTCAATGCCCTTTTTCTTTTTAGAAAAAAGTGGAGATTTAACCCCTGCATCAAATAAGATATCACAGTACTTTTAGATCAAAACGAATTTCCTCTTAAAAAAAATATATATTACAGACAAAATATTGCAGGTAGGAAAATCTCTCCCATTAATCAAGCAATGTAAAATCATGGAAGCATGGAGCTTACCACTAACATTTACCCAGACTAAAAAACTACAGCATGTGAGAAAAGCGGAGAAGGTACTACGCAGGAAATGTATCCTGCCTAAGGCACAATATATTTCAAGTTCTCTAAGACATCAAAATGACTCATGTTTGTAAAATTATCAATGTGTAAAGCAACATCGCTTATATGAATACCTCCTAATCCTGGAATGATTCCAAGTTGAAGTTCAGGAAGTCCAAGCTGTGTATTGGGAGTGGACACACGGGCATTGCATGCCTGAGAAAGGCACCAAAACCATGTGATAATCAATATCAAAATCCTATTGTGAGCACAATTTAGACATCATATCAGTAGAATTTGGCTTCTTGCACATACCATTGCAATCTCTAAACCCCCACCAAGCGCGAGACCATCGATAGCTGCCACGGATGGCTTTTTCGCATCTAATCAGTACCAACAAACAAACAAAAAAAATTAAGCAATAAAAATCTCCGATAATGGTAGACAAATTCTGAAGTATGGATTCTATCAATCACCTTCTAGTGTGTCCGCAACAAATTCAACCGACGTTGTACCAGTCTTTGCCTCCTCTATTGGAAAAGAGTAGTGTATTTAAGTGAAATAATGGCCTAGATCAAATTATGGAAATAACTAAGTAGAAGAGTCACAAATTATACTATTTGCTCCACCAAATGAAGTGATATCAGCTCCTCCCGAAAATTTTCCCTTTGCGCCTGCAATTAACACAAGTCACAATTCTAGTTTGAGCTAACTATAATTTGATGAATAACTCCTTAATTTTCAGACCCTGTTCGGAAATGGAGGTAAGATAACTGAAAGTACATAGAGGCATCTAAGATAACTAAATTCATACTACCTTTGGGTCTATTTGGAACCTTTTTTTGAGGTGAAAAACTATAACCAACTTAACTTTTAGGCCCAAAAAGTTAAGATACCTATAGTTATCTAACTTCCAACGCCAAATGCTCACTTCGAAAACTAACTTTAGGTATCCAAACTGTGTAGGTACAGGAAAAGCTTACATATAGGTCACATACCTCTACCTTATTTTAAAATTTACCTATATCTAAGCTTATTTGTAAATGGGAACTCTTATTTTTTAATAATAAAAGTGGCCCACAACACTGTTTCCTCAATAACCAATTAGTGAAACAAAAGAGTTACAGACGATCCTGTTAGTAGGAACAAAGAAAAACAAAAATTACAAAATCAAAAAACTACAATTTAACTTGTTCCTCCCCAAGTTGAGATTTGGTAGCACAGTTTGAATTAAGTACTTTGTCTTCACTTCATCTAAGGTTACATTGGATACAAAGGTTAATGGAGGTAAGTGAAGACTAATGGTGGTGACTTGTACACCTGCAATTATCTAAACTTTGGCCCTTTTGGATCATATTCTGGATTTAAGTAACCTCGGGTGTCCCACCTTAAAGTTCAAACACATCGTAGGCATCTAAACTCCAATATTAATAAATTTAATTTTTAGACAAAATTTCTAAAAAATTACCTATAGGCATCCTACCTCTATACAAACAGGGCCGAAATGGTTATACTGATGTTTTTTTATTTATTTTTTGATAAATCTCTAATATTATAATGGGAGAAGGCCTTAGTGTCATTTGTCAATCTACCAACACATGCATCGCACATGCATAACTAATATGAAGGAGGTCTCAGGTTCGAGTCCTCACTACGTTAGATTTTTTACTTTAAATTTTTTTTTATATTAAGCATGCATCACATGTGTTAATTACTATCTATAATATAATATATTTACTTACTATTTAATGGAAGAGTTTGTCACAAATAAACTATTTTAAATATTCTTTTGTCACAAAAGAAACACCACTTTTTCACCAAACAAACATGTGCATTGCACGTGCAACTCCAAATCTATTTTTCAACACGTGCATCGGATGTACACATCGAAGTTTTCCCTTCTTAATTTTAAAAAATACGTGTATCGCCCGTTCAGCTCCATTTTTTTAAATTAAGGCATTCACCGCCAGTGGCGGAGCCAGAGTTCTCATCCAGCGGGAGCGAAAGAATAAAGAGAATGAGGAGATGAAGAATGGGACTGGAGCGGGTGAAGTTTTCGTGGGCCGAAAGAGAGCGGGGAGGGGCAGTATGGGCTTTACGGCAATTTTGAGGGGGAGCGAAAAAAAATAAAATAAAATATTTGGGCCTATTACGCAGGGGCCTGCTGAGTCCAGGGTGAGCGTCCGCTCACCCTGGCCCAGCAGTGCCTCCGCCACTGTTCATCGCACATGCTAATTGCTGTTAACTTACATGTGTCGCACGTTTAACTCCAACTCTTCATCAAAACGTGCATTGCACATGAAAAATACTAGTGTTAGTATAATGAGGAATTGGTATAGCTACACTAATCCATTTCTCTGATCAAACCACAAATTACCCAATTATTTTCACTTTTCCACAATTAATCTAACCTAGCTAAACAAGCGAAAAGGCAAATTAACTATTCTGTAATTATCCTTTTTACCTGTAATAACAACTGCTTTCACATCATCCCTTTTCATAGCCAGATCATGGTTCTCCTTCATGCTCCTTATCACTGCAACAATACCCCGACACGTCAAATTTGGGACAAAATTGATTAAAATGAAGACGGTAAAACAAAAACAAAAACAAGAAAAGGAGAGAAATTACCGTCGGTTGACAGGGCATTAACCGGAGGGGAATCGATGGTAATTACGGCGACCCCATCGGATCCGATCTCCATCGTCGTCTTCCCCTTCCCCATTTTTCCTCAAAATTCGCGATAAAAAATCTGAGATTTGAAGCTCGCGTAGAACGAAATGAAGAGCGGCGACCTTATATAACGTGATCGATTGGGCGGTGTTCTTACCGAGTTGCTGAAATAATGTGAACACTGTAGCGTCTTAAATTGGTTTTTAGTTAATTAAGCAGGGTGGGGCCTACTTTTTAGAGGTGGGAAAGTAGGGTGTGTAAGTGGGTGTAGGATGGGTTGGGGTGCGGATAAGAGAGGGGAAGAGGATGAGATTTGGTGTGAATGGGGAATGGGGAATGGGCCGAATGGCGCCATGTTGAGTCCAGGTAATGGTTGTGGTAGGATGAGGTTGTGACGCTCATTCCAAACGACGGTTCGGCGCCGGGGGAGAAGGGATAATGGATCTAGAAGGACGAGATGATGCTTGACATATGAGACACGTTTTGTTTCTGTTCACTCTACTTCTACTGATAGTGATTCAATGATTAATGAATAAAAAAGATATTAGAGCATCCACAGTCGTTATCCATAAATAAATTTTATGCATTTTTTTTACAAGATGTCGTTGCAGTGGTTAGCTATAGATTCAAAAAAAAATTCGCTACAATTAAAAGGTAAAAATAATTTGGGATATACTGGTATGCATTAATTTTTTAATAATCGTACGATGAGAAGAAGAAAAAAATTAACCGTTAAAAAAAAATTGGAGTAGGACGTTTCGTCCCAGTCATTTTCATCATGTTTCGTCCCATTTCCTTTTTTTAAAATTAAAAAAAATCGACAAATGACCATTTTA
Source organism: Hemerocallis citrina (assembly GCA_017893485.1). NCBI lineage: Eukaryota > Viridiplantae > Streptophyta > Magnoliopsida > Asparagales > Asphodelaceae > Hemerocallis > Hemerocallis citrina. The sequence goes on along the minus strand of JACEHZ010000464.1, from coordinate 481,844 downwards.
CCCTTCATCACATCCTATCCTTCACTTCGTCATTCAACGATGGATTTAGACACAACGGCTATTTCCAAAATATAACGACTATATTTGACTAATTTTTTCTATAAATTGGCTCCCTCCTTCAAACCAAATTCAATGCAAAAATAAAGTAAAAATATCCCTTACTATTATCCAGAAAAATTTAGTATCTCTGTCTTCTTCTCGGAAATTTTTGAAAGAGTGATTAATGGCGAGCCGTAATGCAAGAGGGAGAGCTTACATAACTCGGGAAGATGTTTCTCTCTGTCAAGCGTGGATTAGTATAACGCAAGATCCCTTGGTTGATACTGACCAATCCGGTACACAGTTTTGGGAGCGAATTTTGTCTACCTTCACGGCGTTATTAGGGACTCCGACCGACCATACAGTAAGGTCTGTTACTAGTCGGTTCCAATTAATTTCTAAAGAAGTAGCCATGTTCATTGCGAAGATGGCTTTTGTAACAATTAGAGCGGCTAGTGGAACTACCGAGGCCGATAAGGTAAGTACAAATTATCAAATATTCGTTCATTTACCATTAAATTTATTAAATGATAAAGTACTGGTCTTTTAAACATTGTCGTAGATGCGCGACGCGAGAGTCGAATATATGCAAAGATCCAAAAAAGCTTTCAAGTTTGAAGAATGTTATGATATACTAAAGGATCAAACAAATTTTCCTTGCGTACAGCGTACTACACAGTTCTTCGATCGAGTCATGGGTTCCCAATCTGGGGAAGGTGGCAGTAGCCAAAATTCACCCTCAATAAAAAACTCAGATTCAGACATGCCGTTTGACATGGAATCGCCTCCCATGAATAAAGCAAAGTTAAAACCAAAATAAAAGAAAGCTATGGATTTAAATTCCTGTGAATAAAGCAAAACTATGGACTGAATTGTAACATCCTGAACTTTTAATTATAATTAAATGAGAGGTTGTTGATTTTTACGTGTTTTGCACGTATAAACTCATGTGTATTTTTCCTAGAAAATTATTTATTTTTATAACATGAACAAATATTTTAATCCTTCTCTTTTATTTTTTCAAGCCTATTTTTTTAATTGTAGGCCTAATTGTCTATTTAGCCCACCCTAATTAATTATTTATGTTAATTAGGAGCCCATGACTTCTAAAGCCCACTAGTTTAATTCCCTTTTAATTATCATAACTTGTAGTGCAGACTAGTTTTGTAGACAATTAATTAATTAATCACGTACAACTAGAAACTAGAGGTGCTACATTTGACACGTGCATTGCACTAGCACATGCCTTGGTGCATGAATAGTAGGCCGGAAATGGAGAAAGAGGGGATGGGTGAGTTGGTGTAGTGGAGAGGTAGTTTTGTGTTCATGGGCAGTTGCTACAACTCCCTAATACACCCTAGCCCTTTATCTATAACCATCTAGATCAATCCTAGCCCTCCTTTTCACTCAAAATTAGTATAAATACCCCCTAGTTTCTCTTCATGTAATACATTAGAAAATTGATAAAGAAAGAAAGAAAGAAACAAAAGTGAGAAAAAGATTGAGAGATTGTGAGTATAAAAGATTGAGTTGTGTGCTAGTGTGTGTGTGTGTGTTCACCCCAATTGGAGGCTGACCTACATCAAGGAGCAAGGAGAGTAGCATCGGGTTCCATCAAGCACAAGGAGGAGAAGGCAATTTGTGGCACAATCTAAGAGGAGAAGGATCGCTCTTTGTTCAAGAAGATTTCTAGGAGTTCTTTTCATTTGTATTTCTTCAAAATAGGTGGGTAATTTCTCAAGCTTCTAGCTAGATACCATGTTAGGATTAAATTTGTGATCATGCTAAAATGAATAAGAAAGAAATTGTCATGCTTTTATTTAAGGAGATTAAGAAGAAAACATCAAAATAATCTACATGAAAAAAATAGTAGAATAAATAGAATGTGCATGTGAAATTGTGTATGATGAATTGGTAGTTATTTGCATGCTAAATTGGGTGAATTATGAATTGTTGTGAAACTTGTCTATGCATGAAATGAAAGATACAATATGTGGACTTTGTGATTATGGATATATTATTGAATTGAATTTAATTGGCATGAAAAGTTAAATAAATGAAATTGTGATAAAAATGTGTTCATATGCTTTATACAAGTAGAATTGTGATAATTAAATTTATTTAGCCCTAAGTGTCTATTAAATTGTGTAGTTGGGAAACTAAGATTAAATTGATCAATTGCATACTTTAGTGACGAATGAAGAAAAGAAAATTGTGTTTTTATTCAATAGGAATGAGGAAAATTGCTGACAAGAAGATTTTGTAGAATCAAATTTTTTTATGTCAACATGAGTCATTTTTAATCTATGTTTTAAACTAACTAAGGGAGAAAGAGTTTTGTGTTAAACAAATGAGTTTCCAAGAAAATTATGAAAATGCGAGTTACTGTTTTGCTGTAGAAATTTTACTCAGGAAAAACTTACTTTTTATAAGAACTATTCAAACAAGAAAAATCGAGTTTTGTAAAGTAGTCTAGAAACAGTATAGTCACGAACAAAAGTATTTTTGATCAAAACTCTTACGGGTGAGTCACTCGGACCTACTGGTCATCAGGTGCATTTTAAAACGGTTATTGTAGTGAGCGGAGCCTGAGGTCTTGGGTTCGAGTCTCGGCAAAACATTTCTTTTTCGAAAATCTGATTTTTCTCAAAACCCGAACACAGAACCTTAAGTATAATTTGAGTCCCCTTTTAGACAGCAAGTCACTGTGGACTTTTTGGTCTTCGGTGGCGCCTTAAGGAGGTCACTGTTCACCCGCGGTCCTGTTGTGTGTGGGTTTGAATCCTAGCTTCGGCCAACTTTTAAATTTTTTGATTTTTTTTTATAAAAAATATATTTTGGGATTTTAAAGTGTTTTAAAAATAGAGAAAAATTATTAGCAATATCAGAAAAATATTTAAACTTTATGGAAAATTTTCTACAACATTTTGATTTATTATAGTGAGGTTTAGAAGCAAATTTTGGGAAAAGAAATTAATAAAGTTTCTTAAAAATATAATTCTTTTGTAATTAAAGATGAGACTATTTTCATTGAACATAGAAAATTGTGAAGAGCTAAAGATGAGATTTTTGACTTATAAATTATTGAGTATAATTTAATGCGAAATTGTCCAAGAATATGCAAATTGTGCATGGAAAATTGATTTTTAAAAAAATTAAACATGATGAATTGTGAAAGTTGTGAACAAGTATAATGAACATAAAAAGAGAATTTAGACTAGAATTTTAGCTAAGACCTCACATCGGCAAGAATGAAAGTTTGGAAAAAGGAAATGTGATAATTTGTGACCAAGTTTGGGTCTTGGATAATGATTGATGGGGTAACACTAAATTCTAGAGTGTTGATTTTTATTCATGATTCAATTACCCAAAGATTTAGATACATAGTGGTGATGTGATAAAAGTAAGAGAAAAACATGAGTATGGGGGCCATTGTATTGGCGGCGTGAGAGTGTTCATAGGATGTCCTCATGATACGTCGTGATTAGGGCGTGGATACTACTCCAGAGTACCGTCCGGGTGACAACGCTTATGGAGTATTTCGGTGACTACGGGTGGTGCCATGGTCCATGGCGGAGGCAAATTGACCACAGGATGCCTGCATGATGAGTCATGTGTCAGTGTGTGGGGTTCTCTCCAGGATGTCTGGACATGGGCTCGTAATAGAACACCTAGGATACTTACCATAATTATTGTAGTAGTTTAAGTTATAGCGAGGGATTGAACCCTACAAGATGAAGAACAATTAAGGGCTTGCCTTCGGACCTATGTAGTATGGGATGCATAGAATCCGAACAAGTGCGCATTAGTGTCATGTAATATAAATAACTGTATTAAGGACTAAGTGCACTTTCACACACGACATCAATAGGATAGTCCCCCTTAGTTTGTTTTGTGACAAGTATGTGTTTTCCAAGTAAGAGAAATTGATGTATTATATCCTAGCGTCAGTTGAATGAACTGACGTGCCCACAGTTTCTATGCAGGATAAAGTGAATGAAAAAGACTAAAGAGGAATTGATGCTTAAAGAATTATTCAAGTGTTGTTTATTCCATTCATGTAATTGTTGTAATTTGCTTCCGCTGTTTAAAATATAACTCTGATGTAATAAAAGTTTTTAAAATCCTTGTAAAATTGTACGAAGAGAAGTGTAAAGATCCTGTGGGACTTCGAATTCGGTCTTATTTAGAATTCGGGGTGTTACACGAATAAAGACATGCTATATGCATCAATTTTTGCTTTAGTCTTTGTCGGCAAAGCTATGGATTTAAATTCCAAGCTTGCCCCTATTGTCACATTAAATGAGCATCAATTGCGGAAATGACAATAACACCTTTTTCATACATGCACCAAATCAAATTTGATTAACTGAGCATCAATTGTGAAACATTTGATTGACCAAATAAGCTATCAGATTTTCATACATTAACCAAATTATGAAAATTTTAAATGTAATTTTCATACATGCACATCAAGCAATCAGATCTTCCATTTTTCGACTACTTTTCATCCCCATACTGTGTACACGGGAGAAAGGATGGAGTCGATGACGAGTCTCCCGTGTCATCCACAGGGGGTTGCATTTCCCGATGTCTGGAAGTAGACTATCTGCTGATTGATACAGATCTCCTACCAGCAAAAATATCAGTGGGAACAGAGTTTGTCAAAACCATTTCTGATTGTATAAATCGCCTCAATTGGGCTTCTGAGTTAGTAAGTTGCTGACATGTCTTAAATAACTCCTCCTGTCAATAGATAGATTAATATGTATATATATATATATAGAAAAATTATATATAAAAATAAATTTTTGGACTGTGTATCTAACATATGTTGGTTCTCCGCGCGAAACAAACGAGAAATATCCGGAGTCCAAATTCCTAACAACTGTACCGCCCGAAAATAATGGCACTTCCACAAATGGTTCACCATGCATGGCAGGTAAATCAGCACATGGATGCATTGAGTACTCACATGGAAGCCAAAATGGAGGGGCCGCATGGGGCAACATAGCCGATGAATCAGCGATTGTAGCTGGACCGATGAAATTGGCATTCGATGCATGCGAGAGTGCTGACATGATAGGACCAATCGATACCTTTGCCCAATATTGATCGTAAGTTCTCTGTTGTACAGATGTGACGAAGTGCGAAGCTTCAATTGGGTTCACGTAAACGTCCGCTGACATTAGATGCATGACCGGAGGTGGGTCATTTAGTATTGCAACAACCCCCGTTATTTGGTGATAGAAACGATCGCCAAGATACCAGACACCAAGTATAATGTGTTATTGTTAGGAAAAACACAATCGCTGTAAATACTACTTGCCATTAATAATAATTTTACCTATTCACAATACATAAATGCATGTCGACGAAGAGAAATGAACTTAGCAACTTCAATTTCATACACGCCATTATATGACGAACTATTATATGGCTGCCATATAATAGATTTCCATGACCGCATCTCCAATTGGTCACGAGCCATCGAAATATTGTACCCAATTTGGTCTGAATGACCCGTATCTAAAAATTCATGATTCCATCGATAAATTTTCGGCCATTTGTCAGCATTCTCCATATGACGTTCCATAGAGAGGCTCCTATAAGTTATTGGTACACAGCAACCTGTGTATTCGTAAGCCCAATACTACATTAAATAAATATTTATTAGGTGTCAACTCGGAGATTAAACTACTATTTAAAGGTTCAACTAAGCAAATTAGATGTGAATTTTAGAGATACATCGAGTACTTGTCAAGGCCCGATAAATAACTTCACTTTCAGCCTGCTACAAGTGTTCAGAGACAAATACAGTAGTGTCAATGCTAGACTACCCCAATCGTATGTGCCTACTATATTCATATCTTCAAATGCAGCTAGTCAGCCACATCTCACTAATTGCGAACCATTAAGGTAAAGAAACACCCCAAGGAATAACATAAAAAATGCTCTTGCAATCCTTATCGCTAGAACAGTATGTGTCTCAGCTTCCTCGATCATACTGTTGTTAAAATAACGTTTCAGAAGGGGCAATGGATACCTTGAGACTTCTAATCGTCTATTGTAATCTCCGGGAAAAAGCGAGTCTGGATTATTTCAATTGTGTACGATTCGTCGTTACACGAGGGCAAGGGCCCGATACTGATTCACATTTTCGTTAGCATTACCCAATCCAACGGAGTGAACCCCAGCTCACCGCACGATACGTGAAAAGTGTGGGTCGTATCCCACCATCTCTCTACCAATGCCTCCACAAGCCGCATAGACGACTTATCCGTATCTATATGCATAAAACGGTGCCAACCCACCTGCTCGGCCAACTGCTTGATAATTGGGACACGGCTGTAGTATTTTTTGTACATTTTAATTGACTCCCTCCAATTTTCCCTAAATTTACAAAATCCACCTTCAGGATTGACAGTACTATGTTTGCACAAATGATTGCAATCATCTACAACACATCCCTAATTTGATGGATCGGTGTAGTCTACATTCTGAAACTCTTCTTTTATTTGGCTGCTTGTTTCTGCTTCAGCTGGCGTTGGTTGTTGACATTTTGATTTCATCCGGCCGATAAATCTTTTTATTGAAGACATCGATATAAACCGATGTGGCGCCCCGAATTTTCAATATAATATCTCAGAAATACGTGGCACAATTCCCAGCATCAACCTCAATGTAATAGTAAACATAGCCAAAACACAGATAAAATTTTCAACTTTTATACATCATTTCTTTACAAAACACACCAGAAAACAAACATCTTGATTTACAGATTCTTTCTTTTACAACACATTCTTTTACAATTTACATAAGCCACATTATCATTCTAACACATGCATCCAAATCCCAAGCTATAGGTACCTACCTGTAAAATATGAGGTTATAGATAACTTTAACCCCCAAACTACAGGGTCAGCCATAACGGTGTGAGTAGCATTAAGAAAAAATGAAATATAAATAAAATATAAAGGATAAAGTCATAAACAACATATACCAACAGTAATAATAAATGAAAAGAATGAGTTAATAAATAAATAAAACATGAAAGCTGTTGATTCTTGGTTTTGATGACTACAGCACAATGCAAAGTTGTGCTATTACTTATATATTGCAGGGTGTATCAAGATCAATACCATGGTGTAATACACAAAGGCAAACTTGATTCAGTGGAGCTTTCAAAGAGAATTGATCAAGCAACCTTCAAGATATAAAGACATTGGCTCAAGCTCTAGTCAAAGACTCAAGTTCAAGACAAGACAAGACTCAAGTGCTTCAAATGTGTTGTATTAAATGTCTTGTAACAATTGTAACTTTTTATTCTTCGAGTCTTAGAATGCTGTAAATAGCCTTGTCACACACACACACTCACACATATTTTTTAATAATTGAGTGTTTTACAAACTTAAAAAGATCGAAACAAGCTTGAATAAGTTCAGCTGTTAAGTACCAGTCGACCGCTATTTGGCACCAGTCGGCTGTCCTAGTACGAAACTATCTGAACTCATTCAAACTCTGGCCAGTCGACTCAATATGGCAACCCAGTCGACTGTTCAAGTCGTTTTGACAGTTTTCTTATTTTAAAACTTGTTTTTCAAATTCAAAACCTTTATTTCCGTTGGTTGACAGTTGGTACAACTGTTTCTCAATGTCCAATGATTCTAACTCTATAAATAGAGTGTAGAAATCACTTGGTAAAGGTTACTCTCTTCAATAAGCTTTCAAGTCCTTATTTTTTCAAAAAGAGAAACAAGAGTTTCAAAAGCATTAAAGTGCTCTAAGTCTTTGGTTCTCTGAAAATCAGTCTAGTATAACATTGAATTCGTTTTAGACTGATTTTAGAAGTTGACCTATTAGCCACCATACAAAATCACAAATCACAAACAAGGCTATAGGTTGTTGTAACTCTGTTGTTGTTGTTTTTCACTCTCGGGTTGTGAGAGTCGGGTTTTCACTCTAGGTTGTAGAGTGGGTGTGCTCTCTCTAGTGGTGAGAGAGGTCTACGGGTTTGGCAAGATTGTTGTCAAACGCCGTAGAGTATTCTTGTATTTTTTTCAAGAAGAGTGGAAAATCTCAAGTGGGTTGCTTGGGAACTGGATGTAGGTCGGGAGGACCGAACCAGGATACATCGCTATATACTCTGTGGTTGACTCTCTCTGCAGTTGTATTTTCTTCACTTGCATTTCAATTTTTCTGTGTTTTATTCAAAAACTTGTCTGGCAAGTCGACTGAGTCTCTTCTATAAGTCGACTGATCAGACTTGTATAAAATACTCTTCAAACACTTTTCTGATAAATCGACTGAGTTTCAGCTATAAGTCGACTGATCAGACTTGTATAAAATACTCTTCTTATCTGACGCCCCAGTCGACTGTATTCTCTTTTTAAGTCGACTGGACAGAACGAAAAGTTCAATTTCTTAATTATTTTTTATACAACACTATTCACCCCCCCCCCCTCTAGTGCTATTTGCCTTGCCTACAGGATCCAACACTTGGTATCAGAGCCTGGTTGAGTGCAATGATATCTACTTCAAATGCGAACCAATACCATGAAGGCCAATCCACACAATGGCCACCCCTATTCGATGGAACCAATTACAACTATTGGAAGTGTAGAATGAAGATCTATCTTCAGTCCATCAACTATGAGATATGGAACATGACGGAGACAGAGTACACCGCTCCTACAATTCCTTATGCACAATGGAACGATGAAATGAAATGCAACACAATGAACAATCCAAAGGTGATGAATGCTCTATTCTGTGCTTTTACCAAGGAGGAGTTCAATCGTGTGTCCAATGCAACAACGGCATACCAAATTTGGCACACACTCGAGATAACTCATAAAGGTACTAATAAAGTAAAAGAATCTAAGATATCTGTTCTTGTTCACAGGTTCGAGATGTTCCGCATTAAGGAGAACGAGAATGTGTCAGACATGATCACACGGTTCACGGATACTACAAATTCTCTTGTGGCTCTTGGAAAGATGTACACTCAAGCCAAAATGGTGAGGAAAGTTCTTCGTGCCTTAACCCCCGAATGGGAGAAGAAGACCGCCACCATAGAAGAGGCCAACGATTTAACACAACTTTCTCTTGAGAATCTTGTGGAAAATCTTATGGCATTTGAAGTACAACTTGAAGGATACAAGAAGGATCTAGAACCTCAACAATCAAAGAAAAAGACACTCTGTCACGCCCCGCTTCCCAAAAAGGAATTCAGAATACGGATACGTAACAAAAGCCCAGCGAATGATTTTCATCATCCTTAAGCTGTTTCAGAATCTTTACAACACATCACAGATATAATCAGAGTCGGAAGCAAAAGGTACAACCAACATGCAATATTGAAACAGATTTACCAACTTACTTGAAACCCAATACAATATCCTCAAATAAATCAGAGTCTGGAGAAAACAAATATCCTGTGTCGCATCGCCCAAATACAAATAAATATCCAATAAATCAAATACATTTTATTCAATGTTCAAGCAACAACTAATAATAATCATAAAGCAGGAATATCCAACTTAATACATCCTTTCGCCATTACCACCTGGCAGCTGACCAACATGATCTGCAATTAGTAAATTTACAGGAAAAGGAAAAAAGAAGAAAACAAGTACCCGTCAATTGCAAATCGCGGGTCACAAATAATGTAGGATACAAGAACATGGGGAAAACTTAACAGATCTAACTAATAGTAGAATCAGACCTAACATGGTATGGCAGAGTCAACTAACATGGTATACTAACATAGGTCAAGTGTTTAAATGTCAAGTGTTAGATAGTATGTCGACAGATAACAGATAACCAGATATTCAGATAATCATATTACAGATTCAGATTCAGATTCAGATTCAGATTCAGATTCAGATGTCATGTTCTTATAAGTCTTGCATGATTATTATCTAGGTAGCACTTCATGCAGCCCACTTTACATGGTTGCTACAACACAACAGTTTTGCTTTAGATTTCGTAGAGGATCATATAGGGCCGTGTACTCAGGGTTCAGACAGATAACAGATCAGACATATAGAACCTAGTGGTTCTCTTCTCCTCTACACCTTCCTATAAGAAGTAATGTAGACATGGTCATATAACAGATACAGATAGAACCTAGTAGTTCTCTTCTACTCTACACCTTCTTACATAAGAAGTAATGTAGACAGGGTCAGAAACAGATAATTATATGGGAAACACAGGCCCCCTTCTAAGTACACATTTCTATGCTTTCCCCTACTAGATCTTTCCCATAAACCTCGGGTAGGTTCATTTAATATGGTCATCAAACAAACATGAATGTGTACGAAATAATGTCAAATTAATATGGTATAATCAGTATTAGGTTCAGGAAAACAAATAAACATGCATAGATGATATACAATCACATAACCGAGCAAAACAGTGTATGTTCATATTCAGAACAGCATGACAGATCAGTACTAAAACAATGATTCTTGTCTCTACAGGAATGTAAATCAGGACCCGTCAAAGGATCTGGAAACTAGACATCCACACGAATTCAACGAGTATAATTAAGTCATATAGTAATTCACAACATCTTAACTCAAAACAAGTTTGAAGATAGAAAACATGTTCAGTTAGAAATCAGGAAAACAACTTCAAGAACAAGAAAACAGCATGAAAACACATCAAATAAATCCATGAAAAATCTGGGGTAATCCCTTATATGTCCAAAATCAAAATATCGAATTTCATAATTTTCCAGAAAGAATAGATAAGTCATCAAAAATAGGAAAAGAACACAAAAACATAGTTTAGCGAATCTGGAAATCCCCACACTGTTGTACGAAAACTAGGATATCTCGCAAACAGTGAAATGAAATCCAATTCCGCCAAAGGGATATGAAAATAGATAGATTTTACTAACTTTCACATTTCACAAAGAATTTTCATACAGTATAAGGAATCATAGTGAAAATAGGATTCTTTACTGAACAGTAAGCAAAATACAGTCCAAGTAGATTTTAGAAATGAGCATGAAACACCACATAAAACTTGTCTTTAAAATTCATCAAAATCCTGGGTAGTCCCCAACTTCATAGAGAATCACTGACCAAAATATTAGATCAAGATAATATGTATAGAATAGTTCTTGAAAATAGTTTGTTAACAAAAATTAACCCAAAACAGAATCTGGAATTGGTCGACACGTCTGTACTAAAACAGTCATAACTCAGTCATACGAAATCCAAATCAAGCAGAACTAGTGGGGTTTGAAAATAGACGAAATTATCTAAAATTCATCTTTTATTTTGGAATCAAGATTCTGACTATAGCATAGACGAAAACAGCAAACAACACAGAACATCCAGACAAAACAGATTTCACACTTCTAATCAAGAACATCATAACTTCAAGAATATTGATCCAAACACATCCAAACTTGAAATATAACCTACCAAGCATCTAAAAATCATGATTTAGGGTTATTAACATGTCAACACTTATTATTTCACATGGGTCTTAATCCAAACACAAATTCACACAAGTACTCACATACATGGTTCAAAATCAAGATTTGGGCAATTCCTAGGTTATCACCTATCGAGATTTGTGTCATGAGTCATCTATGGCCAAATTATCACAATAGAGACAAAACCCATCAAGGAAATCATAATCTAAGGTTGTCTCTAGACCCAACTACACTATAGGTGAACTTTTTGACTTGTATCAAACAAATGAATCGGAGTACAAGTTACTTGCCTTAGTTAGGGGATGAAACACGATGCAAATAGTCCTAGAAGTGAAACCCATGAACGAAATCCGCTCCAAACGCGAATCCAAGCAACTACGAACACAAACTCCACCCACGAACGATCTCCTTGGAGCAACGATCAAAGTGGCGAATACTCACTTTGAGAATCCACAAAGAGAGATTGATGAGAGTATTGATGGTGATGGTGGTGATGGTGGGTGCCGGCTATCAATGGGGTGGATGGGGTGTTCGGGTATGATGGTGTAGGATGGTGGCCGGAAGTGGAGTAGAGGTGTAGGGTGTCGGCTGGTGTTTGGATGGAGGGGCTCGGGTTGGGAGATGTGCAGGCCGGGAGCAATAGGTAGGGGAGCCCGGGATTTAGGAGGAGAGGGAAAGAGAGAGAGATTAGGGTTTAGGGTTAAGGTTTTAGGAATTAGGGATTATATATATAGGGGATTAAAGTGGGCTAATGGGTTGTGGATATTAGTATGTAGTAATAGGTATACAAATGGGTAATAGATATTGGGTTAATAACAAATGGGAATACAATTTAGAGTGAATTCTATGGCTCTTTAAAAATCTTATTAGGGGTCAAAAATCAAAGGTTGGGAAAACACCACCAAAAACTCCATCACATCACCAAAAATATAAAATAGAGAGAATGAGGCCAAAACAATGAGAAAAAGAATCTAAATGACGAACAACGAACAAAAGCAACGAACCAACAACACAAGAAGCTCAAAATGAAATAAAATGAATATATATTGAAAACAAATCCAATATACAGTTCAGAAAAATACAAGAGAGATACAAATACACAAAAATGAAAAATACACTCCAAAATACATAAAATAAAAAACAGGGGTTACACACTCACTTTCAAGGCCATGTCAGACTCCGAAGATGAAGAAGAAGATGATGAAGAAATAGCCATGTTCTCGAGAAAATTCAAAAAGTTTCTAAGGAAAGGTAAATTTAATTCCAAATTTAAAGATACTAATGAACTTCCCACTTGTTTCAAGTGTAACAAAACAGGCTATATGAAGAAGAATTGCCCACAGGCAAAATCTAAAGGAAAGGCTTCCAACTTCAAGAATGATAAGTACACAAAGAACAAGTACATGAAGAACAAAAAGGCGTATCAAGCAACTTGGGATGATAGCTACTCTTCATCAGAAGAAGAAAATGAAGAGACAAACGAAGTTGCGAATGTATGCTTCATGGCTACACAAAACGAGGTAAGTGATAACTTTGATTCAAATGACTTATTAGATGCTTTTAATGAGATTTTTCAAGAACTTAAGAATGAGAAAATTAGAGTAAAAAACTTAGAGAAAGATAATCAAACACTTTTTAAGAGAATCTTGACCTAAATGTTGAAGTCAAGTCTTTAAATTCTCGACTTTCTAATTTGGATATAGATCTTGTATCTCTTAAAAAAAATTATGAAGAGATATCCAAGAATGTATCTAAATTTAACAAAGGAAAGGAGAATTTAAATGAAGTTCTCTAAAATCAAGTTCAAACTAATAAGAAATTGGACTTGGTTTTCAAAAGTCTCCTGAAAAACATCCTGTTTCTAAGAACACTAGTGGTAATAAGAATGAATCTATTTCTAGTGTTAAGAATAAATTATACGAGTTTTTTAAAAAACCAAAAACTGTTGTTTTTAATGAAAAGAGTAATTTTGCAGTTCAGACCAGTCGACTGAACCCCAATTTCAGTCGTCTGACCAGAGGTTCAGAGTGTTATTCAAAAAGACGAAAACCTCAGATAAGTCGACCTACTACACCTCCCAGTCGACTGACTTCTAGTAACAGTCGGCTGAAGGGTTCAATTAAGTCGACTGGACAGACTAAGAATATATGGGTTCTAGTCAACCTGAGTCAGAAAGATAGAATTACTTATATAAATTCATATGTTCTTAATGTATGTAATTCAGTAGATTATATTCCTGCTTTTGGTGGAAAATCAAACTCACTTTGGGTTTGGTTTTCCAAAAACTAATCCCTTTCGGACCCAATGAAAAGGGTACCATATTCATAATAATTATTTTGTAGGTACCTAAAAAAGAACGGTGGATACTTGACAGCGGATGCTCCAAGCATATGACTGGTCATACTAACCTCGTGTCTTCCATTCAAGAGATTGATGGAGGAACAGTCACATTCGGTGACAAAAACAAAAGGAAGGTTATTGGTATAGGCATGGTCAGTAAGAACACTACCCCTAATATAGAAGAAGTTTTTCTTGTTAGTTGAAGCATAATCTGTTAAGTATAAGCCAATTTTTTGATAAGGAATATAAATTTGTTTTTGAAAAAGATGCATGTTTAATATATGACTCTACCATGCAAAATGTGATTTTTTAGTATTTAGGAAGAATAATATTTATGAGTTATGTTTAAAATCAAATGATTTTTCGAATGGTTTTTGCTTAGTAGCTTCTAATAATGATTCTTGGCTTTGGCATAAGTGATTTGGCCATGTGAATATGAAAAATATTGCTAAATTGTCTAAATACAATCTAGTTAAAGGACTGCCAAGACTATCCTATAAAAAGGATAAGTTATGTGATTCATGTCAACTAGGTAAACAAATCAAATCTACTTTTAAGACAAAAGAAATGATTTCTACTAGTAGGCCTCTCGAATTAATCCACATGGATTTATTTGGCCCGACTAGAGTCACTTCTTTAAATAAAAGTAGGTATGTATTTTTTTAGTAGATGATTTTTCAAGATTCACATGGATTTTCTTTTTAAAACATAAGAATGATGCTTTTGATGAATTTGCAATTTTTTGTAAACGGATTCAAAATCAAAAGTCTTTAACTATAGTCACTATTAGAAGTGATCATGGTGGATAATTTGAGAATGAAACATTTTCAGAATATTGCAACAAGAATGGTATAACACATTCATTTGCATTTCCTAGAGCTTCACCACAAAATGGAGTGGTCGAAAGAAAGAATAGGACTTTGCAAGAATGTGCACGTACCATGCTTGTTAAAAGCAATTTGCCTAAGTACTTCTGGGCTGAAGCTGTTGCTACAGCATGTTATATTTTAAATAAAATTTTGATTAGGCCTAAACTTAAGAAAACTTGTTATGACCTATTTTTTGATAGAATTCCTAAGGTATCTTATTTTAAAGTATTTGGATGCAAGTGTTTCATTTTAAACACTAAAGATAATTTAGATAAGTTTGATCCTAGATCTAATGAAGATATCTTCATTGGATCCTCAAATCGGAGTAAGGCATATAGGATCTTCAATAAGTCAACTTTGAATATTGAAGAATCCATGCATGTTTCATTTGATGAATCTCTGACTTCATCGACTGTTATTGAAGATGGTGAAACTGATTTATCATCTTTAAATAACGTAATTAAATCACTAGAGCAAACTACCCTAGCGGATAAGTCGACCGATAAGGAAATCAAGTCGACTGATGTGAATCAGTCGGCTGATGGACTAGTCAAGTGGACTGATCCTGTTGTGATGACTCAAACTTTACCAAAATCGTTTGTTGAAGTTAGAGATCATCCTCATGACTTAATAATTGGTCACATATCACATGGTATTAAAACAAGATCTCATGTTAATATGATTTCTCATACGACTTTCTTGTCGAATTTTGAACCGAAAAATATACAAGAAACTTGTGAGAATGAATTTTGGATGAATGTCATGCAAGATGAATTAAACCAATTTATAAGAAATGGTGTATGGGATTTAGTTCCACGACCTCCTGGCCATTCTATAATTGGTACCAAATGGGTATTCAAAAACAAGTTAGATAAATCAGGACAAGTCGTTAGGAACAAGGCTAGATTAGTTGCTCAATGATATAATCAAGAAGAAGGGATAGATTTCGATGAAACATATGCTCTTATTGCTAGACTAGAATCAATTAGGATCTTATTATCTTTTGCATGTTTTATGAACTTTACACTTTTCCAAATGGATATTAAAAGTGCTTTTCTTAATGGTTTTATTAAGGAAAATGTTTATGTTAAGCAACCATCCGGTTTCAAACATGAACAATTCTCAAACCACGTTTTTAAGTTGAAAAAGGCTTTATATGGTTTTAAACAAGCACCTCGTGCTTAGTATGATCGATTGAAGACTTTTTTTTAGAAACTGATATTGAAATAGGTAAAGTAGATATTACCTTGTTTATTAGGAGAATAGAGACCGATATCCTAATCATACAAATATATGTAGATGACATAATCTTTGGCTCTACTAATAGTAATCTCTATCAAGAGTTTGCTAATACCATGAAAAATGAGTTTGAGATGAGTCATATGGGTGAACTCAATTATTTCCTTGGACTTCAAATAAAGCAGTCACATAATGGCATATTTATTAATCAAGGAAAATATGCTAAGGAATTACTCAAACGGTTTGTCATGGATAGCACTAGTAGTAAGACCACACCTATAGCTACTAGTACTACACTTGACAAAGATGAATTAGGTAAGAGTGTCGATCAAAAACTCTATCGAGGGATGATTGGCTCACTCTTATATATAACTGCTAGCAGACCAAACATTATGTTTAGTGTATGTTTGTGTGCTAGATATTAGTCAAGTCCTAAAAAGTCTCACTTAAAAGCTGTGAAACGTATTTTAAGATACATTAAAGGCACATCTGAGTATGGTTTATTTTATCCACGCACCGATAATTTTTAACTTTTGTCGTGTAGTGATGCAGATTTTGCTGGTAGTAAAACTGACCATAAAAGTACTAGCGGTACTTGTCACTTTTGGGACATTCACTAGTATCATGGTGCAGTAAAAAGCAAAATTCAGTATCCATATCTACTACAGAAGCTGAACATATTGCTGCAAGTTTGGCTTGTGCCC
Source organism: Hemerocallis citrina (assembly GCA_017893485.1). Taxonomy (NCBI): domain Eukaryota; kingdom Viridiplantae; phylum Streptophyta; class Magnoliopsida; order Asparagales; family Asphodelaceae; genus Hemerocallis; species Hemerocallis citrina. The sequence goes on along the minus strand of JACEHZ010000464.1, from coordinate 465,201 downwards.
AAATTTTGTGGATGAAACAAACCCTATTAGATTATGGTATTTCTTTTTCAAAACCTGCTATTATGTGTGATAATACCAGTGCCATTAATTTATCTAAAAATCCGATTCAACACTCACATACGAAACACATTGATATTAGACATCATTTTCTACGTGATCATGTTTTAAAGGGAGATATATCTTTAGACTTTATTTCTACTGATAAACAAGTAGCAGATATCTTTACTAAACCACTTATGGAAGACACTTTTATCACCTTAAGAAGAGAACTAGGAATTTGCAGTTTTCATAATATTTCTTGAATTTTTATCTTGTATAAGTCGACTTTAAACTAGTTTTCAGTCGACTAACCAAGTACTTTTCGTAATCTATTTTTGACTGAATTTTCTGTTCTGGAAAGTCGACTGTGCACAGTACCCAGTCGACTGACAGAAGTATTACTTAATAATTTCGTTTGTTTTATTTTGCTCTCGACTAAGTCGACTGATCTAAAATCCCAGTTGACTGTCGCAACATCAGTTTGTCTTTCTGATTCGAACATGGCACATTTTTAGAGGCGATTCTCTTTATCTTTTCTTACCCATTGATTGATCTCATCCTTTGATTAACCCCAGCCTAGTTCTCAGCCCTCTATTCCAATGTAAAACCCTAGTTTTTACTTCTCTTTTTCACTTTCCCCTCTTTCACTGTCTCTCTCCAGAAATAGAAGAAGAAGTTGGCTGCTTAACCCATTCCTTGGCGTTTTCAACGATCTGAAGCCCAATACTGAAGACTTTGTTCAGTTTTTTCAGTTCATTTCACTTGTTGAAGTCTTTTTCGAGATCTCTTGAAGCTTTGTGCCTCTCTTTCAATCTCCATTGTTGGGTATAATTGCTTGTCCTCTTTTCTTTTTCTTTTTCTAGAGTTGAATCATGCCTCCAAGGAGAGCTCGTGTATCTAATGTTGAGGAAGGACAATCCTCTATCAATTACCTTCAATATTTGAGAAGTCCAAACCTAGTTGAATTTTTTTTCATTATCTGTCAAATTGTAATCTTTCCAGGAAGATTTGTCAATTTTCCTTATCTAGATAGGTTTCCCATCGCCCCATTGTTTGAACAATGTGGGTTGTTTGACCTGCTTTCCTTGGTGAATCAACCTCCTTATTATCCACAGCTTATATATTTGTTTTATACAAATATGAAAGTTGTTACTTCTGAGGATGGTAGCGAAATATTTTTACTCACTTCAGTGAAAATATTCGCATGAAACTAACCTCTGCAAAATTAGGAGTTATTTTGAATCTTCCTAATGAAGGCATGGACTTAGGAGAGATTGAAATGGATGACGACTCTATATTTTCCAAAATTTTCTTGCCAAATCGCGGTCCCCTATGATAAACAAGTCACATACACCGCTTGCTAAACTTGTTGCAAGAATTTTTTCGTATAACATTATCCCTAAAACGGGTAGCTACGACTAATTTTCTTTTGAATTGCAACAAGCAGTATATGCCATTTTCGACAACTTCCAAATAAATTGAAGTCGAGTCATTTTCAATCGTCTCCATAAGGCTCATTCTTCTTTTCTTCCTTTTGGTGCTTTACTTACTCATGTCTTCAACTTCTATGAAGTTAATCTTGCTTCTGAGTCGAGTGTTGTCACTCATTATGAGTCTTTTGATCGTGCAAGTTTAGCTCATATGAAGCTTCTAAACTCTCCTCCTAGATCACCTCATAGGAATGTCCCTCCTATTCCTTTAGTCATTTCAGGTCGTAGGTCTTCTGCATCTAGTTCGTCTCGTCCTTGAGCTGTTTTTACCGATCCTGAGAGTCTTTATCATTCTGTCAACTATCTCATGGATCGTCAGGATACCCTTGAAGCTAGTATTTCTCATCTTACCCACTTGTTTACCCAACTATTTCCACCTCCTGCCTCTCAAGGTGCTGATGACGAAGAAGAAAACTGACTTGATTTATTTTCTATTTTTTTTTTGTAATTTTTCTATATACTTCATTTTTTTTGTAAGAAGAAAACTATTTGCAATTTTATATACTTCATTTTTATGTAGTATTTGAAACCATGTACTTCATTTCCAATGTATAAATTTGTTATGTTTTTTTCAATGTGTTATGCTTTCTATTTTTGTTATTGTTTCTTTCCTCCTCTATTTTTGTTGATGACGAAGGGGGAGAAAAGGATGTGTATGTTATGTGCATGTTTTGTGGTTTTGGTGCATATTTTTGTGTGCATGTTTTTGTGCATGTTTTTTAACTTGTGCATATTGTACATTAGTTAGGGGGAGCATCTTTAATTATTATTATTATTGTAAGCTATTGTGTTGTCATCATTAAAAAGTGAGAGAATGTTGATTCTTGGTTTTAATGACTACAACACAATGCAAAGTTGTGTTATCACTTATATATTGCAGGTGTATCAAGATCAATACCATGGTGTAATATGTAGGATCATGTAGGCTAAGCAACAAACACTAGAGGGGGGGTGAATAGTGTTTATCAAAAATAAATTGCGGAATAAATATTTTCTCTCGGCACAGTCGACTTAGTGGTGAACCAGTCGACTGATATAGCCAAAATAAAAGAAATTTAAACTCTCGAAGCAGTCGACTTATAGATAAGGCAGGCGACTGATGAGACAAAGAGAATAACTAATACGAGACTGATCAGTTGACTGATACGAAGCTGAGTCGACTGGCCAGACAAGTTTTGCAGAACTTAATTAAGCAAAAGTAAATGCAACCACAAGATAAACAATCACAGAGTACACAAGATATATCCGGGTTCGGTCCTCCCGACCTACATCCAGTCCCCAAGCAACCCACTTGAGATTTCCACTATTCTTGAAAAAATTACAAGAATACCCTACGGCGTTATGACAACAACCTTGTCTAACCCGTAGTCCTTTCTCTCAACCAGAGAAAGCAGACCCACTCTACAACCAAGAGTGAAACGACACCGACTCTTCAACCAAGAGTCAACAACCACTCTCCAACCGAGAGCAAAAGTACAAGAAGAATTTTTACAATCAACCTATAGCCTTGTTGGTGTATGTGTTGATGCACGAGGCTAAATCACAAGGTTGACTTCTATACTCAGTCCAGAGCGAATTCAATGCTATACTGGACTGAATGTAGAGAGCCAAAGTGTATGAACTTTGAATGCTTTGTTTCTCACAGAAAATCTCTTGAAAAGTTTCTCACAAGAATGCTCGGGTGTATTGAAATCAAGTTGAGTTAAGTTCTGTACTTTTCAGAGAGATGTGAAACTCTATATAAGGAGTTTTGATCTTCTGAACGTTGGAGAACGGTTACATAACTGTCAACCAACGGATCAGAACTTTTGAATTTGAAAAACTTTGATTTTGAAAATCAGAAAACGGTCAAAAGCTCTCGAACAGTCGACTGGGTTGCCATATGAGTCGACTGATCAGAGTTTGAATAATTTTAAACAGTTTTGTACTTATCAGTCGACTGGCAAAAGCTTAAGTCGACTGGTACTTAAAAGTTAAAATTCTTCAAACTGTTTTGACTTATTTTTGGGGGTTTTTAAGAGACACACATTATGAAATTGTTGAGTATGTGTGTGTGTGTGTGCTGACAAGGCTTTACATTAGACTACGACTCAACAAGAAATAAGATACAATGTTTTACAAGACAAAATAAGATAACACATTTGAGCTTGAAGTCTTGAGTCTTTGAGTCTTGAATTGAATCTTTGATCCTTGTCTTCTTCATCTGTATCTGTTTGAGCTTGTTTGTTTGTTCAGCTAGAATTGTCTTTAGTCTCTGCACTGCAATGTCAGCTGTATAATATAGACACATGCTGCACTGTGTTGTGATCATCAAAATCAAGAACCAACATAATACACAAAGGCAAAATTGATTCAATGGAGCTTTCAAAGAGAATTAGATATATCAAGCAAGCTTTAAGATAAAAAGACATTGGCTCAAGCTCTAGTCAAAGACTCAAGTTAAAGATAAGACTCAAGTACTTCAAATGTGTTGTATTAAGTGTCTTGTAACAATTGTAACTTTTTATTCTTTGAGTCTTAAAATGTTGTAAATAGCCTCGTCACACACACACTCACACATATTTTTTAATAATTGAGTGTTTTACAAACTTAAAAAGATCGAAACAAGCTTGAATAAGTTTAGCAGTTAAGTACCAGTCGACCGCTATTTGGCACCAATCGACTGTCCTAGTACGAAACTGTCTGAACTCATTCAAACTCTGGCCAGTCTACTCAATATGGCAACCCAGTCGACTGTTCAAGTCGTTTCGACAGTTTTCTTATTTTAAAACTTGTTTTTCAAATTCAAAACCTTTATTTCCGTTGGTTGACAGTTGGTACAACTGTTTCTCAACGTCCAGTGATTCTAACTCTATAAATAGAGTGCAGAAATCACTTGGTAAAGGTTACTCTCTTCAATAAGCTTTCAAGTCCTTATTTTTCAAAAAGAGAAACAAGAGTTTCAAAAGCATTCAAGTGCTCTAAGTCTTTGGTTCTCTAAAAATCAGTTTAGTATAACATTGAATTCGTTTTAAACTGATTTCAGAAGTTGACCTATTAGCCACCATACAAAATCACAAATCACAAACAAGGCTATAGGTTGTTGTAACTCTTTCGTTGTTGTTTTTCACTCTCGGGTTGTGAGAGTGGTCCTCTCGGTTGGAGAGTATGGCTCTAGGTTGTAGAGTCGGGTTTTCACTCTAGGTTGTAGAGTGGGTGTGCTCTCTCTAATGGTGAGAGAGGCCTAGAGGCCTACGGGTTTGGCAAGATTGTTGTCAAACACCGTAGAGTATTCTTGTATTTTTTCAAGAATAGTGGAAAATCTCAAGTGGGTTGCTTGGGGACTGGATGTAGGTCGGGAGGACCGAACCAGGATACATCGCTGTGTACTCTGTGGTTGACTCTCTCTGTGGTTGTATTTTCTTCACTTGCATTTCAATTTTCTGTGTTTTATTCAAAAACTTGTCTGGCAAGTCGACTGAGTCTCCTCTATAAGTCAACTGATCAGACTTGTATAAAATACTCTTCAAACACTTGTCTGATAAGTCGACTGAGTTTCTGCTATAAGTCAACTGATCAGACTTGTATAAAATACTCTTCTTATCTGACGCCCCAATCGACTGTATTCTCTTTTTAAGTCGACTGGACAGAACGAAAAGTTCAATTTCTTAATTATTTTTTATACAACACTATTCACCCCTCCTAGTGTTATTTGCCTTACCTACAGGATCCAACAAAAACAGCAAGTAAAACTAGACTAAGTGTCAAGTGAAGGAAAACAGGAAACAACATGCGTAAAACTAAGTCAAGAAAACACCAGTGCTATATGATGACTCTCTAATGCATACTTGTCGAATCTATGCTCCTCACTCTACATAGATCCGGTGCAAGCCCTTAACGTTCTCCACTTAATAGGGTTAAATCCCTCGTTATGAAACTAATCCTACTACGATGACTGCTATGAGATTTTGATAAACTGTGAGTATCTCGCCCATGCCCCGATAATTCCGGAGGTAAATCTCTTTCCACAGATAATTCCGGAGACTATTTCACTCATACCTGAGAATCTTCGAGAATACCCCACATCGCAAGCTATGGCGCCTCATCACATGAATACCCCATGAGCATCGTCTTGACCCCGATAATTCCGGAGATCAATCCTACACCGCAGGTAATTTCGGAGACTATTTCACTCACACCTCGATAATTCTGGGGATTATCTCACACCGCAGATCATACTGAGATCAATAACCCATGTTTGCACTCATTTCATCATATCACCATCTAGTGCTTGTTCTTATCTTTTTAAGTTAATTAAATAATTATGAATCTCTTAGAGTTAATGTACCCTACCGGTCTTAACTCAACTAATCAATAACAAGGTCACAACTGACCAAACCACAAAATCTCAACTACCGGTGTACTAGGGTCCCACTCACCCTCTAGAGACTCATAACTCCATCGTCAATACCAAATCTTTCATTAAAACTCTCAATCTCATTATCAATACTCTCATATTAAGCAAACTTCTTAAAAGTTAACAAATCCAAATTCATTTAATGTACTCATAAAATTCCCAAATTCAAATAAACTATTAAATCCATTTAGATAACTGAGAATCATATTTTGAAATCGTAGAATATCACAATTTATCAATTTCTTCTAGAAAACATATGTATTTCACTTTATAAGATCAAAACAATACAATTAAAACTCTATTATAATCAAAATACAACTCTCTGTAAAATACAGTAATCTGTAGCAAAGACATCATCTAAAATAGTACATAATAGTCTATAATATCGAAGAAATAACCGTTTAAAAAGAACGAAGAAAATTCAACAAAAACAACCAGTAAAGCAACTGATGGTCGGCCGCTCAAACAGTGCAAATACAGGGAAGTTGACTGTCAAGTGAAAATTCCCAAATTAAAGAATGTCGGTCAACCGTTCGGTCTACCATTGGCTGTTATACAGCCAGTTTTAAAGTTTGTGCACATTTCAACTAATACATTGATTACACTTTGTAAAATCACAAATTTGTAAAACCAAATTCTTGAGATGATCAAATACAACTTGTATAACATATAGGAGTTTATAAAACAAATCAAAATCACATTAAGATCATAAAAGAGTAAATCTTCACAAAAACTCTTCAAAACAGCAATATACATATATATTCGTTCATATAAGGATTTAAGCATCAGTTATAGCAATAAAACTCATCATAGAAGGAGTATAATATCTAATTCAATCTTAGTATGAAAATAATCAGGATCCAGTTGAAAACTTCACAAAACACACAAAACTCAATTTCGGTCTGTGTACAATCAGACCTGAAAATATCAAAACCCTTTTTTCTTTCTAAACATGATCTTTTCGAGTTCAACCCCCCCCCCCCCCCCCCCTTAACTCTGTGTTATACATATACACACTCACCCACATCAGTTAACCCATGAATAAAAGCAATTACAACCATCTTTCATTAAGTTTTTACTCATTCGAAAGCATCAGAACATGAACATGAACATGTATACACAGTAAAGAACTTGATTATTCACTATATGCAATACTCAACATACAAACTCAGCAGGTGTAATCAAAATAGCAAGATTATGAAGGGAAACAACCTATCCATGAATTCTATTAGGTTCTTAATAATCTCAAGTCATCTATTTAGGGTTTTAATCATCAAAAGCATAGTTTTCATGAAAAAAATTCAATTTTTATTCATTCGTCCATCAAGTTCATTATATCATCATAAAATCACCTAACATGCTTTCTAATAGATAAATATTCATATACAACATGCTTAGAACAATAAGAAAACAAACATATGTCACTCACCTTATTGAGGAATCAATCGAAGATAATAAAAGAATAAGAAAAGTTCTTCCTTTCGCAAGAAAACCAAGATCCTCACTTCGAAATTCCAAGAAAATAATAATAAAGAAAACCCTTTGTGTAGTGCAGCAAAGAGACGGCTGCACCTCACCTTATATTAGCCGGGATTCAAGTAATTATGGTTTTTGAATAGGTTTGTAAAATACTCTTTTTGAAAATATCTTTACATATATAAATCTTTATACTTGGAAATTAGATAAACCAATTCAATTTAAATTCAAAACAAAACAAATAATCCTGATCTGGCCGGCACTGTTTGTAAAACCAAGAAAACAAATTTTGCAAATTTTGCCTCTAAGTGGCAGTTTTGCAAAAAAGTTCCTTCTTTAACAAAACTTGCAAAATAAACCAAATCCATTAAAATAAAAGGTAAACTCTTTACCTCTGAGTTGACTAGCTATCATGCTCAGCCCAAAAATCCAAAAATCTAGAGTTTTAATCCAAGTGGTAATTTTTCACAAAAACCCCTCTTTTTGTATAATTTGCAAATATGTCAAATAATTATCAGAAAATTCACAAATAATACCTACTAGTAAATGTTAGGTTTCCCCAAAATAATTTCTGATTTTGAACTTCTCAATAAAATATTTGCACGTGTCTTGCACGTGTAAAAAGGTAAATTTCAGAAAAATATTTATTAAATCACCAAAAATCATTTTAATTCATTTATTAATCTTAAAACAATAATTAAAATCTAGGGTGTTACAACCAATGTATAGTTTTTTTCTTTTTTTTGGGACAACAATATAATTTTGAAGAAGGAAATAAATTTGAAAGAAGAGAAGTTTGAGAAGACAAATTGTGGAAGAAATGAGCTCTCGGGTTTGAAGAGTAAGAGCTCAACTCTTCAAAAAGTTTATAGAATAAGAAGAGGGGTATATTCATAATTTCATATCATTAGAAGAAAAAAATAACCAACCTCAAAACCCGGACAAAACATGATGTTCCGTCCCAACCAAAAAATTTTAAAAAAAATAAAAAATCACTTTCGACGAAACAACACGATTTTTTAAATTTTTTTTAAAAAATTTTGGGGCGCATTTAATTTAATATTTAATTTTTCGTTTCTTAATTATAAAATTCATTTAATTTTCATTTTTTCTCACAGATGAAACATCATGTTTCGTCAATTTAATTTTTGTCGAATATATGCATTTTATACCTTTTGACGACTGCAGCAAATGATCGAATTGCTATTTTATAATATGCATGCATATATGCATATTATACCTCAGACAACTGTGGATGCTCTTATCGTTGGTACAACTACTATCAAAATTTTAAAAATTCATAAATAATTAAAATAATTTGTTGTCAAATTTTCATTACTAGTATAATGCATATGTGATGCACGTCAATCTTAGAGCATTCTCAACGGAACCCCCTCCTCATCCCCATTTTGGGGTTCCATTTTGGTAATTTCCTTGGATTATGTTATTTTGATTTGGGGATTTTAATTGGGTGCTCCAATAGTACCCCATTTTGGGGTTCCATTTTGGTATATTTCTTGAAATATGCCATTTATGATTTGGGGTTTCAAATTGGGTGCTTCAATGGTACTCCATTTTGGTGTTTCAAGTATTTTGTATGTAATTTTTTTTCACAAAACTAATTTTTGAATACAAAAAGATAATACAAATAATAAAAAAATTATTATACAATTAATTAGAAATAGATAATACACTTACTAAGAAAGAGGTAATACAATTATTGATGGCCTCGTTAAAACACCCGTAGGAAAAATTGTACTATATTATTCAAATTACAAAATATTAACAATTAAACACCCGATGTACTAGCATCATGTCGTTCCCACAAATCAGGAACATTTCTCTTTAGTATAATTATTGATGAATTCATGTTTCTCTTTAATATAACTAGTAATTTTCACGTGCGATGCACGTTTTAATAAATATATTTTTTATTAAAAGTAAAAACTTCAACGTAGTCTAGCCTTGAATCTAATACGTCCTTTATATTAGATATGCACGGGCAATACACGGATTTGTTTGTCTACAAATGTTTGTATTTGTAGAATTTAATTTGGACGTGTATTACACGTGTTTGTTTAGTTACAAAGTTAGGGTTTGTTTGATTACAAACCCCAACTCTCCAATTAAAATAGTAGAGATTATTTATTCATATGATTAATTTCTACACTTAAAACAAATCAGGAATGCCCGCTTCCCACTATACGGAAGTACGGGCACGCAACTGAGGCCCAGCGAATGTGTAACCCCTATTGCTCATTATTGTATTTTTTTATTTATTTAATAAAATCATGGATTATTTTTTTAATTTATTTTATTTTTGGTTGTATTATTTTTCCCTTCCTTTTGTATTGTGTATTGTTCTCCTTGTGATTCATTCTCTGTTTGATTCAGCCTAATATTCTCATTTATTTGATCTACAATTTGTCTTTGATCTCGTCTATTGTTTAAACCTATTTCATGGCTTAATTGTCTCTTATTGGATTCTTTTCTTCCTATTGGATACTACCTAGTTCGCCCAAACCCATATTGTCTCTATATAAACACCCTAATTGAACCCTAACCCTTATTACTAAACCCTAAATACTATTCTCTCTCTAGCCATCACCCTCTCTTTCCCTACCCCCAACCTACTCCCGATCCCTCTTCCCTCGTCGTTTTCATCGTTGTTGATCTCCGGAGCTGACCACCCACCATCCACCCTCTCCTTTTCTCTCTCCCCGTGTCGCTGTCCCTGTCCCGTTCAAGCCAGTGCCGCAGACCAGACCCCAGGTCGAGTCTCCTTGTTGCCATCGTCTTGTTCGAGCAGCACAGCCGCGCCGCCAATCGTCTTCGCTGCCGTCATCCCCTTGTGTCGACAACTATGCCGTCGACGTTCCCCTCTGGGGCTGTCGCCGTCCTACCTGTTGCTGCCGCCGTTCTTGTTGTTGTTGTTGTCTCTTAGTGTGTGCGCATATACGTCTCGTGCACGTATTTCAGTGGTGTGATTATCGTCTCTCGTTCGTTGTGTTCACTGTTCGATATCCATTCCCATTATTCTATTCTTCATTTTCGTCATCTTCATCACAGGCAAGTAGCTTGTATGTGTTCTTTTTGTCATACAAGTTAAATACCGTAAGTAATCTACTATGAAATTATTTGTACTCTCATGATGATCCTATTTTGTTAGGTTAACCATTGACATCACCTCTTGATCATGAGTAGTTACAATAGTTGACACCCGTTGCATGAAAACAATTGGATTGGTGGACATCTTGACTGTATGTTGTTTGTGATACACCGTATGTTGTAGATGACTGTTGTATAGATGTTTGTTGGATGTATTATCTCATTATAGACTATTTGATTCACATGCCATGCTGATTTGAGTAACCCACATATTCCATGTTGCGTATGACATCTTAGATTGGACCGTTTGTAGATAAGTTGTTTGATAAAATGCCGAAAAGAACTTTTGTTTTGCTACTGCCCTATTTTGTACAGTAATTTCGACCCTGTTAACATCAGTAAAATAAATAAGTTTGTGAACATGATTCGTATCCTTCATTTTCTAGTTTTTAGAACTTTATACGGATCTGAATTCTGATTTTCGATGCATGAGTTATTGCTGTTTTACTGCAGTCAAATCGTATATTCCAGATTCTGAACTATATGTCTTCTGTAAGATATTTTATTTTAAAACTGATATACTAAGTAGAATTTGAACTCTATATTTTGTTGAGTATGTTTACACATTGTTGGGATCAATCCCTAATTTTTGTAGAATTAATTAATGACTTTTGTATATCATTTCATGCTTATGAAACCATTCGATATGTTTTCAAGTTGCATGTTGTTCAGTATAGAACTATCTTTTCAACCTGATTCTATTCGTTTTTTATGAAAACTTTCTGAATATGAACTATAGCCTGATTTGTCTATTTTATCATCCTTTTGACGGATCTGAATTTCGAATTATATTTTACGAATTATCTCTGTTTTGGTACTGCTGTATCCGAACTTTCAGAATTGAGATTTTGTTGCATTACTCTGTTTTCCCAATTTTTTTGACTATACTAACTGTAATATAAATTCATGATATTTTATATTTTGAGACTAGATATGTTAGGAAATCTTCCAGATTTTCTCATATTTAACTATGATGATTTAAAACTCTTTTCGTGCCTATAAACAAGATTTTGCATTTTCTGGCTGAACACGATTTCTGTATTAAACGCTATTTTCAACCCTGTTTCTGTGGCTGATATGTGACTTATATGTATGTGCTTGAATCGAAAGAGAGTCTAGTTTCTATATTTTCTGACGGATCTGGATTTTCTATTCTGTAGCAATGGGAATCTCAGATTTGGTACAGTAGTGTCTTGCTGTCCAGAACTGAAAGTTTCGTTGTTTTGACTATTATGAGTTATTTTATCAACCGTTTGTGTTCCTATTTCATCTTAAACTTATCCTTTGTTCATGCCATATTTTTATCCTGTTGTATTTCATTCACACCTGTTTTTAAATGAATTGGTGAGAAAAAGTTTTGAGATGCGCAATTGGAATGAATTGTTTAAATGTTTTGATGAACTATTTTATTTCATGAATTGTATTCAGACTTGTATTTGGGCTTATTGTCGCAGGATTATTGTTTGTTTCGGATCTAGTATTTGTTGGGATATTTATTATTGATGCAATAAATACCATTGAGTTATGATTGCTTTTGCATGCCTGGTTGAGTATGTTGCCTTATTTACTGTTATGATTAGCCAAGCAGATCCATACAGCTTATGGATAGTGAAAACTATCCGCTGGGCTTAGTCACATACCGTATTCCATATTCATTTTGGGAAGGGAGGCATGACAAAATGATACAACATCATCCATAAGCTGTACAGTAATAAGCTCAACAAGATATTTATAACACATTCACGCAGGCAAATATAATGATCAAATAAGCTGGAAATAGAATAACCATCATCTAGGAAATACATAAACATCAGGTCAAGATGCCTGAAAATACAAGGTACCAGAATTAAAACAGTACGATAAACAGTTCGCTATACCAACTAGATAAAATAGCGACTGAAAGGAAAACAACAGGAAGTAGTAATAATGCAGCAACGATCGTCTAGAGAGTCTGTTTGTCAGGTCCATCAGTACCTGTATAATTATTAACTAAAAAAGGTGGAGAAAAATTGGAGCAAGGTTCGGACAGCAAGTAGCAACAAGCAGTAAAATGGTAAGATAACAAGATATAACATGGAAGGAACAAGAAGTAGTAGTGCAATTACTGAAAAATAGTACAATACAATATGAAAGGAAGCAAGGAACTGGAACAATATAACCATGTAAGTAACAACTGTAAATAAGTGTATTCAAGACTTTAAAGTATAATCAATTGGTAACCCATGATCATTTAATCAATAATCATGAAATCAAGAACCATGAATCATGTAATCAAGAATCACGTAATCAAGAATTAAGAATCATGTAATCAAGAATCAAGAATCATGTAATCAAGAATCAAGAATCATGTTTAGTATCAATCTCGGGACTATCGTTTTTATTTACTTATCTAATGCACGCAATTTTATGTTTAATACCACAAGTTTGGGTGCATATTAATCATGTGACGTTTAGACTTAGGTAGTGAATTCTATAGATAGTATCAAGACATGTAATCAAGAATCATGTAATCAAGAATTGTGTAATCAAGAATCAAGAATCAAGAATCATGTACTCGGGTCTTCTAGTGATAGTATCAAGACATGTAATCAAGAATCATATAATCAAGAATTGTGTAATCAAGAATCAAGAATCAAGAATCACTATTCTGGGAAACACGACCTCCTTCCGAGTACACTCTCCTATATTTTCCACTACTAGATCTCTCCCTTATTACCCCGGCTTGTCATTATTCTTTTATTACATATCATGAACATGCAGTCGGTACAATCAGTATGAACAGTAGTATCAATACAATATCAATAAGATGTCAAGGGCTATGCAATGCATGATATATATAGTTCAAGTCATTAAATATAGAAAAAAGAGGGTTTATATGCAAGAACATAGAGATGAATTTCTAGACAGCAGCACCTATATAAGTTTAAATTCACTTTCCACTTGCTACAGAAAAGCAAATCCAATTCCGTCAGAGATTCTAGAAAGTAGACTCCCTTGCGGTTCCAACGCTTATTCACATGATACATTCTAGAGATAGTAGCTATACATACAAATTCATTATTTACTGGTTTCGATGTTTCGTGCACAGACTCTGTTCTGGAAATTCAGGAGTCAAAGTACTAAAACATCAATAACATACAATCTATAAATTGGATTCTGAAACCGTAAGATGTTCTAAATTCTGGACTCGAAGAAATACGATTTTCATGTATAAAGTTCTTAAATTCAGTATAGAAAACTAGGTCAATCTATCTATTCTTTATGGGTTCGTGTACAGTTTCAATGTTATGAAAATTACAATATGACAGTACGAAAATCATGATATCTTACAATCTATAAATCGGATTGTGAAATCATAAGATGTTATGGATTCTACACTTGAAGGGCTACAAGATGCATATATAAAGTACTAACTTTGGTGAATGAAAACTATGTCAAATCTCTTTGCAATATCAGGTAAACGACAAGCTGAAATCTAGACTCGAATCAATAATATGGCATGATAAGAAAACTATGAATCATTCACCGATGAACAATGAGATATGATAATCAATTCAATAACTACTTGTCGGAGTTCAATAAATGTTTTCTTGAACAAGGACAATAAGAGTAGTTCAAGAGGTGTTTGCCTTATACGTGATGATAATAACGATCATGGTGAGAACCACGGGAAGAAGTAGCGACGGTGGCTATAGCGCATGGCAGCGAGAAACACGACGATAATAGCAAGAACGACCACACTAGTGAGCAAGGCGATGGTAATAACAACAAGCAAGAGCAACGACAACGATCTTTTGCGATGAGCGATGATGTGTGGTTTGGAGATTCGGATTGTGGTGAAGGGCTGAGGTTGGGATGAGAAGCTCGGTGATGCGGAAGATGGGATGGGGTTGGCGTCGGGTTTCGTTGGAGAAGAAGAAGAAAGAATGAGGCAGAAGAACGGAAGGAGAGGTGTAGGAGAGTGTGTATTATATATATATACACACACACACACACACACACACACACACACTCACCCTACTATCTATAAAATAAAACACAAAGAAAGCTATCAAGTGGCTCTCCTTCAATCCCCCCAAAATCAAAGGCCCGGATCTAATCTCACAACACACATTCCCCCCGCCCCCCCTAAAAGTTTCCCTCCAAAACTCAAATTCAAATCCCCCCCAAAACAACTCTTTCATTTATTTATTTATTTATCTCTCTCTCTCTCTCTTTCTTTCTCTCTCTCCCTATCTATATAATAAAACACAAAGAAAATTCAAATCTCCCCCAAAACAACTCATTTATTTATTTAATTATCTCTCTTTCTCTCTCTCTCTCTCTCTCTCTCTCTCTCTCTCTCTCTATATATATATATATATATATATAGAGAGAGAGAGAGAGAGAGAGAGAGAGAGAGAGAGAGAGAGAGGTTTCTTCCATTGCAAACACAACTATTTGTGCGCACCACTTAACCCGCCATTGTTAATGACGGGTTAAGGCAAAATATAAATTTTTGCCTTATGCCTTAACCCGTCATTGCCAATGACAGGTTAAGTGGTGTGCACGCGTTTGCACAACATTTGCGTTTTGCACAAAATTTGCGTCTGCAATGGAAGAAGAAGAAATCCCATATATATATATATATATATATATATATATATATATATATATATATAATACCCTAAACTTTCATTTTAATAGAAATGTTGATTTTCACGTGTTGTGCATGTGCAAATTTCGTATGTATATTTATTTATTTATTTTTATATATAAAATTTCCTTTGGTAGTATGAACAATTATTTTCTTCCTTTTCTTTATTTTCCTAAAAGCCTATTTTGTAAAGCCTAAAACATTATTTTCTTATTTTGAGCCCACTTTAATAATTTATTATTTTATTATTTTGGTCTACAAGTCTAAGCCCACTATTTGTGAAGCCCACAAATTTAATTAATCATTTAAATTATCACACTTGTCATGTAGACATAATTTGTGAACAATTGATTAATTAAAATTGTACAAATTTCAAATGGGGGGGGGGGGGGTACTAAAGGGCACGTGCATTGCACACCTATGGGAGGCCGGTTTGTGCATGGAGAAGATGGGGAGTGGGTGTGTGTGTGCATAGGTAGTTATTGTGGGTGGTTGCTACAACTTTCCCTCCTATCCTAGCCATCCATCTTCAACCATCTAATGAAATCATAGCCCTCCAATCCATCCTAGAACTAGTATAAATACCCCCACATACATGTATTTTACACTAAAAAATTATTGAAAGAAAGAATTTATATAGGAGAGAATTATATAAGAGAGTATATAGTTTGAGTGTTCTTTGGTGTGTCCCAACATTGGAGGCCGGCCCATCCCATCCACAAGAGAGCTCTCGGTTTTGGCAAGGGAGCAAGGAGGACTTTTGCATCACAATCTAGGAGGAGAAGGCTACTCTCTCACATTCTAGGAGACTCTAGGAGCTTTTAATTGGTTTTTCTCCAAAGAGGTGGGTGTTTCTCATTGCTTCTAATATTAGAATGCATGCTAAGTATGTTTTAAATGAAATTATGTGAATTAACTAGTAAGAGATTGGAACCATGTTTGTTTAATTAAAGTATTAAAGTAGAGTGGTAATATTAGAGATAAATTGCTATAATGATTATTAAGAGATAATTGTTAATTTTTGTAGTAGAATTCTCCATTTTATATATGCCATATGAATGTTAGAATAAATGAAAAAGATTGTATTTGCAAACAAATGATTGAATGCATCCTGTGTAAATTAGTTGATAAAGATAGAAGTTTTATTCATTAGAAAAGATGATTTCGTGTTCTAAAAACATAGTAGTTGTCAATAAGAAAGAGAACAATAATGTAGTGATTTTTGTAGGAACCTATCTTTAATCACGAAGAATTATGCTTTAGTTCTCAAATGTCGAAATTATGAACATGGAATACAAACTAGGGCTAAAGTGCATGTTTTAAAGAGTTAAAAATACTTATAAAAATACTGGTTGCTGTAGATTTTGGTGTATTTTAATTCTGGAAAATTTTGTTTTCAAAATAGGAGAAAAAAAGACAATTTTTGTTTTGAGACTTCATGAATTATAGCTATGAACAGAGAGCAAAATCAAAACCCAGATTAATTACTTTCAAAACAAAATGGCCACTTAGACCAACTGGTCGGTAAAGCTTTCGGTCGCTACAGTAGAAAGGAGGTCTCGGGTTCGATACTGAGGCTTTTCATTTATTTTTTGTTAAAAATTCGATTTTGCCGAGAGTCGATACTTAGGGATTATAACCCCAAGTTATATTGCCTTGGGGCTTTGGCGCATTGGTCTTGTGCGCTGTCTATTGCGCCGCTGGTTGTGGGTTCGAATCCGGTTGGGGGTTTGGATTTAAAAAACTATTTTTTTATAGGATTTTAATTAAATTGAATTTTTTAAAATAGATTAAAAATTGGGAAAAATATGGAATTAATTACTGAAAATTATTTGGACTTTATGAGAAAATTTTGTATAATTTTTGATGAAGTGTAATTAAGAAATTGGGACTTTTTGCAAGAAAGGACTTCTTTTTAAAATTTAATTTGTCTTTTTAAATAAAAGAAAAATAAATGAGATTTTTGAGTTATAAAGATGAAAAATAGAAATGAGGAAATTTTGAAAGTGTGATTGGTGTAATTAATTGGACTTATAACTTGTGCTTGTAGTAAGATTTTGAAATGAGAATAATAGATTTGTGAAATAAATGAATTACGGATTACTACTAGTTGAATTTTATTCTTACGCATAAATTGCACGTGAAGTTGACTTATTGATTGTGATGAGTTATGAAAGATGTGAATACATGAAGACTATGCTTATGAAAACATGAATTGTGATTAATCATGAAAAGACCTTATGAGTATGAAAAGCTCGATGTTGTAATTATGAGTTGAAATTGAGAATTAGGGTATAGCCCAGTCTTATACCGGCAATAAAAGAAATGTGGAAATGATATTTGAAATGAAAAGACCAAGGTTTGGGTCATGTGAAATGAATGAATAAGCCTGGTATAGTGGGAGTGCTACACTCTAAGGGTTTGATTTTATTCATGATTCAATTAAACTAAGGATTAGATACATAGTGAAGATGTGATGAAAGTAAGAGAAAAACATTGAGTATGAGGACCATTGGATTGGCGGCGTGAGAGTATTCACAGGATGTCCCATAATGCATCATGATATGGCGTGGATACTGCTCTAGAGGACCGTCCCGGTGGCAACGCTCATGGGGTGTTTGAAGACTGCATGATGAGTCATGTGACAATGCGTTGGGATTCCTTCCAGGGCGCCTAGACATGAGTTCGTAGGTCAGAAAACATCTAGGATACTTACCGTAATTACAGTAGTAGATTAAGTCATGACAAGGGATTGAACCCTACAGGATGAAGACGATTAAGGGCTTGCCCTCGGACCTATGTAGTATGGGATGCATAGACCCTGAACAAGTGCGCATTTGTGTCATATAATACAAATAATTGCATTAAGAATTAAGTGCACAATCATAACACGACATCAATAGGACAGTCCCTTTAGCTTTGTTTGTGAACAAGTTTGTGGTTTGCTAAGTATTGAGAATCGTTATACTATTTCCGGCATAGAGAGGATGGCCGTGTATAATATTTCGTCAGTTGAATGAACTGACGCGCCCACAGTTTTACATGCAGGGTAAAGATGCTTGACACAATTGAAGTATACATGCTGCTCAAGATTGATTTAAATGTTGTTTCATGTAATTTATTGTAAAATTGCCGCTGTAAAAATGTAAAGGTGTAATGTAACTCTGATGTAAGAAATGTTTTATTTCCTTGTAAAATTTTACGAAAGAAGTGTAAAGATCCTGAGGAACTTCGAATTCAGTTATATTTTAGAATTCGGGGTGTTACAATATATATATAGACTTTTATTGTCATACTATTCAAACTTGAGCTACAAAATTGTTGATTTAATGTTTACAAGGCTTTTCATATGTTATATCGTTCTGAAGACGTGTCGTAGGCACGTGCCCACGGGCAAATCTAGTATATATAATAAAACAAAAAGAAAGTTATCAAGTGGCTCTCCTTCATTCCCCCCAAATTCAAAGGCCCAGATCTAATCTCACAAAACACATTTCCCCCCCAAAAGTTTCCCTCAAATCACCCCCAAAATAACTCCTTTATTTATTTAATTATCTCTCTCTCTCTCTCTCTCTCTCTCTCTCTCTCTCTATATATATATATATATATAATATAATAAAACACAAAGAAAGCTATCAAGTGGCTCTCATTCATTTGTAATAAACTCAACGGTCTAGATTTTTGCTACCAAAAGACATTTTCCCTCCCAAATGTTTTCCGCTTCCAAAATTCAAAAATTTCCCTCCAAAACAAAACAACTCCTTCATTTATTACTCTCTCTTTCTCTCTCTTCCCCCTCTTTTCTCCTTTTTCATAATTCTCTCTCTTGATTCTTTTTTTTACCCCGGTATGTCAAAAAAAAACAATGAATGTTTTTTTTTAAAAAAAGTGAATGTTTTTTTGGTTATGCAATTTTGGATTATGCTTTTTTTTTATTTCAATTTTTTAATTATGTTTTTTTTCGGATTATGCTTTCAAAACTCAATAACATTCACTTCCATTTAATTGCTTTTGAATTACCATATTTAATCTGATTGTATTATACTTCACTAAGTAATTGTTTTAGATTAGAATGCTTCATTGAGTTAATTTTGATTAGAATGCTTCTTTTTTTAATGCAATTTCGGATTATGTTTTTTTTTTGAATATTTGGGCATTTGCTGCTTTGAAAGATCGTTGCAAATTCTTTAATTAACTCGCTTGATCGTGTTTTTTGGACAAATCCATGCTTAATCCCTGTATTTCAGGTTTTTGTAGCTGCAAAATTATATCTTGATCTGCTTTGCTGCAATTTCACTTCACGTATACATCACAACAAATTTTCTCTTTTAAATTCATACATGGTTAACTACATGAAAAATAAATAAGGGGGGACTAACTCATGCAGTTTGAGGCGTTAACCGTAACTCATGCAGTTAGAAAATGAATTGCTACTTATGTTAGACTCCAAATCAAAAAAGAAATCTCTTATGCTCAAGTCACACATAGCAAGGAATTTTCGATTCACTACTGTTGTAGATTCACAATATTATTTTTGAATCTCGAGCTGCTGACAAATATTCCTGCAATATACAAACCAATAAATATCAAGGTCACTTCATAATCCTACTTCAAAGTACATCAATACATCAACGTCTACTAGCAAATAAACATCTATACAAATCATCCCTTACTGTTTACATGATTTTTTTCATATGTTGTATCGTTCCGAATACGTGCCATAGGCACGTGCCCCTAGGCATACCTAGTATATATATATATATATATGGAAACATGGACTTTTATTTACAACTAATTATTGTCATACTATTCAAACTTGAGCTACATAATTGTTGATTTACTATTTACAAGGCTTTTCATATGCTGTATCGTTCTGAAGTAGGCACGTCCCTACGGGCAAATCTAGTGTGTGTGTGTGTGTGTGTGTGGAGAGAGAGAGAGAGAGAGTAGGGTGAGGGTGGCTGCATGTGTATATAGATATATATATTATATATATAATATAATATAGAGTATAGGTTATGGTGTAGGGAGGAAGAAGATAAAGTGTAGGAGAGGGGTTGACGGGGACCAAGAAAATTGAAGAAGCAGGGGTAGTAGGAGGAGGTGGAGACAGTAGAGTAGGAAGAGTTGGTAATTAGTGTCGTAAAAGTAGTTGGGGTTGAGGGGTTGGCTGTTAGCTTAGTGAACTAGAATTAGGATTAGGTGATTTAATTAGGATTTGATTAGGGTTTGAATTTAAACTCCAAAAATGGATCAGAAAATTGTTCCAGTTCAAATAGTGCCGATAAAGAGTCCAAAGAGAACAACGAAAATTTAGATTGATATTTGGAATACAAAAATTCATGTAATAATATACGTACAAAAAGAACATGGAGTTATAAGGAAGATATCTAATATTGATCTCATATTAAAGATCTCGTTAAAAAATTAAAAGTAGTATAACTATTGTCTATTATTGTCTATAAATAAAAAATCTAAAAGAAGTTTTTTTTTAAAAATCAAATAAATAAATATATACTAATATATTCAATAATTAAAGGAGGGGTTTTTTTGCAAAAGAAACAATTTGCGGTACACAAAATGGAGCCGCACATATGCGGTTCCAAACTAGATCGCCATTTTTTTGCGGTAGGCCCCTCACCATTTGCGGAACGATTGGGAGGGGGTGTTACCAAACAAGTGGGAATGCTCTTAATGAATAACTCTACCAAAAATCGACATAAATAGATGAGAGAATTATAATAGGTCTAAGCTATTTTCTCAAGAAATATATTATGTAGCAAGTGAGAGGTACAACATTAGAGCTAGTATCGGGTCCGGTCCTCCACTACCTGGACCCGGACCCGGACCCGGACCCGGTACCTCAGGAGTTCAAAAAATTAGACCCGTACCCAGACCCGGACTTGCGAGAATCGGGTCTGGGTGCGGGTCCTTGTTCAAAACCCCTACCTGTCGGGTCTGGTAGCGCGGAATAAATATTTGCACTTAAGTATTTTTGCACCCGATACCCTACGGTTCCAACAATTTTTACACTTTAAGTACACGAATAAATATTATATTTATACATCTATATTCAACAATTACTATTTACTTGTATATCCCTATGACCCTATTTTTCAAATTCCATATTTTTGGGGGGTATTTTTTAACGACTTTCGGTCCAGATCGGGTCTATTTTGAACGGACCTGGACCCAAAAGTGCATCAGGTCCTATTTTAGGATCCGGACCTATATCCGTATAGATCGGGTCGGTTCCAGTCAAATGTCAAGTCCGGATTGGGGGCCAGGTATCACGTTAAAGTAACAACTCTAACAACATTTCTTTCGATTTTATATAATAAGTACTATTTTGACATGAACTTTTCAAATGGGCAATTTAACAAACTTTTCTAATGGGCAATTTAACAAACAGTTTGAGGGCAAAAATTACATACCAGAAAATAGAAATTGCCAATGGTGCCAGGGTGATGGTGAAGGTGGGGAGGCTACAAGGGTGACAATAGCGGCAGCGACAACGGCAAGGGTGCAAGTAAGGACGCGGTAGGGCGGCAACGAGCGGTGGGGAGGCAGCACGATGATTGGGCATAGGGCTACGGGGTACTAAGGGGGTAACATGGCGGCAGCGGGTGGGGAGGCGCAGTGGGGAAGGGCGGCAGTAGCCCGATGGGGAGGCGCGATGAGGGCAAAGGATCAGCGAGGAGAGAAAGGGTGGGCGGTATAAGAGAGAATAATAGGAATAGTGGGGAGAGGAATAAACGGGGAGGCGTGAGGGAGAGGAATAGATGCATAAGCGTTTGAATATTTTGATTTGGGCTACATGTGCGGTGCACGTGTATATTGTTGTTGTTAGTTTGGTCGTGTATTGCACTGGTTTGTTTAGTTACATGCTTAGTATTTTGTTTAGTTTGAATATTTTGATTTGGGCTACATGTGCGGTGCACGTGTATATTGTTGTTAGTTTGGTCGTGTATTGCACTGGTTTGTTTAGTTACAAGCTTAGTATTTGTTTGTTACAAACCACAACTCTCCCATTATGATAGTTACTAGTACTTGCACGTGCATTGCACGTTTAATAAGATGAAAATGTTTTTTTTTAAATTTGGAGTTGCATGTGCGGTGTACGTACGTATTGAAGAGTATAATGAGAGCTACACATGCGGTTCGCGTGTCAAAGAAGGTTGGAATTAGGGGTGGACAACTATAATCCGAACCGACCAATCCGAACCAATCCAATCCGAACCGACCGGTTTTTAACCGAACCAATTGGGTGTTTGGGTTGGTACGGTTCTTGATCTTCAATAACCAACTGGACCGGATCGGTTGATGGATGAAGCTTTCAAATAACCGATGAAACCGAACCGACCGTACCTCTATGCATTAGTCTATAAAAAACTAGTTCTCGTTTAATTTCTTGAATATACAAACAGTCATTTCTCATTTTCTTGGAGATACAAACGTCTCCTTTAATTTCTTTAATACAAACCGAGCAGTTGTTCTACCTATGTTTTGATTCTCTATAATCATGTGTGTTATGTTGTTGAGAAATGCTTGATTTACAGTGTGACCCAGCTTAATAGAATAATGAAGTTGATGTAACATTTAGTAGTTACTTTAATCAAGTCATGCATAAATTATTTTCTAAATCTTTTTTATAGTACCTGAAATTCAATTAGCTATGGCTATTGATGTTTCTTTTATGAGAATAAACTAAGATTACAAAAGTATGCAGGTGAAAAAGTAATGTATCTCATCCATTTAAACGTCATCATCTCAAATAATTAGTGTAAAATTCATTAGTAACTTGTGGTTTTATGAATCTTTATTTTAAATTCATTGCTAAACAACAAATAGCAGGTTGTTTCTTAAGTTTGGTTAAAGTTGATCTTTTAAATTTCAACGAAATTGTGAATGATGTTTGAGGTGAAAAGTAGCACGCCAAACCGACCATCCAATTTAATGCAAACCGAGCTTAATCGGCTTGGATGGAAACTGATCCAATTAAGCCACGGATTGGTTGCGGATGAGAAAACTAAAAAACCGATCTTCTTTGGGTCAGTGGTGGATGGTTCATATTATCGGATATCAACCGATGCCCACCCCTAGTTGGAATGGTAGAATTGGATTGGCATGTGTTGTGCACATGCAAATAGGAGGCCAAGTGGGGAGTTGAATGCATACAACATGACAGCACTGTAGCTACCAATTCTCCCATTATATATAGAGAGATAAATAGCTTATAGATAATTATATATTAAACTTCCAACTCTCCTTTCTTCATTTTGAAATAGATAAGGAAAAACAAAATGAGGAAAAGTATGCTATAATTCAAACTTAAAAATCATAATTCAAAAAATTCATAATTTAAAAACCTTACTAATCACTTCCTTTAATATAGGGATTTTCTCTATCCAGCCTCATCTCTTTCTAATTGCCTCTCTCTCTTTACTATGCCAAAATTAACGCCCGCACTTCCTAAAAAAGTCTCACCTCTTACAAAATGTAAACCCTCATCTTTTTCTTAACTCCACAAACTCAACATTCTCTTGATTAATCTAGTTCTCCTCTCTAAACTCTAGACTCATTTCTATGTTGTGCGGGAATTCAAATGAGAATGGAGGGTGCTATTTGTCCGAGAAAAATGATTTCATTAAGTATTCTTATAGGACGTCTTAAATGTTTAAGCCCTCGCAAAATTATTGGGATCATAAAAAAATATTCTTATACCCCTGCCTTTCATACAACATCAAATAGTCCATGAACATCCTAAACTGTTTCGGTATTTGCTCAAAAATTTTTGCAAACTTCCATCAAAACTCTACATGTTTGCTCATAATTATTCATTATGTGCAATATTGCACATGAATGTACTAGTTATAACTATATATTAAGCAAAAATATCTACTCCCTCTATTCTGTTTATTTTGAAATGAAGCAAGGAGATGCAAAGTAGGATAAGGCCTCTTTTCAAATTACAAATAAAAAAAGATTTTTAAAATGCATTTAGATGAAAAGATAAAAGATTTTTAAAATGCATTTATGGTATTATACTATATATTAAGCAAAAATTTTGAACTGAAATCATATCTCTTAATCAAACCTTAAAAATCGTGCAATATTCTATAGATGTCATTAGATGAAATTTTCAAAAATAGTTTTGTTATTTTATCCCCTTTTTTTTTGAAAATTTTGTGCAATATTGCATAGCATTATACTAGTTCTATATTATAGACAATATATTATGCTAAGATCACTTTTGGTCCAATGATTTTTCTTTTTTATCTTTTTTAAAACAAAAAAATTGAGAGCAAATGAAGGAGGCAACCTGCCACTCTTTCTCCATCAAAATTTTAAACTATAATCCTATTCCTTAATCGAACATAAAAAAATGTGCAATGTTGTGTTGATGTTATTAGATGAATTTTTCAAAAACAGGTTTGTTATTTTTGTCAGGAATATGCCCTATAATCAATCACATGAGATGTAATTGAGAATTATCTGGTAAACATTATTCATGATTAATAAAGTTGTTTGAGGCGTTTTATTCATCATAAGCTGCTTATTCATATTTATGTAATTTATTTACTATTATGATGAATGTATTGAGCCATGATGAGATCGTGTCACTGAGACATAAACTTATATAATTAATCTAGAATGTTTCTAGTCATAGGATTACCAAGATGGATAATTTATCTCACAAATATTTATGTAGAGACATTAATATAAGAGTGTATGTGCTAAATGGTTTAATTCACTGAATTGACTCACTAAAAGGAATATCTAATAGAAATTCTAAATGAATGTCAATAGATAATTCCTTGGGTGATAGTGGGTACAAGTAATCATAAGACCTGAGATTGTCGTAGCATTTTGTGTGTCAATCTGTGCTTTGATTTATTTCTTAGCATGACTTTATAAGACATGAATAGGGTATTATGTAGGGGTGTCAAAAAATACCATATTACCGTACCATACCATTACCATACCAAACATTACCGAAAACTTGGTAATACCGTACCGAAATCTCGGTATTGTACCATACCGAAATTATATGGTATGGTACTGGTACCCAATATTGATACCATGGTATACCGTACCGTACCAAGTATATTTAATATATATTTAATTTAAAAACCCAAGCCTAGACCTGAGTCCAGGCCCAGTCCCAGTCCCATGCCTATTTCTTATTTCTTTTTCAATTTTCACCATAGTATCAGTATGGTATACCTCTTCTTTTGTTCTTCTTCCCTTTTTTCTTCTTTGAATCTAGGGTTCACGCTTCAACGCACCCTGCTGCCACCTGCCTTCTTCAGCACCATTGGCCCTCAAAAAGGATAGCCAACTTCTAAAGCTCAAGCAAAGGTAAAGATCAATTTCTTGAAATCACACTTATATTTTTGGAGGAAACTTTTCGACGAATTAGGGATATTTAGGGTTTGATGATCAGGTAATTCCCTATTTCATATCATCTCTAACACCCACTCTTTCGTTATTTCTATATCTATTAATTTTGATATGCTTGTAGTGATTCTAAATTTCTAATAGCAATGAGTTCTCTATGTTGACAGTATAAACTCTGTGTATACTAAAACTTCTTCATATATATATAAATATATATATATATATATATATATATATATATATATATATATATATATATATATATATATATATATATGTTGAGCTTATTTGTCCTTACTTTTTCATTTATTTGTCTTTTATGTGAATGTTAATTTTTGGACCTAATTGATGTCCGGTACTACCATGGTATTACCATTACCATACCGACATTTCGGTATTACCGAACTCGGTAGTACCAAAATTTTGGCACGGTAATGGTAGAAAAATTTGTGTACCAAGTACTCCGGTACAGTAGACGGTAGAGCGATGATGGTACGGTACGGTACGGTATACCACCCCTAGTATTATGGGCATAGTGAGGCTTTCATGGAAGTGGGTGAACAATAAATAAGGAAACGATCAATTCCATTAGAAGAAGAGAATGACCTATGTAATTCTATAAAGTGTTAACTCAGAAAATCTATGACCATAGCAAAATGAATTTTAGAAAGAAGTTTTTAAGTATTCATTTGAGTCAATCACTAGACACATATGAGTAAGTAGTTAAAGTTTGACATTAATGTGTACCCTAAGCTTTTGGGGGACATTGTATGATCAGAGGATTTAATTGTACAATAACTAATGTAACGCCTTGATTTGCATACGTACACTTGAAACTCGTAACACATTTTACTTCAATTGAGTACATAACATAGTAAAATCCACAGGAAAATAAAACTATATTTACAATGAATATTATTACATAGTACGAGGATGTCTACATTATGAAAGAGTCAGTCTTTCACTTGGATGCTTCAGCATGCTTGAGTCCTTTGCTTCCACGATTGGAAAGACCTGCAAAACTACCCAATTGTGGGCGTGTTAGTTGTGCAACTGATGCAAGGCTGATGATAAAATCGAACTCTAACTCTCTCAACAATCAAATTAATGCCAAACAACGTGAATATCTATATTATATATTCTAGATATGTCAGTGTATATCATGATCCTAGAAGTCTACTGCACATAAATGCACACAATGCTCTTTTCTAATGCACGCTTATCCGGAACTCTATGCCGTCCATACAACATAGTTTCCGAGTGCAAGTTACTAACGTTTTCTTCTCATTTTAGGGTTCAGTCTCTCACTATGCAAACATATCCATTTGACAAAATATTCAAGACATAGGCATCCATGAATTGCCCACGGCATCTACGGATCATTTTGAGGGTACCACTCGCAACGGGAAATTTTCTGAATATATCTCGCTCCAGGTGTTGTGAGTGTTTCTCATCTCCATGAAATTATGGGAAACAAACCACGTCAACTAGTCATTCTGGGATACGTCCTTGATCACAAACAATCTGTGAGTTTTAGCTCTCATCCCGGAAACTCTAAAGATATATCAAACTCTGTAGATCATTCTGGAGCTTATATCAGCTCTCGTCCCGGAAAAACTCGAGATTTATCTCACTCCGCATATCATCATGGAGCTTCCACCTCATATTCGACCTTGTTTCGTCACATCTCCTTTTACGGCATAGTCCTTACAATCATTAACGAGTACGACATAAAGCCAACAACACCCTACCAGACTTATATCAACAATACATGGAAAACTGGCCATACCTGGCCTATCCCTGCTTCCAAGGAAACACATCACTGCCAGCACCCTGTTCTTGCTCAGCCTATATTCACTCTAGGTTATCGCACATAGCAAGTATCCCTAGAACAACCTAATCCTTTGCCAGTAGTACAATGAAACTAGAGAAATATTGGTTACTTTAGAATTTCTAGTTCAAGTCTTTATTATACTTTATTTCACTGAAATTCCATAGAATTTATTCTATCTATTATTACACAGCTCACAAACTGTGGACAATTTCTTGGTCTCACAACTAATTGTTATTTCGCTAATTCTCGATCTAGCTTTCTATTAGACCACACGCTCTATCACACTTCCAACTCCCCAATGAATTGTAACATTAACTTGATACACCACACTATTTTCCCTCTTGTTATAATAACTCATATAGTCATTAACCTTACCTTGATTGAGACCGAGTCTAAACAATACCTTAACGCAACCCCATTTATTCAAGTCCAAACCCGGCTTGACCAGAACTCACGCTCGGCCCAAACAGCGCTTATGCTCAGCTTAAACAGAGCCTAAGCCCGGCCCAACAGAGCCCAAGCCCCAAGTCTCTCCAAACTGAGCTAATACTTGGGCTGAACTTAGGTTGTGTTTGGTCTAGCTTTTTTTAGGCTTTAAAGCTACTTCAGAATGAAAAGTCAGAAAGTAGAGTTTTGAAATTAAAAGCTGAAGCTGTTTGGATAGTCAGCTTTTTTTTAACTTTAAAGTTACTTTTAAGCTAGAAATTGTTTGGCATAAGATATCAATTGTAAGCTACTTTTATACTCAATTTAAGCTTTTGATTTTATTTAAGAATAAAATATAAGTTATCAAATTACAAAAAAAAATCTTTATATTACTAATAAATGAAATATTTAGAATAACCTAGAAAACTCGTAAAAAGGAAAATATATATATATATATATTTGAACTGTACGTAAATAAAAAATTAAAGGGCTACGATACTTTATGAAATGCATCATTCCATTCAAAATGGGTTATTCAATGACAATGAAAGTGACAAAGTGTTTACAATATCATAAAATGAGATATTAACGATTTCTATTTTCCATCAATGCAGCTGCTATTTGAGTGCGAACTGTATCCATATAACCACCATCTACTACTCTTCTAGAATTATAAAAACTCACCACTTGTTTTTGGGTGATACAGCAGTGAAGTAGTAAATTTGTCTTTCTGGTTGAAAATGGATGAATAAGTGCTTATCACAACCTTACAAAATTGAAAACAAATGAGGATGACATCTCTACAGGTTTACAGAGGAATACTTGCAAATGGGCAGTCAATCACTGTTAAAAGATCTCAGCATGGATCCATGCAAGGAGGCCTTGAATTTAAAACTGAGATTGAAATATTGAGTAGAGTCCACCATAAAAATCTTCTGAGTCTTGTTGGTTATTGCTTCGACCAAGGCGAACAAATGCTTGTATATGAGTATATTACAATTGGTTCACTGAAAGATAGTCTATCAGGTAACTCCATTTTATTCATCTATAAAATTGATGCGTCGAGAGGAGTTTGTATTCACTGATGATTGTAAATCTCTCTTATTGGCAGGGTTCGACGGCGGGGTTCAACGGCGGTGTTCCCCAGTCGCGAATGTTCGGCGAGAAGGGAGAAATTTTTTGTTGTTAGGGTTTGATATGTAGGAAGGGCAAAAAAAAAAAAAGGAGAAGCTAGAAGTTGCTCTTGAGGACTTTTTTTGAAGCCCTTTTTCTTTATTAAAAATAAGCTGTTTCTCCTTCTGTAGAGCTTTTCAAAATATGCGTTTGGCCCAGCTTATCCTTCTAAAGGAGAAGAGAAGCTAATTTTAAGCTGGGCCAAACGCTACCTTAGTCCATTTAATACTTGATTTCATGCTTTCTCTTGATCGGTTTAACCACAAACTAATCATCTATCAAACAACGAGAAAGGGATTCCAAACAATGATTTTATAGCCTTCAAAACAGAGACTAAACAGTCTCCCAAAAATAGCACAACGACAGCGAAAAACATTGTCGTTCTAGGCTCTTTTCAAGCTCGATTCAAGAGACATTAATCCCAAACGGTCAACAACTTGACATAACTCCTAAACAACATTATATGTCTCAAAAGAGGATGTTCAAACCCTAAAAGCAAACAACAACTAACAGCTCAAACAGTGGATGTTTTCAAAATAGTGAGCATTTCTCATCATGTTCACTACATTTTATGTCTATTATTAGTCCTATTAACATGCTAGTTGATTAACATTCATACTAACATTTATAGACTAACTTCGTTTCTTCTTTAGCAATTTAATCACCTAGCATGCTTTCTATAACTATGAATAGATAACAATCATCATTTCAACAGCAAAACTTATCATGATACTAGATTATAATAGCAATAACAAACCACAAGAAAGAAAAGAACACCCACCTTATCCAGTATCAAAAGCTTGTTGGCCCCTTTTCACTTAGCTTCCAAGAACCCTTCCTTATCTAATTGCTCCTTAACTTTTTGGTGAAACAGAGATTGTTCAAGAGTCTTGTAAAAGTTGGCTCTACCCCCTCTGTATATAGACAGCCTAGGTAAGATGATAGGGTAAGGGTTTTTGTGGGGTTTCAAAACTTGAAAAACCTCTAAATTAAATTCCTACCCACTGCAATTTAATGAAAAGAACCCCTTGATCTCCCCACTAGCTTGGCGGGCCAAAATAGGTGTGTGCACATTATGCAACTTTGCACGGTGTGTTAACATTCAATTGATCCAAGTTTGGTGTGAATCGGTTTAGTTATTCATGACTGGTTCCACCATCTTGTCTCAACCTAGCTTCGATTTAGCCCACCCTTGTCCTTGCTAGGTTCAATACAAAATAATTCATTTCTATTCATACCAAATTACAATATAGAAGTACAACTAGTATGTGCAACACTCATATTTGCACATCACTACTTCTAGGTAAAATAGTCATTTACTATTTTGAGGGGTATTACAACTAATCACGAAATGGTACAATTGATTTCAATAACCAAACTCACATTATCTGGGTAGTCGTGACACTTTGCTAGACGTCTCTCATGACCTGTGAAGAAATAAAGAAGTTTAATATCTTCACTGTCAGCTTAAGTGGGGCCCAATGGGTCACACACGATACAAGTTTTTTTCTTTTTAGTGTGAAATTTTATTTGATAAAGTTAATAATCGAATAATTTCATATATGCATATATATTAAATATGACAAATAGTTCTGCTAGTACGGAATGTCATATGGTTGTCAATTTGTTTATGAGATAAATAAATTTTCTTTGTCACGATTAAATGATGAATACTCTATTTCTAGAATATTTCAAGAGTTCGAATATTTGAATTCATAACTAATGAATATTTGAGATGATATAATACCCTAACTAAGAGATATGAAGATATCTCATTATGGTTACTAATTATATGGACAAATATTTTTTTAATATCTTTGATATAAAAAATGATTACATACCATATAAAGATATGGCCTCCAATCCCCTATAAATTGGGAAGAAGGGTTCTTGCTCAAGAAAACAATAAAATAAGTGAAGAGTGAGACTCATTCTCATACTAATCAAAAGAGAGTTAGAGAGAGATGACACAATATTTCAAGAAATGTTTGGCGTGGATCACCGTTGGAGGCACTTGGGCGTCTCACTGCTGAAACCATCACGAAGGAGTTATTGGCATGGGTA
This sequence comes from Hemerocallis citrina, assembly GCA_017893485.1. Taxonomy (NCBI): domain Eukaryota; kingdom Viridiplantae; phylum Streptophyta; class Magnoliopsida; order Asparagales; family Asphodelaceae; genus Hemerocallis; species Hemerocallis citrina. The sequence continues at coordinate 434,098 of JACEHZ010000464.1, read as the reverse complement.
AAATGTAATTCATAATCTTTCCATTTTGATCTAATTTGTTTTGATTCATAATGATTATGGCGATAAAAAAAATTGTATTGTAAAGTTGTTTGAGCGATTAGATCGCTTCTGCTGCATGCGTTAGATATATTATTAGATACATTAATTAACCCTAGTTTTTTCCTTCAATTTTCTTATTTTTTAATTTTGTGCAATACTGCACAGGATTATACTAGTATTATAATTATATATTAAGCTATTGGGTATACCACCTCTCTTCTTCCTCCATTTTGAAATAGAGAAAGGAGAGAAAAAGTAGGAATTTCATTTAAATTAAAACATGTAATCTGTACGTTTCCATAAAATAAAGAACTAAAAAAAAAAAAAAACCAAACCTTCTCAGCCACGATCTCATACTCTCCCATTTTTAAAATCCTCCCCAACCCTCGCCTCCCACACTACCCCCCACACGCCACGCGCCCTCCTTGCCTCCTCACCTCCGACCTGACTCACACGCGCCATCCTCTCCTTCGACCTACCTCACACCTCCCCCTCCGACCCGACTTCCTTGCCTCTGAACTGCTTCTCGCACCCTCCTCTTCTCCGAGCCGCCTCCTACACCCCTGCGCCCCCTTCGCCTCCGACTCTATCCCCTCCAAATCGCCTCCCACGTGCCCTCCTTGCCTCTGATGCTGCCCCCTCCTATGCGGCCCTCCCCAAACATCGACCTCGCCTCTCAAGCACCGCACTGCCTCCTTTGTCATTTCCAAACCACCACATTCATTAAGACAGTATTTTCGGTGGAAAGGGAGAATAGTATGGGTTGAAGACGGTGATGATTGTTGTGTCAGATTCAAGAATGATATTTGGTAAGGCTTCTTCTACTTTTTCCTTTTTTTATTGTCTCATACATATTTGAATATGAAACATTTGAAAACCTAGAAATTCGGTACTTAATTTCTAGAACTTGTTTTGCTCATCAACTGTTCGATAAAATGCCTATGTAGTATGCAACGTGTTTGTGAAAATACTTTTTAAAATTTTTGCTTAACTGTATCAGTTGATTCTATGTGTGGTGTATGTATTAATTTTTGAAACCCTAATTAACTACCTGGTTTCATTTTTAATTTCTAATTCGTGTTTTTGAAATCCCAAAATTTGGATTTGGAGAAGAGTACGAGTTGAAGATGATGATGATTGCGGTGTCGAATTCAATAATAAGATTTGGTAAGGTTTCTTCTATTTTTCTTTTTTGCTATTGCCTCGTGTATACTTAAATGGAAAACACATGAAGACCAAGGTACTTAATTTTTAAAATTGTGCTTTGCTCATCAAATGTTCGATGAATGCCTATGTAGCATGCAATGTGTTTTTGAAAAATGCTTTTGAAAAATTTTGCGTAACTAAATAAATTGTCTCTAGTTGTGGTGTATGTATTAATTTATGAAACTCTAATTTACTATCTGATTTCATTTTCAATTTTCAATTTGTTTTTTTTGAAATCCCTAATTTTGGATTTGGGGAGGAGTACAGGTTCAAGACGAGGATGATTGCGATGTTGGATTCAAGAATGAGATTTGGTAAGGTTTCTTCTAAATTTTTTTTCTTTTGCTACTGCCTCATGTATATTTGAATAGGAAACACTTGAAAAACTAGAAATCTAGTACTTAATTTATATAACTATGCTTTTCTCATTAAGCGTTCGCTAAAATACCTATGTAGCACACAGGGTGTTGATAAAAAAATACTTTTGAGAAATTTTGCTTAACTAAATCAATTGTATCTATATGTGGTGTATGTATTAATTTATGAAACCCTAATTACTACCTGATTTCATTTTCAATTTATAATTTGTATTTATGAAATTCCAAAATTTTTGATTTGTGGAAGAGTACAGGTTGAAGATGGGGATGATTACGGTGTTGGATTCAAGAATAAGATTTGGTAACATGGGAGGTGGCAAAGGGTAGGGTGAAATGGAGAGGTGGAAGGGGGTGTTGGAGAGAGGGACGTCGCAATGGTCGAGGACGGCGAATATTCGGGCAAGGCAAAAAGAGTGGAGAGCAGCATCAGAGAGGGTGTGGATTTGGGAGGGGGAAGATCCTGCCAGGTCCTAACTGTTGCCGGTTATGATGTACACTGTAGCGCCCCAAATTTCCAATATGATGTCTCAGAAATACGTGGCACAATTCCCAGCATCAACCTCAATTGTAATAGTAAATATAGCCAAAATACAGATATATTTTTTAACTTTTATTACATTAATTCTTTACAAAACATAGCGGAAAAATAAACACCTTGAATTACAATCTTTTCTTTTACAACACATTCTGTTACAATTTACATAAGCCATAACATCATTCTATCTCATGCATCCAAATTTCAAGCTATAGGTACCTACCTGTAAAACATGAGGCTAGAGATAACCCTAACCCCCAAAACTACAGGCGTCAGCCATAACGGTGTGAGTGACATTAAAAGAAAATCAACAAAAATAAAACATAAGGCATAAAGTCATAAACAACATGTATCAAAAATAATAATAAATAAGAAAAGAAATAACAATAAATAAATATGAAAACATCAAGTGAGACTAGACTAAGTGTTGAGTGTAGAAAAAACAGAAAACAACATGCATAAAACCAAGTCAAGAAAATACAGATGCAATATGATGACTCTCTAATGCATACTTATCGGATTCTATGCATCTCACAATACATAGGTCCGGTGCAAGCCCTTATTGTTCTCCACTTTATAGGCTTTAATCCCGCGTTATGCAACTAATCCTACTACGGTGATGGGAACAAGATCCAGAATACTCCGCAAATAGGCATCACAACCCTCGATACGCAAGCATCATGTAAGAATAGCTCAAAAACCGGAAATCACCTCCCTGTCGTGTACTCCACGAATAGGCTTGCGGACCCTCGATGTGCAAATACACCAGGTACATCCTGTGAATTGCCCGCTGACCCTTAACACGCGAATGCACCCTACATGCTCCGTGAATAGGCCTGCAGACCCTTGACACGCGAACATACAAATGTCCTCTCGAGACAGAACAACACGAAAGTCCTGGAACACATCCGTTGGACCTAAACCAAGAGCATGTACTTACATTTTTCAAGTTCCATCACATCTCTACTAGTGCATGTCCTTAAGTTGGTTATTATTAAAAACACAAAAATCCCCCCCTCTCTAAAGTCAGTGTATCTTGCCGGACTTAATTCCACAAACAATCCCAATGACCCCAACTGGTCAAAATCCACAAAATTTCATCTGCCGGTTCACAAGACTCCCACTCAACTCTTAGAGATTCACAAAACGAATATCAACACCAAAACTTTCAATAAAACTCACAAATTTATCATCAAAACGTTTGTAATAAGAAAACCCCTTGAATCAACAAAATTCAAATCCATTTAATGTGCTCATAAAATTCTAGAATTTAATTAAAATATTAAAACCATTAAATAACAGAAAATCATATTTTTAAGTCGTAGAATATCACCAAAACATCAATTCTTTGAAAAACACATATAACTCTTTATATAAAGTCAAAAGAAAACATTTAAAATTCTATAATAAATAAAATATAACTCTCTGTAAAATACTGTAATCTGTAGTAAAAACATCATTTAAAACAGTAGAGCAATAATCCAAAATATCGAAGAAATAACCATTTAAAAGAAACGAAGGAAATTCAATAAACCAGCCAAAAGAAACAATGACGGTCGACTGCTTTGCGGTCGACCGCTCAAACAGAGCATTCGACTGTCAATTGAAGATTTTCAAAAATAAAACATGACGGTCGACCGTGACCTGCAACACAGCCAGATTTGGGTTTTTGTGCATGTTTCGACCGATACTCAATTAAAACTTTGTAAAACCAAAATCTAACTTCCTGAGATGATTAACTATAACTTATAAAACATGTAGGAGTGATTAAAACACATCAAAACATATCAAAATCTCAACATAGAAATTTTTCACAAAATCTTTCAAAATCAGCAACTTACGTGTATATATATATATATATATATATATAATCATACGAGAGTTTAAGCATCAGTTTTAGCATTAAAAAAATTCACTAATTAGGAGTAGTATAATTTCAAAGTCATCCCAGTACCAAAACAATTGAAATCCAATCAAAACTCCATCAAAATTCTCAAAAATCTTCAAAAACAGTATACATGAATGTGAATGTGTTATATATGTGTAGTTGTGCATCAGTAAAGCTTCAAGAACACAATACATATAAGTAGCATATTACCCAATTGAATTCCAGTATTAAACCAACCCCAGTCTAGTCGAAAACTTCACAAGAATCACCAAGCCAGTTTCCGCTACTCATCAAAACAGAGACATAGTTAATGTGTATAGATATGTGTGTGTTTATATATATATATATGTGTGTGTGTGTGTGTGTATATATATGTGTGTGTGTGTGTGTGTGACACACACACACACATATATATATCTGTGTGTGTGTGTGTGTGTGTGTGTGTACACACACTATATACACACACACACACACACACACACACACACACACACACACACACACATACACACACACACACACACACACACACACACACACACAGTTATATATATATATACATATATATATATATATATACATATATATATATATATATATAGACACACACACACACACACACACACACACACACACACACACACACACACACATATATATATATATATATATATATATATATATATATATGTACACATATGTTTAGGCATTAAGAATTAGTGTATAGGAGTGGTGTAAGTAAGGCTGGCAATTGACCCGAGTCCGATCCGAGCCCGATCGTGTCCGACCCGTTTCTAGTATAACTTGGGCCTATATTTTTTCAATTCTTTCGGACCCGAGCTCAACAATTAAGCCCGATCTAATTTTCGGGTCGGGTTCGGGTGTGTATAGGTTCGACCTGAACCCGACCCGATTTAAAAATAAATTTGATATTTTAATTCTCAACCCTTCATCTTCTCTCTTTCCCTGAGCACAAAGTCTTCGTCTTCTCCACTTCAGAATTCGGAGCGTCTCTCTTTCTCCGAGGGTCTCTCTGTTTCCCCAACCGCAACTTTATAAATTATATGTATGAAGTTCATTATTGATTAACTTTAGGGAGCCCCATTTCCATCTGGGTTCTTGATTTCAAGAGATTTGGGCATCTGAGTTTTTGTGGTAAGAGGAATTTTGGTGGAATAAGGTGGTTTGAGGTTATGAGATTGTTTGTTTGTTGTTGGGAGTTTGGTGTGGATGAGGTGAGGTGAGTGGTCCTTTTGAGGTGACCAACCTTGTGAGGAATTATTGATCATTTATCTTCTTGATTGTCTTCACAATCTTAACTCTAATCGCTGACTTGTCCTTTTATTTGCTAATGCAGTTGTGGCATTGATGGTGATAAAAATGGAGCTAAATGACCCATATAATGTTCATGAGAATTGGGATATTAATTCAGTGGATCCTTGTAGCTGGAGGATGGTTACTCGCTCTTCTGATGGATATGTTTCTGTTCTGTAAGATACAACTTATATCTTCTTCACCGTTCTACATGTGGCCGGCTATTGATGCCCAGAAATTCAAGCCTGTTGTTTACAAGCCATTTCCTTTGTTCTAAGCAGCTCAGACTCACAAATTGATGGATAGCAGTCAACATATTGGAAAGATATTGCTTATTCCATGATCGGCAATTAGAACTCGCTGAATGAATAAGTAAAATGTATGCATGTGTGTTTTTTTCTAGCTGTTTGTAAGATTCTTGTTGTATGAGGAGCCTCAGTACATTAATGAAAGCAACGGTATGGAACAATTTTAAAGACTAATAACAATTGTAAGAGATTATAATTTGATCGTTGAATGTCATTTGAAGAGGGATTACAAGGCATTTTAATCTTTATCAATAAATCATCGTTTGTGTATACGCATGTCTCTTCATTTGCCTTAGAACTAAGGATCAATGACTCTGGATTTGGAATCGGGCCGGGCTCGGACTTTTTTGATTTATTCGGGCTCGGGTTTGGGCTTGGGTTTTGGAGCCCGACACAAAATCGGGTCGGGCTTGGAACCTACAAAAAATTTCGGGCTCGGACTCGGGCTTGTATCAGCCCTGCCCAAACCCGGCCCGTTGCCAGCCCTAGGTGTAAGGTTTGATTTGATCTTAGTATCAAAACAACTCAAGAATTAGTTGAAAACATCACAAAATTCACAAAACCCACTTTCGGCCATACCCCATCAGACCCGAAAACTAACACCCCCTTTTCACTTCAAAAATCCAATCTTTTAATTCAATAACTCCACTTTTAAGTTATTAAACACATCCCCAACTACTTACATAAGTTTCCCACGAAAAATAAGCAACCATAACATGTATAAATCAAGTTTCACTTCATCGGAATATCAAGAACAGAGCAAACATATTTACACACAATAAAAGTTCACCTTTTATCAATTCTATGCAATTCACATCATACAACTCTTCATATATGCTCAATTCAGCAAGTTTATAAATGAAAACAACCTACTCATGATCTCTATTAGGTTCTTAACAAATCTCAAGTCATCAAATTAGGGTTTCAATAATCAATAATGTAGTTTTATGAAAAGATTCAATTTTTAGTTCATCTACTTATCAAAACTTCATATATCTTCATACCATCATCTAACATTCTTTCTAATAGGTAATTCATCACGTACAACATGCTTAGAACAATAAGAAAACAAACATATGTCACTCACCTTATTGAAGAATCAACCGAAGAAAAATAAAGAGAATAAGAAAATCCTTCCTATCGTAAGAAAACCATGATCCTCGCTTTAAAACTCCAAGAAAATAATAATAAGAAATATCTTTATGTTGTGTAGCAAAGAGACGGCTGCACCCCACCCTATATAGGTCGGGAATCCAAGTATCTAGAGTTTTGAATAGATTTGTAAATAACTCTTTTAAATATATCTTTACATATATAGATCCTTATACTTGGAAATTAAATAAAACCAACTTAATTGAGATTTAAAAACAAAAAAAGTACCCTAATAATGGCCGGCACTATTTTGAAAACCCAGAAAAACAAAATTGCACTTTTGCCCCTCTAAGTGGCAATTTTGCAGAAAGACTCTTCTTTATCAAAACATGCAAAATAAACCAAATTTATTAAAACAAAAGGTAAACTCTTTACCCCTGAGTTGACTAGACATTATGCCCAGCCCAAAAATCCGAAAATCTGGAGTTTTCACTCAAAGTGGTAATTTTGCACAAAAGTTCTTCTTTTGTAATATTTATAAATAGGTCAAATAATTATCTAAAAAATCCAAAAATTCACAAATAATATCTAATAATTAATAATGAGTTTCTCCAAAATAATTTTTGACTTTGAACTTCCCAAGAAAATATTTGCACGTGTAAAAAGATAAATTTCAGAAAAATATTTATTAAATCACAAAAAATCATTTTAATCCATTTATTAATCTTTAAAACATTATTTTAACAAATCTAGAGTATTACATACACACAGGTCGGGCTGTGTGCCTATTTTTAAGGAAAATTTCATTAAACTGTACCCTTGAAAATGTAATTTCTCCAAAATCTTTCACAATTTTTTTGAGTTCTATACAATTTTATGGGTCACTCAAAATTATTTTAGTCTGTGCAATTTGTACAGGGTAACACTATAATATGATAGGCAAAAAGATTTACCCATATCTTCTTTCTCTATTTTGAAAATGAAGAAATAAGAATAAATGTAAGGTTCCCACTCAAAATTATGATTTTGAAATTTGAATTTAGATTGAGAAAACTACTTTAAAATAAATAACAAACTAAATTGTCTTCCCTTCATTTTGGGGTCCCTTAACTCTCACTTTCTTTCTCTTTCACCCCTCTTTAAACCACGTCCTCCACATATCTATCTAATCCATGACCTTTTATCTTGGTCATTTTATTATTATTATATTTTTTTTATATAAATGTATCATTCTTGCAACACAACTCTCTCTTAGCAATAAAATTTTCTAGCAACATGTTTTTTTTTCCTTTTTAAACATCAAGGTTTTAGATGTTGTAATTTGTTACATTCTTTTGCAGTAACATTTGGGGGTGATTGGTTAAACCATTGGGAAAAATTACTAATGAGGTGCATGTAAACATTAATAATTGTGAACTGGGTTAAGATAAAATAGGTATAAGAGGAAGTGAAAGTCAATTTTTTTTATGTGTACATTATCTGAATGATGTTCTATTGATTTCTCTGCAATTTTCTTTTTCTGAAAATATTTCGAATGCATTGTTTCGATTTCAGGATTCAACTCTGATAATGGGTTCTTAGTGCTTGATTAGAAACATTCATCGGGCCTTCAGGGTGTAAACTTTTCAAAAGAACTAAAAGGTGCTCTTGGATCTATTGCTACACACTGTATTTTTTGTTGTATATGATAATATTTATGGTTTATATATTTCCTTACGTATTCTTTTGTTTACTTAAAAACCACGTAATATAATTTTGTGATTAAAATTGTCTGTATATTTTTATGATAATAATTTTTTTGTATGTTGAAGTATGAAAAAACACTCATTACTACACATCGTATTTTTTGGTATATGAGATATTTTATTGTTCATATATTTTCATACATATATTTTTCTTTTAGCAAAAACCCTGTAATATAATTTTATTAGTATAATTGGCTGTATGGTTTTATGATCATAACCTTTTTATATGTTGAAGTATGAAAAGACACTGATAATTATGGTAATTTATAGTATCTGTATCTTTGAAAATAATTGTAGCAATTTTATAAATTTTTAATTTCGTTTTTTTCATTTTGAAAAGTTTGTGCAATATTGCACAAGGATACACTAGTATTTTTTAAAATAAAGTTGTATTCAGATTCTAAATTTTAAAAATAAAGTTGTATTCAGATTCTAAATTTTAAGGGGGAAACCTAGTACCAAAATTTAACATAAGGAATATGCGGTCAATTTGAGAATCTGGCTTCCACCTCCCTCCTGCTACTCCCGAGCTGGTCCTACAGCCTAGGATTGGATCAGCGCCAGTGCCGCATCTTCCGCTTCACAAATTACAAGAACTCACACCTGTTACCCCCACAAGTAAAAACTAGCAGCATCAGGTGGGCACCGTCTGTGGGAAAGATTAGGTACTGACGTCGGTCCGATCCCAGCCAAGGACACCATCTCGAATCCAGGCTCTTTCATGGCCCCCAAAGCCAGAAGAGCCGTCAGCTCTGGACATCGTCCTGACCCTCCTCCTCTTCACAGCTGCGCAAACGCCTAGGGATCTAACCAACCGCGGGTCAATGGCACAGCCGGACTCGGACTGGGCGCTTCTCACTCAGTCGCGATTTGCGGCGCGTCATCCAGAATCGGCAGGCCAGTCGAACCAGGGGAGGGGCCGCTTCCAACTCGGTCCCGAACCATGGCAAACAGCCGACCCTAGAACGGGAGCCGGGACACAGCCACTCATCCCGAGGACCTCCACCCTCGCGTGACCTGGCGAAGCAAGCTCCGGTCACGAGGGCCGAGTTCCAAAACTTCAGAGACGAGGTCCTCTAGGCGATCCAAGGTGATCCTAGGACCGAAGCGCACAACGACTCCTACCCCCAGTCAGAAGCCAGGGGTGGCGAATCCCACAGAACAGCCCGCCTACTTGGACAAGAAGTCGTCCTTCGATGCCTCCGGGAGATGGAGAACCACCTCGCCCATCTCGGCGAGGGTGGGCCGATGCTGGGCCATGATTACAGGCCAACTCGACCTCCACTCTCCACTCAAGTCTTGGAAGTCGAGATCCCCAGAAATTTCAGGCCTCCCCAATTCGAGACGTACAATGGCGAGGGTGATCCCGTTGATCACATGGAAGGGTTCAAAACCCTTATGCTGATTCACAGCGCGTCGGATCCTCTCCTATGCCACGCCTTCCCTGCCACCCTGCGTGGTCCGGCTTGGGAATGGTTCTTAAAGCTCATCATCGGCTCGGTCTTTTCTTTAGACCAGTTGGAAGCAAGCTTTCTAGCCCACTTCGTGACCAGCAGAAAGGTCGAAAAGATGAGCGCGTCTCTTCTGGACCTCACACAGAAGGAAGGGGAGCCACTCCATGAGTTTTTTCAAAGGTTCACCGCCGAGGCGAGATCGGTCTCCTCTCTCGACGCGGGCGTCGCTTCTACAGCTTTCCGACACAATGTTCGTCACGGCCAGCTCAATGCCTCCTTATCCAAGAAACCACCCATCGACTTTCCCGACCTGCTCAACAGGGTCGAGAAGTACGTTCGGGCGGAAGAGGCCCTACACCCTGAGGGCACCAAAGAAGCCACGACCAAGGGGAAGTGCAAGGCGGAAGATGCTGAGCCCACCAAGAAAGTCAAGAAAGAAGCAGCTGGCCTAAAAAGGCCTCATTTGGTCCCCTATTTTGAAAGATATATGCCGCTGACCCTGAACGTGTCCGCCATCCTCTTGGAGATCGAGGACAAAGGGATCGTCCGACTCCTTCCCTGACTGAGCAACAACAAGAAGCGAGACCAGAGATTCTACTGCTGCTTCCACCGAGACAATGGGCACGAGACGGACAACTGTCGTGCTCTTAAAGACGAGATCGAGGCCCTCATCCATAGAGGATACCTGAGGAAATTCACCCGGGCCAACCCAAGAGACCGGAGGGATCTGAGGAAACCGAGGCCTTCGCCTCCCCCTCGAACGATCAACCGGCGACCCGAGCAGGATCCCGAGCCCGAGGAGACTGGGGGTGCAGGCCATCCTACACTGCGTCCATGTCGGACCCATGGGAGGGGAATCCAACACTTCCCGCAAGGCATTCCTGTGAGAAGTTAACTCTGTCTGAGACCATCCCTCCCCCCCAGGTTCAGCAGCGGACAGTCTCCGTCTCCGGAGAAGACCTGGAGGGCGTCCGGCTCCCGCACTGTGACGCCCTCATCATCAGCCTTGTCATGGAAAACTTCGAAGTCCACCGAATTCTTGTGGACAACAAAAGCTCAGCCAACATCCTCTTCTTGGAAGCTTTTGAAAATCTCAAGCTCCCCCGGAATAAGCTAAAGCCAGCTGGGTACACCCTTCACGGGTTCTCGGGCGTTCCCATACAAATCGAAGGGATCGTGACACTGGATGTAACTGCCAGTACGACCCCCATCATACGGACCGAATCAATGGACTTCATGTGGTCAACGTCTTGGCGGCGTACAATGCCATTCTCGGCCAACCCGGCCTCTGCTCATTTCAGGCAGTCCCCTCGGCCTACCACTTGAAACTAAAGTTCCCCGCCGACCTCGGGGTCGGTGTTGTCCGAGGGAACCAGGAGTCTGCACGTTCGTGCTACATGACCGCGGTAGGAGGCGCGGTGTTTCCTCTTGATGCAGTCGAGCTTCCACCTTAGAGAAACCAGTCCGAGTCAGAACCCATGGACAAATTGGAGGAGGTCTCATTTGGGGCAGAGGACAAGTCTATGTGGTTCTGTGTGAGCCGCTCCCTTTCCCCCGATCTGAGACCGACCCTAATTGATTATATTCGCCGCAATATCAACCTCTTCGCCTGGATCCCGTCCGACATGCCCAGGATTTCCAAGGACCTAATCATGCATAAGCTAAGCGTCCACCCGGGTTCGAAGCTGATCCATCAGAAGCGACGCAAGTTCACCCTCGAGTGGCAACAAGCTATAAAAGCGGAGGTGGACAAACTGTTGTCCGCACGATTAATTCAAGAGGTCAGCTATCTCGAATGGCTGGCTAACTTCGTGATGGTGAAGAAGGCCAACGGAAGCTAGAGGATGTGCATAGACTTCACGGACCTCAACAAGGCTTGCCCCAAAGATCCTTTTCGCCACCCCAGCATCGATGCTCTGATCGATGCAACGTCGGGTCATGAGCTGCTAACCTTTATGGATGCCTTTTCGAGCTATAACCAACTCCGGATGTTCCCTCCGGACACCCCCAAAACATCCTTCGTTACCGACCAAGGTCTCTACTATTACCGGGTCATGCCCTTCGGGCTTAAGAACACCGGTGCCACCTACCAGAAACTCGTTAACCGAGTTTTCAAAGAACAGATCAGTCGCAACATGGAGGTATACATAGACGAAATGCTCGTCAAAAGTCGATGAGGGCAGGACCATGTGGCCAACCTTGAGGAAGCCTTTGGCGTCCTTCGGTCCCACAACATGAGGCTCACCACCAAGTGTGCCTTCTGTGTCTCCTCGGGAAAATTCCTCGGGTTCGTCATCAACCAGCGCAGAATAGAGGCAAATCTCGAGAAGATCTAGGCCATAATCGACATGGCCCCTCCCAGAAATATTAAGGAGATTCAATGGCTTACGGGAAGACTGTCGGCTATCGGCCGCTTCCTCTTCAAGTCGGGAGAGAAGTCACTCCCCTTCTTTAAGGTTCTGCGAGGAGCTAAAGTCTTCGAATGGACGACCCCCCGCGACAGGCATTTGACCAGTTAAAATCCTACATCGCCAACCCACCACTTCTGAGCAAAACCGAACCGGGTGAAGCCCTCTCGCTATACCTTTCAGCCTCATAAAATGCGCTCAGCACGGTGCTCGTCCGAGAAGAAGACAGGGTCCAGAAGCCTCTCTACTACGTCAACAAAGTCTTGCTCATGGCTGAGACCTGGTACACAAAGATGGAGAAGGTTGCCTATGCCCTGGTCATGGCCACACAAAAACTCCGTCCTTATTTTCAGGCCCACTCGATCGAGGTTCTTATGAACCAACCCCTCAAGGCCATCCTCCACAATCCAGAAAATTTCGGCTGCCTAGTCAAGTGGTTGATCGAGCTGAGCCAGTACAACATCAATTATCAACCTAGGGCAGCCATTAAAGTGAAGGCCCTCGCCGAATTCATCACGGAGTGCACCGTCTCCGAACCATCCGAAATTCAAGAAGGATATCCGATTTGGAAATTCTATGTTGCGGCTCATCTGGCGAAGTCGGAAGCGGCACGGGCATCATCCTCAAGGGTCCCGACAACTTTGTCCTCGAGTATTCCCTACGCCTAAACTTCCCCGCCTCTAACAACGAGGCAGAATATGAGGCTATGATCGCGGGACTCAACCTGGCACATAAGGCTGGGGCAAGGCAAGTCAGAGCCTTTAGAGACTCCCAGCTTGTAGTTAACCAGATCACCGGGAAGTACAAGGCTCGTGACGCTCGGATGGTCTGATACTTGGTGCTAGTCCAGCAATTCCTGACCACTTTCGATTTCACCTTGGTGGAACAAATCCCTAGGGAGAAAAATGCCCAGGCTGACTCTTTATCAAAACTCGCATCATCGTCATTCGAAGGGCTCGACCGCACTGTCCTAATTGAAGTTCTCCTCAAGCTTTGCATCGACCTCCCCGAGGTCCTCTGCCTTGCCACCGAACCTCAGCCGGACAACTGGATGACTCCCACCTGGAAGTTTTTGGCAGAGGGCGAGCTCCCTCAAGAACGGGTTGAGGCGAGAAGGACCAGAACCTGCTCAGAAAGTGCATCATAATCAACGGGACCCTTTTTAAGCTCTCGTACACAATGGTAGACGTGAGACCCTACCTCCGCTGTCTGGCTCCCGATGAGGCCAAGTACGCTCTGAAGGAACTACACGAGGGAATCGGGGGGTGCCACATGGGGAGTAGGTCGCTTGCCAAAAAAGCCTTAAACCACGGGTACTACTGGCCGACCATGTTACAAGACGCCCAAGACCTCGTTAAAAGGTGCGGCCCATGCCAGAGATTCTCCTCGGTGAAGCGGCTTCCACAAGCCAACCTCCGCTCCCTGGCCAGTCCGACCCCCTTTGCCATATGGGGGATGGACTTGGTCGGCCCTTTATCAAAAGCGAAGGGCCAAAGGAAGTTTCTGGTGGTGGTCATAGACTAATTCACCAAGTGGATCGAGGCAGAGCCCCTGGCCACGATCACGGAGCACCAAACTCAACAATTTCTCTAGAAGCACATCATCTGTCGGTTTAGGATCCTACAGGTACTCATCACCGATAATGGAACCCAATTTACGGGTAAGAACTTTTGCAAATTCTGCAAAGACATCGGCGTCCAGCAGCGCTTCTCATTGATATGTCATCCTCAATCGAACAGACAGGCCGAAAACGCGAACCGTCAAATCCTAGACAGCCTCAAGAAGTGTTTGGATAATTCAACCAAGGAGCTGTGGGTCGACGAGTTACCGAGCGTACTTTGGGACAAATCAGAGAATCCCCACGGGCGAATCACCATTCAACCTAACCTACGGTACTGAGGCGGTTATCCCCTTAGAGATCGGGCTCCCTTCGCCCAGGATCATGGCCTTCAACGAGGAGAACAATTCAACAGACCTCAGAGCCAACTTGGATATAATCGACGAGGTCAGAAAAAAAATCTGCCGTCAGAAGAAGCATATACCAACAACAGATCGAGAGATTTTATAACAAGAAGGTCTGCCCCACCGACATTAAGCGAGGTGATCCCATACTGAGAAAGCTGGCGATATCCAACCCCAGAAAAAAGGGAAAGTTGGCCCCTAATTGGGAGTGCCCGTATAAGTTCTCCGAAGTGGTACGCCCCGGCACATACTGACTCGAAGACTTGGGGGGCAGGATGGTAAAGAGGCCCTGGAACGCGGAATACCTCATCAAGTTCCACAAAGGGGAGGACAACTCCTTTTGTAACCAAACCTATGTAACCGCCCCCTTGTAATCGGTACTATGTGCGCCTCTTTTAATGCGATCGTAGAAAAAAAGGAGTGTAATCTTTTGTTTCTTCCCTCTCCCTTTATTGTTTTTTTCGAAAAACTTACGTGCAGTCTCACAAGCTGTCGGGCTCGATATTTGGCACTGACCTCGAGCCATGTCTTAGCTTTCTCAAGCTATAGGGGCTTGATGCTCGGCAATCACCTTGAGCCACACTCTAGCTTTCTCACAAGTATGGGGGGCTCGACGCTCCGCATTGACCCCGTGCCAAGTCCTAGCTTTCTCAAGTTGAATGGGATCGACGCTCGGCATTGACCTCCTGCCATGCCCTAGCTTTCTCAAACTGAATGGGCTCGGCGCTCGGCATTGACCTCGAGCCATGCCCTAGATTTCTCACAAGCTGGAGACACTTGACATCGGCTCGGCTCCTGAGCCAAACAGGTCTATGAGCAACAAACGGGAGATTTTTCAATCTCCCAGGTCCTCGACCCTCGGCTCGGCTCCTGAGTCGAACGGGGTTTCACAACCCCACGACCTAACCACTCAGCGGGGACTAATAGCGACAAACGAGAGATTTTTCAATCTCCCAGGTCCTCGACCCTCGGCTCGGCTCCTGAGCCAAACGAGACTTCTCAGCACCATGTCCTCGCCACTCGGCGGGAACTACAAGTGACAAATGGGAGATTTTTCAATCTCCCAGGTCCTTGACCCTAGGCTCGACTCCTGAGCCGAACGGGGCTTTACAGCCCCATGTCCTCGCCACTTGGCTGGGACTACTAGTGATAAACGGAAGATTTTTCAATCTCCCAGGTCCTCGACCCTCGGCTCGGCTCCTGAGCCAAATGGGACTTCTCAGCCCCACGTCCTCTCCACTCGGCGGGGACTACTAGCGTCAAACGAGAGATTTTTCAATCTCCCGGGTCCTCGAACCTCGGCTCGGCTCAGCTCCTGAGCCAAACGGGACTTCTCAGCCCCACGCCCTCGCCACACGGCGGGGACTACTAGCGACAAACGAGAGAGTTTTCAATCTCCCAGGTCCTCGACCCTCGGCTCGCTCCTGATCCAAACCGGACTTCTCAGCCCCACGTCCTTGCCACTAGGCGGGGACTACTTGTGACAAACGAGAGATTCTTCAATCTCCCAAGTCCTCTACAATCGGCTCGGCTCCTGAGCCAAACGGGAATTCTTAGCCCCACGGAGATTTTTCAACCTCCTAAGCCCTCGACACTTGTTCTAAAAAACAAGCCCGGAAAAATTGAAAAGATCATTTTTATTATAATGCCTTGAGGGGCCACGATACAAAGGTTTATTACAACGGTTGTCAACCCCAACCTAAGTGTTTCTCATGGGACTTTTTGGGCTGACACGTGCCATCTTGAGCCCCACCGAGCGGGTCCGCCCTCCAGCGAGCTCGTCCGGCATCGTTGACATCGCCAGCGTAGACGTTCTGACGACGAAGCTCTGCGCATGCACCGGCCTTGCTATTTCCAAATATAAGGTCGGGGAGGGACCCACGACTGAGGGGCCTCCTCCCCCAAAAGAGTAGAATCGGGATCCGCCTGTGCCAAGCATGACCTCCAACCTTTGGATCTCCAGCTCCTTCTCCACCACGACCTCATGGAGAACGGACTCAGAGGTCAGCCACCTAGTGGAGGCATCAGACATCGATCAGGCCATCTCAACACTCCTCCAGTTTCGGTCGGCTATAGGCTTCTTCAGCCATGTCCCTTCTATGCTGAGCTCCTTGGACTTGTTCATAAAATAGCTTATGGTAGCTTCCCGATCACGGGCCTATTTGCGATAGCGAACCAAGACAGACTCCTTGGACTCTAGCCTATTCCGAAGGTGCCTGACCTCGACAGAACTGAGGTCGGCTCCTAGGGTCTCGTCCATTTGAAAAAAAAGGTGAGGAATCAAGATTTCAATCCAAGCTTCTCAAAAATGACAAGTTATATAGTTCGGCCAAAAACATATGTTTATATTGATTTCCCCAAAAAATGGTTACAAAAAGCGGTGGTCAATCCGCATTCGGCAAATACAAAAAAAGAAGAAAAAATACATCTTAGGGGGGATTTGCACCTCTTCGTAGGCCGTTGCCCCCTGCCTCTCACTCGAGGGTCGGGTCGGCGTCCACCTCGTCACCCCCTCCCCCGAGAGTCAGCGGAAACACAGGCGGCTCCCAGCCGTAGTAGAGATGGTCAATTTTAGCATGAGGGTAAAGAAGCAAGAAGTGCTCATTCGCCTGATCATAGGCCTCGTCTTAGGCGTTCATCACCTCCTCCCCTACCGCGGCCTGCAACTCCTCGTATTCCACAGCCGCTTTTGTTTGAACCTCCGCCAAGGCACGGAGGTGCTGGTCTAGTTCGGAGGCAAGGTCGGCTTGAAGGGCCTGCGCCACCCCCCGAGTTGTCGTCAGCTCGACCTTCAAATCCTTGGCTTCGCGCAAGTACCTGCCGGCGTTCCTCTTCTCGATCTTGAGGTCTTTCTCGTAGGACCTCTTCAGCTGCGCCCCGGCCATAGATGTCTGATTGAAAGATAATAGGCAAAAGTCAGAAAGCAACGCCATTAAGTAAAAAGATTAAACAGGCAAACACTTACCACCACGTGGGATTGAGCCCACTTCATGTAGCATGTCTCAGCCATCTCGATCGCCAGGATGGAATGGTCGCGCACCGTGGCGAGGTTATCTACGACCTCAACCGAGATCAGGCCCTCCACTAGTGTGTCGTCTTCTTTCACCGACCAGTCGGGGGCCAACGGCCTGACCCCCCTCTTACCCACCATCGCCTGGGCATCAAGGCGAAAGGAGAGGGTCCTGGCCTTCAGGACCTCAGCAACCTTGCGGCTGTTGGAGCTCGGTGTCGGCTCGGACGCCTCTCTAACAGAGATGGCCTTCGCCTTCTTACGGGATCGTTTCGAGGGGCCTTCGGAGCCCCCTAAGCAGACCCCGCCTTCAGTGCTTCCTTCTTGGCCCTCCTCTTTTGGGCTAGATCCTTGAGGGCCTTCCGTGCGTCGAGCTTCGCCTGGTCCATCGCTGCAGGGAAAAAGAGGGAATGTTAACACGAAGGCAGAAAACTAAATTAAAATGAAACGAAACATACAAGGGTCGGCTGGGCTCAGTTCGGTTCGGGCCAAGTGCAATTCTATCACATTCGGCTAGCCAATACTGTGTCCCTCAACGATCTAATCGACATCAGCCCACTCTGCCTCCATCAAATCTCTCCGCCTCGGTGGTTTGTGGTTCGGCTGGTAAAAATTCCAACTGTACGAATTTCCCAAGGCACCATGCTTCGGATCACGAAGTACTTAGCCTTCCACCCCTTGATCGAATTCAGATGCCCGTGCATCACTTTCTTGTGGGGGCGAGGCGATATGTAGTATATGCTCTCCTGATCTCCAAGCGAGCTCACCCCTAAGACGGTCCGAAAATACTTCAGCTTCAGGGGCACCTTCTTCTCCGCACACTTCAGAATGAAGCATACCAGCTGCTTCCAAGAATTGGGACCATACTGCATCGGACAGAGCTCCCCCACCTCAGCACCCTTTTGATAAACGGGTTCAACAGAAGCCTTAACCCCGAAACGAAGGCGTCCTCGGGAAACATGCAGAAACCAGGAGCCAACTCGGTGGTAGGGTGGCACGAGGGTTCGGGATCATCAGTTCATACTCCCTCCCAATGAAATAACTGGTCCTTATCACGGGCAGGTAGTCGGCCTTCAGAACGCACTGAACCTTGTCCATCTGTAACTGGGTCCGGCCCGGTGAAGACACCTCCATCCTAAATTGAACCAAGTTTTTGACATCGTCAGGGTACATCCTGATAGACCTCGGGTTCTTGTAGTACAAGACGTCGAGCCCGTGTGTCGAACTCGTTCGGCATCCTCGGACTATCCGGAAGACGCCACTTCCTCGTTTTCTTTCGGATGCGAGGAGCCCTCGGAGGAGACGGTGTCGCCAAAGCCAGGAGAACCTCTTCTTCCTCACCAACCCTCTCTGACGCACCTTTCTCGACTCCTTCCCCGACCCCCTTGTCCGTCGCTCCTTCCTCGACCTCCTCTCCCAGTACTTCCAGCTCACTAGAGGAACTGTTGGACTCCACCACATACGGCTTGCGAGTACGGAGCAGCACCACATCTAAAACTCGGTCGTCAAGATCCCAGGACATAAAGTCCGACTGACCCTCATCTCGACCAGAGGTGCTCGCTTCGGAACCGAACTGAGATAGCGAAATAACAAAAACAATACTAACCTGTATTTCGTAAACGGAGAATTCGACAGGAAAGTTGTTGCCGGCGGCTAGAGAGAGAAGCTTCGAATTTTAGAAAGAGAAAGCAAAGTGAAGAAATGGAAAGGGGGGTGGAGGATTTATAGAGAAACAATCGATGCCTTGAATTCCGCGTTAGAACCCTGGCCATTCAAACTTGATCATCAAGATCTAACGGCTGATAAGATTTCAATGCCTCGTTTCTTCCCCCCATGACGTCAGCATCACTTGTAGCATGCTAGCTTTTCCAGCAAGTTGTATGGGCTCGATGCTCGACATTGACCTCGAGCCACGCCCTAGCTTTTGCAAGCTATATGGGATCGATGCTCGGCAATTACCTCAAGCCACGCCCTAGCTTTCTCACAAGCATGGGGGACTCGACGCTCGGCAATAACCTCGAGCCACGCCCTAGCTTTCTCACAAGCATGGGGGCTCGACGCTCGGCAATGACCGCAAACTACACCCTACCTTTCTCATAAGCATGAGGGCTCGACGCTCGGCATTGACCTCGAGTCATGCCCTAGCTTTCTCAAGCTGGAGGCTCGGCACTCGGCAATGACCCGAGCCACGCCCTAGCTTTCTCTCAAGCTATAGGGGCTCAATGCTCGGCAATGATCTCGAGCCACGCTCTAGCTTTCAAACCAGCAGGGGTACTCGACGCTCGGTATTGACCTCGAGCCATGTCCTAGCTTTCACACAAGCATGGGGGCTCGACGCTCGGCATTGACTGTAGCGCCCCGAATTTCTAATAAATAAAATTAGAAACACGTGGCACAATTTTCAGAATCAACTTCAATGTAATTATAAACATAGCAACCAAATACTTGAAAATTTTTTAAAAATTATTATATCAATTGTTTACAAAGCACAGCGGGAAAAAAAAATACCTTGAATTACAATTTCTTTCTTTTACAACACATTCTTTTATAATATTTCCAAGCCATATTATCATTCTACCACATGCATCCAAATCTCAAGCTAAAGGTACCTACCTGTAAAACATGAGGCTAGAGATAACCCTAACCCCCAAACCTACAGGGGTCAACCATAACAGTGTGAGTGACATCAAAAGAAATGCAACATGAACAAAACATAAAGAATAAAATCATAAACAACATATATCAACAGTAATAACAATGAAATATGAAATAGTAATAATAATACATGAAAATATCTAGTGAAACTAAGCTAAGTGCCAAGTGTAAGAAAAAAGAAAACATCATGCATAAAACCAAGTCAAAAAAACACAAATGCAATATGATGACTCTCTAATGCATACTTGTCGGATTCTATGCATTCCATACTATATAGGTCTGGTGCAAGCCCTTATCGCTTTCCACTTTATAGGGTTAGATCCTTCGTTATGCAACTAATCCTACTACGATAATTACTATGAGATTTAGATAAACTGTGAGTATTTAGCCCATGCCCCGATAATTTCGGAGTTCAATCTCAATCCACAGATAATTTCGGAGACTATTTCACTCATACCTGGGAATCTTCGAGAATACCCCACACCGCAAGCTATGGCGCCTCAACACACGATACCCCTTAAGTGTCACCTCGACCCCTATAATTCCGGAGACTATTTCACTCACACCTCGATAATTCTGGGGATTATCTCACACCGCAGGCCATACTGAGGTTCATTACCCATGTTTGCACTCATTTCATCATATCACCACCTATTGCATGTCCTTATCTTATTAAGTTAATTAATTAATTACGAATCTCCTAGAGTTGGTGTACCTTACCGAACTTAACTCAACTGATCAACAACAAGGCCCCAACTAGAAAAATCACAAATCTTAACTGCCGGTGTACTAGGGTCCCACACACCCTCTAGAGATTTACAACTCAATCATCAACACAATATCTTTCATTAAAACTCTTAACCTCGTTATCAATACTCTCATATTAAGAAAACTTCTTGAAATCAACAAATCCAAATTTATTTTATATAGTCACAAAATTTCCAGAACTAAAATAAATTATTAAATCTATTAAATAACTGAAAATCATATTTTGATGTTGTAGAAAGTCAAAAACATCAATTTCTTCAAAAACCATACTTAGTTCGCTTTATAAGGCAATAGTACACAATTTGAAGATCTATTATAATCAAGATGTAACTCTCTGTAAAATACTGTAATCTGTAGTAAAAACATCATCTAAAAGAGTAGATCAATAATCCATAAGTTTGAAGAAATAATCGTTCAAGAAAAATGACGAAAAACTCACAAAACAACCAAAAACAATGATGTCGGTCGACCTTGTAGTCGACCTTCATGTCAAAAATAGCCCATACAGCACCTTCAAATTTCGTGCACCTTTTTACTGATACTTCGTTAAAACTTTGTAAAATCATAAATTTGCAAAACTAACTTCCTGATATGATCAAATACAACTTGTATAACAACTGGAGTTTATAAAACAATCAAAATCACATGAAGATCTCAAAAAGAGTAATTTTTCACAAAATGCTTCAAAACAGTGCATATATGTATGTAAGTGTGTATATGTTTATATTTGCATCAGTTAAAGCATCAAGATCTCTTCAATTAGAGGTAGTATAATGTTCAAAACTATCTCAGTACCAAACAACTCAAATCCAACTCAAAAACTTCACAAATCACCAAAAAGTTACTTTGGGCCATACACCATCAGACCCAAAGGTCACAACCCCTTCTTTACTTCAAGAATTAATATTTTTGACCCAATGACTCCTTCCACAACACATCATACACTTACTCTACTGATTAAAACAATTTACCCATGAATACATGCAATTATAACATGTATATAATCAAGTTTTAGTCATCAGAAATACCTAACAGTGTGTATGCATACATATTCAACAGTAAAGGTTATGTTTTGTTCACTTTTTGAAATAATCATTATGCAACTCAATTTGTAATCTAATCAGTGAGGATACAATACAAAGAACATGCCCATGACACATATTAATCAAGTTATACTCATCAAACATCAATAACAGTATGTATGTCTATATACACATTAAAGGGCTCAACTTTATTCACTTTTATGCAATATTCATCATGCAGCTCTTAGTATATGTTCAAATCATCAAGCATACGAAAGGAAACAACCCACTCATGATTTCTATTAAGTTCTTAACAATCTCAATTCATCTACATGAAGTTTTAATCATGAGAAGCATAGGTTTCACAAAAGATTAAATTTTTATTCATCCCTCAATCAATAATTCATTATATCTTCATACCAATCCCTAACATGCTTTCTAATAGACAAATCATCACATACAACATGCATAAAACAAAAAGAAATCAAACATATGTCACTCACCTTAGTGAAGAATCAATCGAATAAATAAAGAATAAGAAAAAACCCTTCTTTTACAAAAAGTCCAAGATCATCGCTTCGAAACTCCAAGAAATTAATAGTAAAAATATATTTTGTTTTTGCAGAGGAGGGGATGACTGTAGTGGCTCTTTTATAGGCCGAAATTTGGAGTTAATTAAGGTTTTACAAGTTTATGGAAACATCCCTTAACAAATTATTACTTTACATATATAAACATTTCTTTAATAAAGTAGTTAAATAAGTTAAATAAATTAAAATAAAACCCAATCCTTTTACTACTGAGTTATCTAACCATCAAGTATAGCACAGAAATTAAAATTTTTTGGATTTGTACTAAAAGTGGAAATTTTGGACAAAAGTCCCTCTCTTTGTAATATTTGCAAATATGTCAAATAAATATCAAAAAAATGTAGAAAATTCATAAATAATACTTTTACTAATAAATATTAGATTTTACAAACAAAATTTCTGAATTTTAGTGTCCAAGAAAATATTTGCACAAGGTTCAACTTAGATTCCATATTTGCAAAAATACCATATTTGTTTAAATCTTTACCAAATCAACTCTAAATAAATTTTAGATACATCTAATCTTTAATACTAATCTTGGCCAGCCCAAAAGGCAACAAAAAAGTTTTTTTTTCATTATTTGTTTGAGATCCAATCGGCTTTTTACATAGAAGCTCCTCTCTTTCGAAGTATTTATAAAAAATAGTTTCTTTATTCAGGAAATCCCAAAATTTAGGATATACTCTGTTATAAATAGGAGGATTTATTCAGAATTTTTAAATTGGAGATTTGCACCAAAACAATATTTGCACGTATTTTGCACATGTAAAATTGACAAATTCATAAAATAGTCAAATTAATTTAAATAAATCTGAAAAATTAAAATATCATAAATAAATGAGGAAAATCAATCATTAAAAATAAAATTTCAAGAATTCAAAATTCCCTAACTTTGCACATGCAAAATTGCAATTTCAAGAAAATAGTGAAAATAGTCAACTTTATTGATTTAATATTTTTTAACAATGCAAAGTAAATCATTTTATTTTGCAGGGTGTTATATCACTCCCCCCTTAGAATAGTTCTATCCTCAGAATTACTCTAAGCAAAAGAAAACAAAATACAAAACTTACAAGACAGTTTCGGAAAATTACTCTATCGTTATTTTTATAGTTGGATTTAATTACTAAGCAAAACAAAAATAACATATAATTATAGCTCGAAGAGTAAAAGGTGGGAACTGGCATGGCAAAAGTATAAGAAATCAAATTGAATACACATTTAATCCCTAAACGTAAGAAAATAGCAAGACTATTCTTATAGAATAAGAAGTCAAAAGTGAAGAGATAAAACCCAAATATAAAAAGGTTGATAACCATACGAACAATGAAGGAACACAAACTTAAAGGTTATATAAAAATATAGTTTTGGGAAAATAACTAGTCAAGATACATAGAAATACGAACAAATTTAGCTAAATAAAAAAAATATTAATAACAATGAATGTACAAGACATAGAATAATGAGTATACTAGTGAATGTAGACATTATAATCAATACTCTAAAAGCACAATAAAAGGTAACGAGAAAAATCGATCAAAATATATATGCAAGAAGACTTAAAAGAAGTTCATTGAATATTACAAAAGTAAGCATCAAATTATTAATTAGGACGTGGAAATAAAAGTAAGCGAGAAATCTAAAATGCTACAGAATTAGGAAACGGTTGCAATAAATAGAAATTACAAAGAACGAAAGCTTAGACCATAGTTGATGTACTCAATCTTAACATAAATGTAAAAAAATTTGTAAACACAAAATAGAGCAAAATCAACTATACTAGTTCAAATTACATGGAAACATAAAGTGTAATTTTATAAGCAAAATGTCATAAAGAAAAGATTTTTTTACCATTAGTTTCATTATATAAGTAAAAAGTCTTTAAATATCAATTAGCAAATAGTTAGAAAATCTCTTTCTTTTTTTCTTTTTTTCTTTTTTTCTTTTTTTCTTTTTCTTTCAATTTTTTTTTGGGGGGGTGGGTGGGGGGGGGGGGGGGGGGGGGGGGAGTGTTCGCCTCATTGATGTCTGGCTGCAGACTTGCCTCCTTAATATCAAGTTGCAGATTTGCCTTCACGACATCAGGTTGTAGGTTGCCACCTGGATATTTAGTTGCACATTTTGCCTCCCCGACATCCAGTTGCAATTTACCTCTATTGACGTCTAGTTGCATATTTTCCATCTCGACATTAGGTTGCATCGAAATGGTGAAATGGAAAATATAACCTTCCATATGCACAGGGATATTGGAAATTTAATTTAAGTATGATGTTATGTTTTGAAATTCGTGATATAAAAATAGTAGCAAAAGTAAGAAATAAAGTTGAAAGAAACACAATGGAATATTAAAATAGATGTACATATTATAAATATCAAACACAATAGTACAAATTAGTAGTAGTGAAAAGGATTTATAAACGTAAGGAGAAAAAACGGAATAAAGTACATGCATAAGCATAAATGTAAATGTGAATGAGAAAATAAATATGGAGTTTAGTAAATTTACATAATAAATATATCATAAAACATACAGTTTTGTAGGAATTAAACAAGTGTAAAATTATATGCATAGCAAGTATGTTGAAATATATGGTGCATATATAGTAATTAGTAGGAAGTACATGTAGAAATCAAGAATTTAACGAAAATTAAAATTAAGTAAAATATAAGTAGTGAGTGCATATAGTACATTCGAGAAGTATAAAGCAACAAAATTAATAAGCAGCTATAAATGGTGAAAAGTAAATATAACAAAAGCAGTAAACAGTAAGTAATAATAAAGGTATTGAATATAAGGTGCAACAACATAATTTATAATAAAAATTTTAAATGTGCAGAGATATATCATATTTACATGAGTAAAATATTACAATCAAGTTTAAATACTCCAAAATAAATAAGACAATACAAAATAATGGAAAATATAGTATCGAAAAATCTAAGTATATATATAAAATGAAAGTAAATATGCAAAACTAAATTTTATAATATAGTAAAAACAATAATGAAGGAAAATAGGAGTAGCAACAATAACTTAACATGTAGTAATTCAAAACTTAATGTAATATGTGTTGGATCCTGTAGGCGAGACAACAAACACTAGAGGGGGGGTGAATAGTGTTAATAAAAAACTGCGGAAATTTTCTTCGGTGCAGTCGACTTGGTTGTGAACCAGTCGACTGAAATGATCAAATAAAGTAAATACAATAACTCGGTACAGTCGACTTATAGATAAGGCAGGCGACTGATGACACAATGACAGTACAACTAATACGAGACTGATCAGTCGACCGATAGTGCAAGGAGTCGACTGTCCAGACAAGTTTCACAGAACTTAAAGTAAGCAAATAGTAAGTGCGAGATCAAGACAACCAATCACAGAGTACACAAGATATATCCTGGTTCGGTCATTCCGACCTACATCCAGTCCCGAAGCAACCCACTTGAGATTTCCACTATTCTTGAAAAACAAGTTTACAAGAATACCCTACGGCGTTAAGACAACAACCTTGTCTAACCCGTAGAACTTTCTCTCAACCAGAGAAAGCAGACTCACTCTACTACCGAGAGTGAACGACCGACTCTACAACCTAGAGTCTAAACCACTCTCCAACCGAGAGCAAAAAGAAACAAGAAAAACTTTACAGTCAACCTATAGCCTTGTTGGTGTATTGTGTTGTTGCACGTGGCTAAAAACAAGGTTGACTTCTATACCCAGTCCAGAGCGAAATCGTTGCTATACTGGACTGAGTGTAGAGAACCAGAGAATTTGAACTTGAAAGCTTTTTCTCACTTTTCACTTAGAATATCTCAAAGATTGCTCAAGTCTTAGAAAAGTATGTTGTAAGATCTTTTCAGTGAGATCTGAACTCTATTTATAGAGTTAGATCTCCTGGACGTTGGGGGACAGTTATTCCAACTGTCAACCAACGGATCTTATAGCTTTTGATTTTGAAAAATCAATTTTGAAAACAGAAAACGGTCAAAAGCACTCGAACAGTCGACTGGGTTGCCATATGAGTCGACTGGTCAGAGTTTGAATAAATTTAAACAGTTTTGTACTGCCAGTCGACTGCCAGAGGTATCAGTCGACTGGTACTCAACAGTTAAATTACTTCAAACTGTTTTGACTCTTTTTGGGATTTTTGAAAAACACACATTATGAAATTGTGAGTGTATGTGTGTGTGACAAGGCTTTACAATCAGACTAAGACTCAACAAAAGTAAAAATACAATATTTTACAAGACACAACAATTTGAACATTTGAGCTTGAAGCCTTGAGTCTTGAGTCTTGATTTGAGTCTTGAGTCTTGTCCTGAGTGAAGCTTTGGCCATTATCTTTTATCTGGAGCTTTTATGCTTGATCATTTGTTCAGCTGTAAAGTAATAAGTCCTTTATGTATAGCACCTGTAAGATTAGCATAGATACATGTGCAATGTGTTGTGATCATCAAAATCAAGAATCAACAATATGTAAAAGAAATAGCAAAATATACGAGTAACGAAAAAGTGCATGAAAGTAAGAAGAATAAAACGTCAAGAAAAAAATGAGTAAGAGTTACAAAAAAAAAGGGCTTGTGAAATGCTAAAGGATGCACTGTTGAATTACAGCAAAAGTTGCAATATAATAATTTGGACAAAAGAATAAAAAGTAAAACCCAATAGTAAAGTCATAGAAACAATTTTAAAAGAAAAATAAGACAATTAGTGAAAGCTTAATGATTTTACTAATGAATAGAAATAATATAAACTCGGTTAGTGATATAGATTCTAAAAATAAAATCAATCACTGATAATAAAAGAAACTGAATAAAAGTAGAAATAAATTAATTTACACAAAAGTTATCTGGTAAGCAAACAAATGTAAAACAGTAAAAGTGATAGGATACAAGAGTGAGAACTACAAAACTAAGGAACATGTAAAAAATACAAGAGAATAAATAATTAAAAGAATGTAGCAGAAGATAATTAAATTTAATAACAGAAAAAAATACTGGCGAAAATCATAGAATCCAAAAATTATATACAATGAGTAAAATAGGAAAAGATATAGTGAATATTAGTAAGTAAGATAGAAAATATACAAGTTGAGGGGGTAATACCTTACATAATAAAATATCAAATGCATAAAGCGGACAAA
Source organism: Hemerocallis citrina (assembly GCA_017893485.1). Lineage (NCBI taxonomy): Eukaryota > Viridiplantae > Streptophyta > Magnoliopsida > Asparagales > Asphodelaceae > Hemerocallis > Hemerocallis citrina. The sequence goes on along the minus strand of JACEHZ010000464.1, from coordinate 406,584 downwards.
AGAGGTAAAAAAAAAGCTAGTGAGAAAAGTATATGCTTTATGCAAAAATAACCAATGCACTTGCGATAAGAAAATTTTATTCAAGTTTAAGCATACAAACAGTCTAAATCTCACTATAGGCCTTCATGACCAAACAATCAAGTCACATACATCAAATGTCCACCAAAGTACTCACACTTCTAATGTCCACCTAGGTATCCATACATTTAATGTCCACTTGTGTACTCACATATCTAGTGTCTGCCTAGGTTCTCACACATCAAATGTCCATTTATGTTTATTCCCCACACAATGTTTAAAAATTACTAATTGAAGCATGCTCTGATACCAACACTGTAGGGCCCCGAATTTCTAATAAATAAAATTAGAAATACGTGATACAATTTTCAGAATCAACTTCAATGTAATAAAAAACATAGTAACCAAATACAGGATTTTTTTTTAAAAATTATTATATCAATTGTTTACAAAGCATAGCGGAAAATAAAACACCTTGAATTACAATTTCTTTCATTTACAACACATTCTTTTACAATTTCTCTAAGACATATTATCATTCTACCACGTGCATTCAAATCCTAAACTATAGGTACCTACTTATAAAACATGAGGCTAGAGATAATCCTAACCCCCAAAACTACAGGGATCAGCCATAACAGTGTGACTGACATCAAAAGAAATGCAACATGAATAAAACATAAAGAATAAAATTATAAACAACATATCTCAATAGTAATAACAATGAAATATGCAATAGTAATAAACAATACATGAAAACATCAAGTGAAACTAAGCTAAGTGTCAAGTGTAAGAAAACAGAAAACATCATGCATAAAACCAATTAAGTCAAGAAAACACAAATGCAATATGATGACTCTCTGATGCATACTTGTCGGATTCTATGCATTCCATACTACATAGGTTCGGTGCAAGCCCTTATCGTTCTCCACATTATAGGTTTACATCCCTCGTTATGCAACTAATCCTACTACGATGATTATTACGAGATTTAGATCAATTGTGAGTATCTAGCCCATGCCCCGATAATTCCGGAGGTCAATCTTTATCCACAGATAATTTCGGAGACTATTTCCCTCACACCAAGGAATCTTCGAGAATACCCCACACCATAAGCTATGGCGCCTCATCACATGATACCCCATGAGTGTCGCCTTGACCCTCATAATTTCGGAGATCAATCGCACACCGCAGGTAATTTCGGAGAATATTTCACTCACACCTCGATAATTCCGAGGATTATCTCACACCGCAGGCCATACTGAGGTCCATAACCCATGTTTGCACTCATTTAATCATATCACCACCAAGTGCATGTCCTTTTCTTATTAAGTTAATTAATTAATTACGAATCTCCTAGAGTTGGTGTACCCTACCGGACTTAACTCAACTGATCAACAACAAGGCCTCAACTAGCCAAATCACAAAATCTCAACTGTCGGTGTACTAGGGACCCACACACCCTCTAGAGACTCACAACTCAATCATCAACACAAATTCTTTCATTAAAACTCTTAACCCCATTATCAATATTCTCATATTAAGAAAACCTCTTAAAATCAACAAATCCAAATTTATTTTATATACTCACAAAATTTTCAGAACTGAAATAAAGTATTAAATCTGTTAAATAACTGAAAATCATATTTTTGAAGTTGTAGAAAGTCACAAAACATCAATTTCTTCAAAAACCATACTTATTTCGCTTTATAAGGCTATAGTACACAATTTGAAGATCTATTATAATCAAGACGTAACTCTCTGTAAAATACTGTAATCTGTAGTAAAAACATCATCTAAAATAGTAGATCAACAATCTATAAGTTCGAAGAAATAATCGTTTAAGAAAAACGACGAAAAACTTACAAAACAGCCAAAAACAATGATGTTGTCGACCTTCATGTCAAAAACAACCCATACAGCACCTTCAAATTTCGTGCACCTTTTTACTGATACTTCGTTAAAACTTTGTGAAATCATAAATTTGCAAAAGTAACTTCTTGAGATGATCAAATACAACTTGTATAACATACTGGGGTTTATAAAACAAATCAAAATCACATCAAGATCTCAAAAGAATAATTTTTTACAAAATGCTTCAAAACAGTGCATATATGTATGTAAGTGTGTATATGTGTATATTTGCATCAGTTAAAGCATCAAGATCTCTTCAATTAGAGGTAGTATAATGTTCAAAACTATCTCAGTACCAAACAACTCAAATCCAACACGAAAACTTCACAAATCACCAAAAATTTACTTTGGGCCATACACCATCAGGCCCAAAAGTCACAACCCCTTCTTTACTTCAAGAATTGATATTTTAGACCCAATGAATCCTTCCACAACACATCATATTCTTACTCTACTGATTACAACAATTTACCCATGAATACATGCAATTATAACAAGTATATAATCAAGTTTTAGTCATCAGAAATACCCAACAGTGTGTATGCATACATATTCAACAGTAAAGGTTAGGTTTTGTTCACTTTTTGAAATAATCATTATGAAACTCAATTTGTAACCATATCAGGGAGGATACAATAGAAAGACAACATGCCCATGACACATATTAATCAAGTTATACTCATCAAACCTCAATAATAGTATGTATGTCTATATACACAGTAAAGGGCTCAACTTTATTCACTTTTATGCAATATTCATCATGCAGTTCTTAGTATATGTTCAAATCAGCAAGCATACAAAAGGAAACAACCCACTCATGATTTCTATTAAGTTCTTAACAATCTCAATTCATCTATATGAAGTTTTAATTATCAAGAGCATATGTTTCACGAAAAGACTAAATTTTTATTCATCCCTCAAGCAATAATTCATTATATCTTCATACCAATCCCTAACATGCTTTCTAATAGAAAAATCATCACATAAAACATGCATAAAACAAAAAGAAATCAAACATATGGCACTCACCTTATTGAAGAATCAACCGAATTAATAAAGAATAAGAAAAAAAACCCCTTCTTTTGTAAAAAAATCCAAGATCATCGCTTCGAAACTCCAAGAAATTAATAGTGAAAATGTATTTTGTTTTTGCAGAGGGGGGGACGGCTGTGGTGGCTCTTTTATAGGCCGAAATCTGGAGTTTTTTAGTGTTTTACAAGTTTATGGAAACATCCCTTAACAAATTATTACTTTACATATATAAAACTTTCTTTAATTAAGTAGTTAAATAAGTTAAATAAATTAAAATAAAACCCAATCCTTTTACTACTGAGTTATCCAACCATCAAGCATAGCCCAGAAATTAAAAAAAAAATCGGATTTATACTCAAAGTGGAAATTTTGCACAAAAGTCCCTCTCTTTGTAATATTTGCAAATATGTCAAATAAATATATTTCTATTATAAAAGCCACAGTAAATCTGTCCAGTGGCGATCTCATCCATCAATTTTGACAACTCGATCTTAACCTTTCATTTAAACATTATCTGAACCGTAGACCTGACATGATCATCTTAATCCTAGTCGTCAATCTTAGCCATTAACCTTATTTAATTAATCATTTGAATAATCCAAATACTTAATACCCTTTCTCTTTTCTCCCATGAACCCGAAGTCGGCTTCTTTTCCCCAGCTTTTTCTTCCCCAAATCCCTAAGCAATGACCAGTTCATCTAGGGGTGGCATTCGGGCCGGGCCGGCCCAGTCCGACCCGCTCGGTTCAAGGCCCGGTCCGGCCCGCCCAAAACCGGGCTTAACCGGGGCCAGACCGCGCTACAGTACAGGGCCATTCCAGTTCGGAAAAATGCAAAAAAAGATCAATAATGGCTAGGCCCGACCCGCACTAGCCCGGGATCGGGTTGAACCGGCTCGGACTGGTCTGGGCTGGCCCGCGGGCCGACCGTTGGCTGTTACCATTATTTACTTCTTCACTTCTTTTTTTTCCAGAATTATTATTTAATAAATAAGTTATGTAAAATTACCAAAATACCCCCCAACGGATTTATACTAGCTAGTTTTTGGGGATATTTTGGGAAATTGAAAATTTACATTTTCTATATATACAACCTCATTTCATTCAATTCTCTTCACAAATTCACTCAACTCTCTCTACTATCTCTCAACTTTCTCAACAACAATCAACAATATTCAACTACTCACTTTCAAGACTCAACAATCGACATCAACCACATCAACAACATTCAACTCCTCTCCTTCAAGATTCAACATCGACAGCATTCAACTACTCTCTTTCAAGTTTCAACATCAATAACATCCAAAAACATAGGCATCAACACTACAAGTTTCTCAACTCTCTCTACCTTCATTCTTCAACAAACATTCTACACTCATACATTATTTTCGTATTTTTTTAATTTTTAGAATTCTCATTTTTTTATCATCATTTATTTCTCATAATTAGATTGGGTTTTCTTCTTCTTCTTCTTCTTCTTCTTCTTCTTTTTAGATTTTTTTTGGTAAATTGGTAAACATACACTAGAATAACAATTTTATAGTTGTTCTTTTATTTGCTTTGTAGAATAATTTTATATAACATACACTAGTATATCTATCTTAACTTGTTTTGTAGAATTAAAATTTTAAAACATACACTACAATTAATTTTCATAACATACACTAGTTTAGATGGCATCTAACCGATTACGTGGTAGACATAGTAGCCAAGAGTCCACTAGTAGTCGTCGCATTCCTTCCATTCCTCTTCCATATGTAGATAGTGAAGAAACACTTTACAATTATGATACTATTCACGATATTCATGAAACACACATGGAACAAGTAGAAGTAGAAGTAGATGACATAGAACCACAACCATCGGAACAAGGCCCATCTCAATTCTGTAAAACAAGAGGGATCAAATCCAAAGTGCACAAATATTTTGACTTTGTCCCTTCACAAAGAATTTGCTAACGGTACCGGTGTCAACCGTTGCATCGGAAAGTGCCTTTTCTCTTGGTGGCAGGATTATAAGCCCGAATAGGAATCTCTTGATGACAAAGAATTTGGAGATGTTGGTATGCGCCGAAGATTGGATAAAAGTGGAAGAGGACTCAAGACTTACAAGAATCACAAAACGGATCAACAAGTAGCGACGAGTGAAGAACTAGTAGAATGTAATTTGTATAATGTATTGTAAATAATTGGGAAAATTTAGGGAGATGGGATTCTATATTTAGGTTAAGTAGAAGTACACGACAATAGTCCAATGTATTCTCTTCAATCTAAATAGAGACCATCTCGATCTCTAAATTCAAATAATTGCCTTGTTTTGTAATTTGATCTAATTTGTATAATATTGTATCCATGAACTTCATTTTATTTAACATCGTGTAATTTATCAAATCAATTAAAATTTGGTTTTAATTTCTTTTATTTATTAGTCCTTTGCAATTGTTATGAAATTAACATTTAATACTTGATCTTTTATCTTCCTTAAAAAAATTACACTAATTAAACCCGCCCGGCACGCACCCTAGGGGCTGGGGCCAGGTCCAGGCCTACATTTTACCAAGTAAGCCCAGCCCGGCCCGACCCGGCCCACGAATTGGTCGAGCACGGCCCTTGTTGGCCCGGGACCGGGCAAAGCCCGAGAGGTCCCAGCCCGGCCCGAATGCCACCCCTAAGTTCATCTACTCAATCTCTCAAGGTAATCAATTAATCATCTTCAATCTCTCTCTAATCACTTCGTTTTCGATAAAAAAAATTGATCTTGATAACAAAAATTGATTTTGGTGGAGATTCACAGGCTTTGAGCAAGATCGCATGCAATCGCCTTCAAAAGGAGCTCATGGAATGGCAGATCAGCTCCCCTCCCCCGGATTCGCCCACAATCTCACAGACAACCTCCAAAGGTGATGCCTTTTGGGTTAGAAATTAGGGTTATGGTTTCATTTCAAAATTTGATTTTTTTTGTTGTTGAAATTTTGAATTAATTTGGTTGAATAATTATGTGTGAATGGAGCGGCAGGAATCTTATATGCGAACAAGACGTACCAGATGCAGGTGGGATTTTCCGGAGCATTATTCGATGGAGGTGCCTCAAGGTGCTGATTGATATACTATTGTTAAATTTGTGTATCTTATCTTGATATGATGAAGATATGAAGAGTTTGGATTGAATGTTTTTTGTTGGTGTAGTAATTGTAGCGTGTGAGCAAATTTCTTTTTCCACATTATTTCCTTCTTGTTCTGGTTATAGATATCACGGTAATTGTTTATGCTGCACTTGCAACATTTTCTTCTTACTTAGTAGTTTTCATTTTGTTGATGTTTAATTTGTTTGTTTTAATTTAGGTTATTAGATTAAGGTTGTTGTTAAAAATGAAATGATTGATTCTTATGGTGTCTATTTGGGATACTTTGTGAGTAATTCTTGCTTCTACAAAGTTACTCTCTTTCAGTATAATTGTAATGCTTTTCTAACTTTCTTTATCCTTTACTTAAATCTCTGTGATATTCTGTAGAACTTTTTTTATGCTGAGATAAAGGAGATGGATGTTGATAGTTGTTTATTCCCTATTTTTATAGAGGCCTTGGAATGGTAGACTGAACATATTGAGGGCTTTGCTCTAGAGGTACCGACGATTTACATTCATTTTTTTTCTTTTATAAATTCTATTTAGTTTATGACTCACTTAATGTTTTTCAAACTAATTGTATATGTGTGTGTTTTGTCTGCTTGGATTAAGTTATTATCCCCCGGTGTTAATTATAAAATAAGGATTCTTAATTAGTATTTCTGTGCTAATCAATCTAGTGCATCTTTGATTTGTTATGGGATATGGCATACAGGTCGTAAGAAGAGAAAGAGATAGTTAAGACCATCCAACCTGGTTTCAGATATATCATACATTCATTGGATATGTATTGAGTTTTTAGTTCTTGTACAACCTTGCAAGTCATATGTAATATAAGTATGTAGGCAGGCCCAAGCCTTTTTTTTTCAAATCTTTGATGTTCTCACCAACTAATGAAGAGCCAAGAAAATTAAGTGGCCTAGGATCATATGGATGATTCACAACGTGAAGTTCATCATTGAAAAAGAAATTTGTCTTGATTAACCTCTTATACAAGTTAAATTTAAATAGACGGTATGATGTATTATGTATAGCAGCTGATGGAAATACATGTGAATCATCTGGATTTCTCAAGACTGGAATTCAGAAGGATTCTTTACTGTGTGAAAGTTGGTGTTGGCGAGGATGAGGTTGTTTCTTTTGCCCATGTGCTCATGCTCACAAAGGCATTCACACCTTAGGAATGGCCGCATGCATTTCTCATTGAAATATACATGGAAATGGGTTGTAGCTGGATTATCTCATAACTTGATTGAATTTATACTATCCTTGGTTTATACCTAATACAAATCATAGGCTATTATTTTAGTACTAAACAACTGGTTCTTTCGCTTGTTAGTTTTGTTTTCTTTTACTGGACAAGTATTTTTCTTCAATTTTCCGATTCATTTTATGTGAATTTTTTATATTGTGTATACGTACCTGGTTTTCTAACATAAATTCATGACCCTTCTATCCATTTTCGGTTCATGGTTACAAGAGCAAGACAAAGTGAGTTGGAGAATCCTATTACAATCCATCTGAGTGAGACTGGTATGCATCCACTTTATTCTAAGTGGATTAAGGGACACCGGGACTTGCCTTTTAAGTATGACCAATGGTGCAATGTGGCGTGTTGGGAATTCAGCAATCCTACTCCATTCATTAGGTAAAACATTTTGTTTTTGCTTGGCAATACAAATCCAATGATTATAGTCCGAAGTTGGTCAAATAGTTTACGGGGGGCTTCATGTTGGGAACATTTCATGGTTAGCCTAAATTTGCGACAGTTTCTCCATCACATTCAAAACTAGGTCGTTAGCTTATACAGATCTTAAGTGATTCAATCATCTTTTCTTGAATTTGGTTTTATGTTAGTTGGACCACAGGTTATGACTTCTACCAAATGAGCATGCCTTGCAGTCTTCTATTCTGAACAGCTGCATACAAACTTGAAAACTGCTATCACACGACCAACCTAGGAACCTTCCAATTCAACGAACTCACGGTCCAGATCTTTAGTTTTGAGCCAAAAATCATGTAGAGTTTAAACAAGTTTAATGTCCCCTTTTTTCTTCTACCAAGAGCATTATTACCTCTGCCTTGAGACCATTACAAATTTGATTGATAGTGAAGTTTCTTTATATTTTTACCGTTACAAATTTTCTTTTATCTGGTCTTGTCATGTGTACGCGGGTGGCTTTGGCTTCAGTTCATAAATAGTAACATTCGTACGATTTGACTGATCAACCCTTAGACTCAACTTTGAAATTCAATTTCGGTTAACTTTTTGTTATTATAGAATATAGTTATTCGAAGATATTGTAGAAACAGATAATAATTATTAAATTCTATGAAGTCGTGATGTTCTTTAATGATATGCCTCATCCCTTTTTCTTTGTGCAACAATCATGACCAGGTTAGAGTATACCATAGAGGAAGAATTTCTCAGCCCCTGGTATGTGCTGCAATCTTACTGTAGTCTATGTTGTTTTTTATGGGAAGCCATATCAACTAATGAATCATTTTATCAGAAGGTATTCTTATTATAACAAAGATTCATTCTTTTGATTTCTACTTAGCTTATACCTATTCCTTTGAATACCAAGAATCATTGTAAACTTTGGCACTCAAACTTTTGCAGAAGCCCAAGTTTTGTAGATGAAAACATTGTAATTGACTTCATATTTCATTGATAAAATCTGTGAATTTTGCCCTACAACTGATTCGTGAAGTTTTTGAAAGGAGTAGGAGAGTTGAGAAAGCGTGATTCACATTCAGAAAGCATCAGTTTTTGGCATCGACGTGTAAAAGCATCTCTTGATTGGTTTGAAACTATCGGTAGAGCTTTATGCAATTGCAGTTTGAACTTTTGTAATTGTATCTTGATGACCAAAGTCTAGATACAATTTATGATGTAGGGATATTTTCTGATACTTTTTAAATGAATATCTGGATGAATCAGATTCTGTGGAACACAAAAAGTCCAACATTGCTATTTGTTCACGAACCCTTTCATTTTTAGTGCCTACTTTCTCCCTGCTCATGTATTTTCAAATTGTTTTTAATGTGTTTTGTGTAATTTCCTTATGTTCATTGTTGGTACTTGTCAATTTATCTACTATTTGCTTTATGTTCTTGGTAATCATCTATTTACTACATTTGTTGTTTGCATATATTTGTTAGTGTTAGCATGGATCTAAAGGGAATATTTTAGTTTAAAAAAGATGCCTAAAAAGCAAATACACAATTATATAGATATATTAAATGTAACCCCTGTTTTTCATTTTTGTGTATTTTTGACTGTATTTTTTGTTTTGGTGTATTTTTCTCTCTTGTATTTTTTTCTGAACCGTATATTGGGATTTGTTTCAATATATATTCGTTTTATTTCATTTTGAGCTCCTTGTGTTTGATGGATTGTCTCTTTTGTTTCGTTTTTCATTATTTTGATCTTTTCCTCATTTTTGGTCTCGTTATCTTTTTTAAAAAAATTCTCTTGGTGTTGTGGTGGTGTTTTGGTTGTATTTTTCCAATCCCATTATTTTGACCCTAATAAGATTTTTCTAAAGCCATAGAATTCACTCCTTTTTGTATTCCTGTTGTTATTTGACCCAAAATCCAAAACACATTTGTATACCTATTACTAACTCCTAATACCCATTACCCATTAGCCCACATCTAAACCCTATATATATATCCATACCCTCCTTAAACCCTAGCCTCCTTTCTCTCTCCCTCTCTCCTTCCCAGCCTGCTTACCCGAGCCACCCACACCCGACCTTCACATCAGCCAGCCATCCACCTTCAAGCCGAGCCTCCCCCTAGGCCGACCACCACCCCTTGCTGGCCCTTCCCACTCCGACCACCCATCAAACCCGAACTCCCCTTTTCTCTTTCCTTGCTTTGCCGACCACCTGCACAACACCACCATCATCATGCTTGCACTTTTTGAATTCGTCTCTTCTTCGTCATGGTCTTTTCAAAGTGGTCTCTTGCCACTTTGATCGTTGCTTCAAGAATATTCGTTCGTGAGAAGATTTCGTTCGTAGTTGCTTGGATTCGTGCTTATAGCAGATTTCGTTCGTGGGTTTTGCTTCTAGAATTGATTACATCGTTCTTCATCTCCAAATTATGGCAAGTAACTTGTACTCCAATTCATTTGTTTGATACAAGTACCAAAGTTCACCTATAGTGTAGTTGGGTCTAGAGACAACCTTTGATTGTGTTTTTCTTGATGAGTTTTGTCTCTATTGTGATATTTTGGCCATAGAAGACTCACGACACCAATCTTGATATGAAATAACTTAGGAATCGCCCGTTCTTGATTTTAGACGTGTATGTGAGACTTGTGTGCGAATTCGTATTTTGATTGATACCCATGCGAAATAATAGGGGAGGACATGTTAATAACCCTAATTCATGATGTTTAGGCACTTGGTAGGCTTTATTTCAAGTTTGGATGAGTTTAGATCAATATTTTTGAATCTATATTGTTTTTGTGCTTGAGGGTGAAATCTGTATTTTCTGGATGTTCTGTTTCGTTTGCTGTTTTCGACTGTGCTACAGTCAGTATCTTGATTTCGGTATAAAATATGAGTTTTAGATAATTTCGTCTATTTTCAAACCCCTCTGACCTTGCTTGATTTTTGATTTCGTATGACTGAGTTATAACTGTTTTAGTACAGAGGTGTCGATCTTTTCCAGATTTTGTTTTTGGGTAATTTTGATAACAAACTATATTCAAGAACAATGTTATACATATTATTTTGATTTGAAACTTTGGTCAGTGTTTCTTTATTAAGTTAGGGATTACTCAGAATTTTGGTGAATTTTACTGATAAGTTTTATGTGGTGTTTCATGCTCGTTTCTAAAACCTATACATGCTGTATTTTACTCGCTGTTCTATAAAGAACCCAATTTTCACTATGATTCCTTTTACTGTATGAAAATTATTTGTGAAATGTGAAAGTTATTATATTCTATCTATTTTCATATACCTTTGGTGGAATTGGATTTCGTTTCACTGGTTGCGAGATATCTTAGTTTTCGTACAATAGTGTTGGGATTTCCAGATTCGCTAAACTATATTTTCTTGATGTTTTCGTATTTTTGATGACTTATCTATTTTCCTGGAAAATTTTGAAACTTTATATTTTGATTCTGGACATATAGGGAAATACCCCAGATTTTTTGTGGAATTATTTAATGTGTTTTCATGCTCTTGAATTCGTTTTCTTGATTTCTGGCTGAACCTAATTTATGTATGCAAATCAGTTTTAAGCTGTGTTGTTGTGAACTAGTATATGACTTAATTATACTCGCTGGATTTGTGTGTATGTCTATTTTCCAGATCCTTTGACGGATCCAAATTTGCTTGTTTGTAACTCTTGGAATCACTGTTTTAGTACAGCATGATCTTGTTGTCCTGAACTTGAGATGTGTTTATTTTGTTCCTTTATGAGATAACTTGCACTCGTACATGTTTAGTTTGCTACTTGCACTTGTCACATGATCATGCCATGCTATTCTTGATATATTTTGCACATATACATGCTTGTTGGATATTAATAATAAATAACCAAGCTGGGGTTTAAGGAACAGATCTAATAGTGGATAGTTCAGAAATGTGTACTCAGAAGGGGATCCACTGATCCTACGTGATACTTGACATGATTACTTGATACTTGCACGCAAGGCATGATACTTTCCACTTGCACAACTTGATACATGATTACATGATACATGATACTTGGAGCTTGGAGCTCAATTACTTGCTTGGCCCCGAGTATACTGCCCTTTATGGTCGACTATAAAATCTAAAGCAAAACTATTGTGTTGTAGCAACCATGTAATGTGGGCTGTATGAAGTGCTACCTAGATAGTAAATCACTACAAGACTTGATACATGCTACTTGAACATGATGCTTGAACATGATACGTGAACATGATACATGCTTGCTTGATACTTGACTACATGATTACATGAGACTTGAAACTTGATACTTGATACATGATTACATGACACTTGACACTTGTTGCATGTTTACATGATACTTGATTACTTGACACTTGATTTATACCATGTACACTTCATCACTTTACCATGCTAGTTGTTTACCTTGACATCATACTTATACCATGTGCTAGTTAGTTTCCCCATATGCTTGTATCCTACATTATAAGTGACCTGTGACTTGCAATTGACGGGTACTTGTGTTTTCTCTTTTCCTTTTTCCTGCATTCGATGAATTGCAGATTTTGGAGAACAGATTCCAGATGGTATCAGAGACTTGAAGTATTAGTGCTGTTTTTATTATATTATTTCTTGTATCGTGCTTGAACAATAATTGTATTCGCGAGACTTGGATTATTCATGTAATTTTGAGACTTGGTATTATTCTTGTATTTGGGCGATGTGACCCAAGACTTGTGTTTTATTCAGATCATGACTATTTGAGATTTATGTATTTGGTTTCGAGTATTCTTGTTGGCATTTTGACTCATTATGTGCATGTGGTTGATTAATTCACTTCCGACTCTGAATGTTTCTCGTGCATGTTGTTAAGATTTCTTGAACAGCTTATGGATGATGAAAATCATTCACTGGGCTTTTGTTACGTATCCATATTCCGTATTCTTTTTGGGAAGCGGGGCGTGACATTAAATTAATTGTAAAGTAACACAAAATTGTCATACGCACCAAGCCGTGTGCACTTGGTGCACGGCAAATTTCCACTAGTATCAGAAAAATCCAGAAAATTCATAAATAATATCTACTAATAAATATTATATTTTCCAAACAAAATTTCTGAATTTTAGTTTCCAAGAAAATATTTGCACAAGGTTCAACTTAAATTTCATATTTGCAAAAAATACCATATTTGTTTAAATCTTTACCGAATCAACTCTAAATAAATTTTAAATCAATATAATCTTTAATAATGACCTTGGCCAGCCCAAAAAGCAGCAAAAACGAATTTTCATTACTTGTTTGAGATCCAATCGGATTTTTACATAAAAGCCCCTCTCTTTCGAAGTATTCATAAAAATAGTTTCTTCATTCAGAAAAATACCAAAATTTAAGATATGCTCAGTTATAAATAGGAGAATTTATTCAGAATTTTAAAATTGAATATTTGCACCAAAAAATATTTGCATGTGTTTTGCACGTGTAAAATTGACTAATTCATAAAATAGTCAAATTAATTTAAATAAATCTGAAAAATTAAAATATCATAAATAAATGAGAAAAATCAATCATTGACCAGAAAATTTCAAGAATTCAAAATTTCCTAACTTTGCATGTGTGTTGCACGTGCAAAATTGCAATTTCAAGAAAACAGTCAAAATAGTCAAATTTACTGATTTAATATTATTTAACAATGCAAAATAAATCATTTTATTTTACGGGATATTACATTGACCTCAGGCCATGTCTTAGCTTTCTCAAGCTATAGGGGCTCGCGCTTGGCAATGACCTCGACCCACGCCCTAGCTTTCTCACAAGCATGGGGGGCTCGACGCTCGGCATTGACCTCGAGCCATGCCCTAGCATTCTCAAGCTATATGGGCTCGATGCTAGGCAATGACCCTGAGCCATGCCCTATCTTTCTCACAAGCATGAGGGCTCGACGTTCGGCATTGACCTCGAGCCACGCCTTAGCTTTCTCAAGATATAGGGGCTCGACGCTCGGCAATGACCTCGAGCCATGCCTTAGCTTTCTTACAAGCATGGGGGGCTCGACGCTCGGCATTGACCTCGAGCCATGCCCTAGCTTTCTCAAGCTATATGGGCTGGACGCTCGGTAATGACCTCGAGCCATGCCCTAGCTTTCTCACAAGCATGAGGGCTCGATGCTCGGCATTGATCTCGTACCACGCCTTAGCTTTCTCAAGTTATAGGGACTCGACGCTCGGCAATGCTCAGTCGCTGAAGGCATGCTCAGACGCTGCTAGGTAGAGATACATGACCTCGCCTGGATCGGGTTTGCTGAGGAGAGGTGGGTTGGCGAGGTATTACTTCAGCTGGTCAAAGGCCTCCCGCTATGGCTCTCCCCACCCAAAGTTCTTTGCCCCTCGGAGGGCCTTGAAGAAGGGGAGAGATTTTCTGCCCAACCTTAAGAGGAACGACCTGGTGGCCGCGAGCCAACCGGTGAGTCTATGAACATCCTTTACATTCTTCGGAAGGGCCATGTCCAGTATGGCCCAATTTTTTTTTTGGGGGTTCGCCGATATTCCTTGTTGGCTTACCTTGAATCCAAGGGAAGACTTCCCTGAGGTTAAGCCCAAGGCACACTTGGATGGATTGAGCCTCACGTTATGCGCTCTGAGGACTCCGAAGGCCTCCTAAAGATATTTGACGTGGTCCTCTCCCCTGAGGCTTTTGACGAGCAAGTCGTTCATGTACACTTCCATGTTATGGCCAATTTTCTCCTTAAAGACCCGGTTAACGAGTCTCTGATATGTGGCACCGACATTCTTCAGGCCGAAATGCATAACACAATAATAGTAGAGCCCCTGGGCTGTCATAAATGTTGGGTTTCGGGGCACAAACGCAGCGAAAAAAATTCGAAACCCTAACCCTTCCGTGTACAAGACATGGCTGATTATGGAGAAACGAAATTTTACCTTTTAAGAGCTTTACGAAGACTGAAAGATGGAGGTCCAATCACCACGCAACCCTTGTAGCAAGATCCGCGTCTCTAAAGCAGTCTACACGAACGTCCCCTCTCAACAGTTGGAGCGGTTAGGGTTTTCTATGGAAAACGAATTTGCCAAAAGATAAAACCTAAACCAATACATCTCTATGTATTTATAAGAGAGAATGAGGTGGGCTTAACCCTAATCGGTTTGGCCAAACTAATTTGGTTTAATGATAACTGATTTGGTTTAATGATTTAAATTCGAATTATACTTTAATTAATCAAGTCCAACTCAATTAAATAACTAATTTCGAATTTATAATCATTTAATTTAAATTCCAAATTTAAATTAAAACTCCTTTTAAACGTTCTAAGTGTGTGACCCTTTAGGTTATTATTACGTTGGCAATAATTTTATTATCTAATAATAAAATTATAAACAATGAGCGGCATCTAGTAATACATCATTGCTACCCAAGTAATAATAATAATTGGTGATTCAATTAAACCTTTCGTGACTAATGTCTCCGTGTAATATAATCCTTTTAACCTTGATATTATAGATTAAACTAGAGGCATGGTTCGTGTCATCCTCTTAATGATTTAATCTTTATTTTCTTGATCGATGAGTAGACTATTCAAACAAATCAATATTTGAGCATGGCCATGCATTTCATAGTCTCACTCAAACAAGAGGCCGATAATATCGCTCCTAAAATTAGGAGGGTTAAATTCCATCTAGATCATTCACATTTCTCACACGATTCATAATGAACCCAATACTATCTTTATCATTACCCGATTAAAGATAACTTTTGATAGAATCAAAGTACATTAATTCTCGTGTAGAAATATAATGATTTCAGGTCAGATGACCATTACACCATTATCACAGTGAGATTACTTATGACACTTATTTATTTATTCCATGTTGAATCTCACAGTGGGTCTGTCCAGTACAATGTACTCTTACATTTACCTATGTATTGATTTTAGTATCTCTATACTAATGACCCATGAGAGGTGGTCATCAATCAATCAACATACTAGTCTCAATGTATTATTACTGTCCTAATAATAATATTACTCGACTAGGGACATTTAAGATTATTATACTATATATAATCTCATGTTCATATAGTTCGTATTAATAATCTAAGGACATTTATCATGCTAACATTTATAACGCAGTAAATACGAAGCATAATAAATTATTAATATAATCAAATAGAACATAATGTCAATAATACTGATTACATAATATCATTGTATTGCCTCTAGGGCACCTACACTAACAATCTCCCACTTGCACTAGAGTCAATCACCCATGTATCGAATACCAATGGAACTAGTGTGACCCTCGTGCTTCTGCTGCGACAAAGCCTTAGTCAGTGGGTCGGCTACGTTATCATTTGTTTGCACTTTACATATATGTATATCTCCTCGTTCATTAATCTCACGAATAAGGTGATATCTTCTAAGTATATGTTTTGCCCTGGAGTGCGATCTTGGTTCCTTTGCTTGTGCTATGGCTCCGCTGTTATCGCAATAAAGATCGATAGGATCTGCGATCGATGGAACCACACCAAGCCCTGTGATGAAATTTCGGATCCAAACTGCCTCCTTAGCTGCTTCGCAAGCAGCAATATACTCAGCCTCCATTGTAGAATCAGCTACTGTTTCTTGCTTTGAACTTTTCCAGCTTACAACACCTCTGTTGAGACAAAACACGAAACCAGACTGGGATATAGAATCATCCTTGTCTGTTTGGAAACTAGAATCAGTGTAACCTTTTACCACTAGTCTCTCTTCTCCCCCATATACCAAGAATGAATCTTTAGTCCTCTTCAAGTACTTAAGAATATTCTTGACAGCTGTCCAGTGACCTTCACCTGGATTAGACTGGAACCTGCTCGTCATACTCAAAGCATACGACACATCAGGACGAGTACATATCATTGCATACATGATAGATCCAATTGCAGAAGCATATGGAATCTTACTCATGCGGTCCTTTTCATCCAATGTTTTAGGACTATTGTCACTCGAGATCGATATCCCATGAGACATCGGGACAAATCCCCTTTTAGCATCTTGCATCCCAAAACGATGCAGTACTTTGTTAATATATGTACTCTGACTTAGGCCGATCAATCTTCTGGATCTATCTCTATAGATCCTGATCCCTAATATATAGGTCGCCTCGCCTAAATCTTTCATGGAGAAATTTTTTCCCAACCAAGTCTTAACAGCCTGTAGAGAAGGTATGTCATTCCCGATAAGTAATATATCATCAACATATAATACTATGAATGCCACGTGGCTCCCACTAACCCTTTTGTAAACACAAGATTCATCTTCGTTTTGAATAAAGCCAAATTCCTTGACTGTCTGGTCAAAACGAATATTCCACCTCCTTGAGGCCTGCTTCAGTCCATAAATGGATCGACGCAACTTACATATCCTTCTAGCATCCCTTGGACTAACAAAACCTTCAGGTTGTGTCATGTACACATCCTCTTCAAGGCTCCCATTAAGGAAGGCTGTTTTGACATCCATCTGCCAGATCTCATAATCATGATAAGCTGCTATTGCAAGCAAAATCCTAATGGATTTGACCATAGCTACAGGTGAAAAAGTTTCATCATAGTCAATACCATGAATTTGTTTGAAACCTTTTGCAACCAACCTAGCTTTATAGGTCTGAACATTTCCTTCCATGTCGATTTTCTTTTTGAAAACCCATTTGCACCCTATAGGTTTTACCCCTTCAGGTGGATCAACCAAAGTCCATACTTGGTTATCATACATGGAATCCATTTCAGATTTCATGGCTTCTAGTCATCTCTCAGAGTCAGGACTGTTCATAGCATCTTGGTAGGTGAGGGGCTCATCTTGATCTATGAGCATCAAATCACCATTTTCTATTAAGAGAAATCCATAATATCTCTCAGGTTTTTGGCGAATCCTACCAGATCTACGAACAATCTGTGTTTCTTGAGCAGTGTCATCTTGAATATTATCTTGAATATCCTGCTCAAGTTCCAATTCAGGTTCAACATTATCTTGTGGGTCTCGAGCTACATCGAGTTCTATTTTCCTCCCACTGTTTCTTTTGGAGACTAGCTCTCGTTCAAGAAATACAGCAGTGCGAGAAACAACTATTTTGTTCTCGGTCGGATTATAGAAGAAGTAACCCTTAGTTTCCTTCGGGTACCCCACAAAATAACACTTGTCTGATTTTGGTCCAAGCTTGTCAGAGATCATACGTTTCACAAACGCTTCACATCCCTATATTTTCATAAATGACATGCTTTGACGTTTCTCAGTCCATATCTCATATAGAGTCTTTTGAACCGCTTTAGTTGGAACTCGGTTTAGTGTATATGCAGCCGTTTCTAGGTCATAACCCCAGAAACTTATTGGAAGATCAGCATGACTCATCATCGATCGTACCATGTCCAACAAGGTACGATTTCTCCTTTCAGAAACCCCATTCCATTGTGGTGTTCCAGGAGGAGTGAGTTGTGATACTATACCACACTCCTTTAAGTAATTCTTAAAATCATGGCTTAAGTATTCACCTCCTCGATCAGATCGAAGAGTTTTAATACTTCCGTCTATTTGCTTTTCTACTTCAGCTTTAAATTCTTTGAACTTTTCAAAGGATTCAGATTTGTGTTTCAAAAGATACACATATCCGAATCTACTGAAATCATCAGTAAATGTTATGAAGTAATAAAAGCCACCTCTTGCCATAGAACGCATTGGACCACATACATCACTATGTATCAGTTCTAATCGTTCGTTGGCCCTTTCACCTTGTTTAGTAAAAGGAGCTTTTGCCATTTTACCAAGTAAACAAGCATCACATTCATCGTATGATTCAAAATCAAACTTATCCAAAAATCCATCTTTATGTAGTTTGGATATGCGATTCTCATTTATATGGCCTAATCGACAATGCCAAAGGTATGTTTGATTTGAGTCATTTGCTTTAAGACGTTTATTCATATTATAGACGGGAGTATAATCAAGATCAAGAACATATAAACCATTAAATAAACGTGCTACACCATAAGTTAAATCATTTAAACCAAAAGAGCAACAATTGTCTTTTATTATAAACGAAAAACCCTTCTTGTCCAAACAAGAAATAGAAATAATGTTTCTGCAAATCGCAGGCACGTAATAACAGTTCTCAAGTTCTAAAATAAGCCCAGAGGGCAACGATAAATAATAAGTCCCTACGGCCATAGCAGCAACCTTTGCTCCATTGCCAACGCGTAGGTCGATCTCTCCCTTTGCCAAAGATCTACTCCTTTGAAGTCCCTGCACATTAATACAAATGTGAGAACCACATCCAGTATCCAATACCCAAGATGTAGGAGTAGATAAATTGATTTCTATAACATAAATACCTGAATCAGAAATATTCAGAGATTTCACGCTCTTCAGACTTTCCAAATAAGCTGGACAGTTTCTCTTCTAATGACCTGGTTTCTTGCACCAGTGACAATCACCCTTATCAGGTTTAGCAACACCACCTTTAGGCTTGAGAGCCTTCTTGAAAGTGGGCTTGGAAGGAGCAACTGCATTAGATCCAATCTTTTTCTTGCCCTTCCATTTCCCCTTTCCCTTAGCACCTTTATTGCCCACCATCATTATGGGAGCATTCTCAGGTGCCTTTTGCATGTTGGCTTCGGTGGTTCTTAACAGTGCCAACAATTCAGTGGGTGTTTTGTCTTGCTCGGTCATGGTGAAAGTCATAATAAACTGGGCATAGTTGCTGTTCAAAGATTGCAAGATAATATCTATTTGAGCCTCTCGAGAAAGCCCGGAGCCCAAACGGTCTAGGTATTCAAAATACCCAATCATCTTCAGAACATGCGGTCCAACCGGGTTATTTCCTTGCTTGCAGTTAAAAAGTGCTTTGTACGTATTGAACCTTTCTTGACGAGCCTGTACTTGAAACATCGTCTGAAGATGCTCAAGCATAGCATAAGCATCCATATGCTCATGCTGCTTCTGAAGCTCAGCACTCATAGTTGCAAGCATGAGACAAGCAACATCCGTCGCATCATCAATATGCTTCTGGTAAGCATTTAGTTGAGCATGAGTTGCACCGTCACCAGGATGGACCGGTGGAGGAATTTCAACAACATGGAGCTTACGCTCCTGCCTGAGGACAATCCTCAAATTCCTAGACCAGTCAAGGAAGTTTGTTCCTGTCAGCTTGTCCTTCTCAAGGACTGATCGCACGGAGAAAGAGTTGTTTGTGTTTTGCGCCATTTAGTATCTACAATGTTTAAAATGCATAAGATAAGTTAGATTGTCAAATAATTAATAATTATGTTCAAGTGATTATGGTACATTCAACTTAATATACCTCCCACTATTTTGTTCAAACTAATAGCCCTTACTATCAATTCGGAAACTAATTTTCTAGTGAGCCAAGATCCATATTTCATTATGCCTTGAGTCAGCGTTGGCCAATTCTCCCAAAACATAACTATTTAGGTAGACAACATTTGTCAATTATATTACATATAATTCTTGGATAGTTTGGTGAACAACTATTGTTCTAATTTATCTAATAAATTCTTCGCCAAACTCTATGCTTCTAAGTTCACTATCCACAATCCTATTGTGACGACTTAGTTAAGTTGGACCCAATGATTAACATGACGAATATCACATTTATTCTTTCGCACCTAACCACGATTAAAAGGAGTGCTCTACTTTGGCAAACTCACCCCATATGATCTAGGCTTTGATGAGTGTTAATTCATTGGAAAGCATCTAATTAACTTAATATTTTGTTAAGGGGTTTACTTATAAACGATCATGATCCCATCATAAAGAGATTCCCAATTTGTCTTGGAACTAAATATTTCAAATCAAAAATTCGTTGAATGAATGATTTCCAGATCAGAGGTTAACGCACAGACGGCATTATTGGCACCCATTTTCTTACAGATTCGTAATCGGTTGTTGACAAAATCATTCAATCGTTGAATCAATGAAAATTCATATTTAATTGCCGTGTTTCATAAACACGAGAATCTCACGATCGTTTGTTTAATGTTCATCTTAAATCGTTACAGATTTTATCTTGCTTAAGCAGGCATGGCATGGGTGATGTATCTAATACATACATTAATACATTATTAATCTAATTGAAGCATGCATCATAATGTATTCTACACATGCATTCATACATCAATATGTAAAGTGCAGTATGTAAATGTGCTTGGTTATGGCCTTTATTCTACATGATCCTTTCAAGCTAATGAAAGGATCGAGGTCAATCTATGGTGGAAAATATAAATACAATTACATGTCTTCATTCTCCTTGGTTGCTCCACTTCTTGGATCGTCCTTCAATCTTCAAGTACATTACATTGAATAATTGAAAACAACCTATACTAATGTACTTACATAATAAAACTCGAGTTACATTCGAGATTAGACAATTACAAGAATGAAGAAAACGACATGCAAGTCGTATTTATAAAACCAAAACCATAAACCATTAATCTAAGAGTCTTAAGGCCATAACCAGCACCATGCTCAAGTAAACAATTAAGAACACAAAAAAAAAAAAAATACAGCAGGGGTCCGGGGGCGGCAGCCCCTGGCTGGGGTCGAGCTGCCAGGTCAGCTCGAAATCAGAAATTTTTTTAAATTCCAGAAGACTATCCCTATTCAGAAATCATCGATTTCGAACAACAGATCATATCTTTTAGTCTCTGCCGCCACTGCATCATATACAGTTCCGGAACCATGTATCATATACATTCATATCATATCCCAGTTTACAGATCGTGTCCAAACACAATCTGTCCATCAGTTTATATCACCATATAAACCAAACATCATGCATAACATACAAAATCGCTTACTGATCAGTCATGGCAGATTGTAAAACATACCTGTATCAACAAATCACAATATATAGCATAACAGAATCATATATGATCGACATATCATATAACCGTATCAAGGCAGATTCATAAAACATGCATACATGTATCGAATGCAGTAAACACGTAACCAAATCAGCCCCTTATACACGCTGCTCTGATACCATTGTTGGGTTTCGGGGCACAAACGCAGCGAAAAAAATCCGAAACCCTAACCCTAGGATCCGTGTACAAGACATGGCTGATTATGGAGAAACAAAATTTTACCTTTTAAGAGCTTTACGAAGACTGAAAGATGGAGGTCCAATCACCACGCAACCCTTGTAGCAAGATCCGCGTCTCTAAAGCAGTCTACACGAACGTCCGATCGTCCAACGATCAAGGGAGCCGGTACTAGCCGATGATGCTTGCCTCTATCTCTCTCTCTCTCTCTTGCCTCTCAACAGTTGGAGCGGTTAGGGTTTTCTATGGAAAACGAATTTGCCAAAAGATAAAACCTAAACCAATACATCTCTATGTATTTATAAGAGAGAATGAGGTGGGCTTAACCCTAATCGGTTTGGCCAAACTAATTTGGTTTAATGATAACTGATTTGGTTTAATGATTTAAATTCGAATTATACTTTGATTAATCAAGTCCAACTCAATTAAATAACTAATTTCGAATTTATAATCATTTAATTTAAATTCCGAATTTAAATTAAAACTCCTTTTAAACGTTCTAAGTGTGTGACCCTTTAGGTTATTATTACGTTGGCAATAATTTTATTATCTAATAATAAAATTATAAACAATGAGCGGCATCTAGTAATACATCATTGCTATCCAAGTAATAATAATAATTGGTGATTCAATTAAACCTTTCGTGACTAATGTCTCCGTGTAATATAATCCTTTTAACCTTGATATTATAGATTAAACTAGAGGCATGGTTCGTGTCATCCTCTTAATGATTTAATCTTTATTTTCTTGATCGATGAGTAGACTATTCAAACAAATCAATATTTGAGCATGGCCATGCATTTCATAGTCTCACTCAAACAAGAGGCCGATAATATCGCTCCTAAAATTAGGAGGGTTAAATTCCATCTAGATCATTCACATTTCTCACACGATTCATAATGAACCCAATACTATCTTTATCATTACCCGATTAAAGATAACTTTTGATAGAATCAAAGTACATTAATTCTCGTGTAGAAATATAATGATTTCAGGTCAGAGGACCATTACACCATTATCACAGTGAGATTACTTATGACACTTATTTATTTATTCCATGTTGAATCTCACAGTGGGTCTGTCCAGTACAATGTACTCTTACATTTACCTATGTATTGATTTTAGTATCTCTATACTAATGACCCATGAGAGGTGGTCATCAATCAATCAACATACTAGTCTCAATGTATTATTACTGTCCTAATAATAATATTACTCGACTAGGGACATTTAAGATTATTATACTATATATAATCTCATGTTCATATAGTTCGTATTAATAATCTAAGGACATTTATCATGCTAACATTTATAATGCAGTAAATACGAAGCATAATAAATTATTAATATAATCAAATAGAACATAATGTCAATAATACTGATTACATAATATCATTGTATTGCCTCTAGGGCACCTACACTAACAATAAAGGCTGTCTTCGGGATGTCTGGAGGGAACATCTGAATCCGATTGTACCCCAAAAAGGCATCCATGAAGCTGAGGAGCTAGTCCCCGGATGTCACATCGATATGAGCATCGATGCTCGGGAGGAGAAAGGGGTCCTTTGGGGACGCCTTGTTGAGG
The DNA here is from genome assembly GCA_017893485.1 of Hemerocallis citrina. Classification (NCBI taxonomy): domain Eukaryota; kingdom Viridiplantae; phylum Streptophyta; class Magnoliopsida; order Asparagales; family Asphodelaceae; genus Hemerocallis; species Hemerocallis citrina. Next base: position 383,139 of record JACEHZ010000464.1, on the reverse strand, counting down.
TATATGAAATCAATATAGATCCTCTACTTGCCACTGGATTTCTTCATCATTACAACATTGGCTAACAACTCCGAATAGCTGATATCTTGAATGAAGCGGGCAGAGTGGAGTTTCTCCACCTCTTCCTTCACCGCTTGTTGCCCCTCTGAGGCAAATTTTCGGAGCCATCGCTGTACCAGCTTGGATTTCGGATGGACGCTCAACTTATGCATAATAAGGTCATCCGAGATCCCGGGCATATCCGAGGGGGTCCAGGCAAACAGGTCCTGGTTCTACCGGACATAGCTGATGACATCCTCTTTGAGGCCATAGGGGTGGGACTTGCTCACTTGAAACCATTTAGCATGGTCTACTCCGGAGAAGGGGACCTCCTCCAATTTGTTTACTAGCTCAGAGCCAATGGAACTCTGATCAGAAGGGAGTTCGATTGCATCAAGTGGGAGGATCGAGCCCCCTACTATGGCCTTAACGACCCCGACCCCAGACTTAGTAGGGAACTTCATTATCATGTGGTAGGTCGATGGCACTACCTGAAGAGAAGCCAAACCGAGACGTTAGAGGGTGAAATTATAAGCTGTTTTGACATTGACTACCATGAAATCCATCGCCTCAATTCGGGAGGTTGGGGATTTTCTTGTAGTGACGTCCATGGTGATGATCCCCTCGATCTGAACCGGGATGCCTGAGAAGCCGTGAAGGGTGTAGCCGATAGAGTTTAACCTGTCCCTAGAGAGTTTCAACCCCTCAAAGGCAGCAAGAAACATGATATTAATCGAGCTTCCATTGTCCACAATAATACAACGGACCTCATGATTTTCCCGGTTAAGGCTATTGACCAAGGCATCACAGTAAGGAACCCTGATGCCTTCGAGGTCCTCGTCCGAGAATGAGCCCAATAGCCCATGACCTCGAGGGGGAGGACAATTGTGGACCGAATGGACTTTCTGGACAAAAAGCCTTGTGGGAGGAGTTTGAATCCCCTCCCATGGGTCCACCGTGAACGCAGTGGAGGATGACCATCCTTTCGGAGTCATGAGGTTCAGACTCCACTTTCGGATACTTGTTAGCATCTCGGAGAGGAGAGGCTCTGGGGTCGTCCCAAGTGAATTTAGACAAGTACCCTCTCCGGATGAGGACCTCCATTTCATCTTTAAGAGCCTGAAGGTTACCGGTCTCGTGGCCATGATCTCGTGGAACCGACAGTAGAACCTCCTGTCACTTTTCTTGTTATTGTTATTGGACCGAGAGGGGTGCTGGATCAATTTCTCTTCCTCCACCTTCATGAGGATGACAGAGACACTCACGTTCAGCGGGGTGAACTTCTCAAAGCGAGGGACCGGTGGGGGAAGCCTCTGTCCGGAGGCGTCTCTCTTGGCCTTCTTTGGGGTCTCAGTACTGTTCATCTTCTTCATCCCCTTGGCCGTGCATTCTTTTCGGCCTCTTGGGTGCAAGGCTCTTCAGCCCGGATATACTTCTCGCACCAGAGAAGGAGGTCGGAAAAATCGGTGGGTGGCTTCTTAGCCAAGAGGCCTTCAACAGGTCATGCCGGACGTTGTGCCGAAAGGCAGCCGCCCCAACCCTAGCGTTGAGGGTGGAGATTGATCGGGCCTCGGCTGTAATTCTCCAATGAAGTCCCGAATGGACCCCCTATCCTTCTGCTTGAGGTTGTCACAAAGTGAGCAAGGAAACTCTAATCGAGCATATCAAAGGAGAAGGTCGAGTTTGGGTCGAGCTTGGAGTACCATTCCTAAGCGGGGGCCCGCAGTGTAGCAGGTAAGGATGCTTTCGGATCGGATACAGATCGGATATTGGCTATACCAACATCTTTATCCGCATTCTAAAGACGGATACGGATACGGATATGACTCAGAAAATAAAAATCATATCTGTATCCGCAATTTTCGGATACAGATACGAATCAGATATGGTCTACTGGATAATGGATACGAATTCAAATATCAAAGATATTGTTTTTTCTATTTATTTTTCTTAACTGGTACTTAGACATGTATATCACTGAATTATGGATATCGATTTTCATATATAATCACAAAATAGAAATCAACAGAACAAAAGCGGTGAATGAAAATTTATTTCAAATATATACAACTCATAAAAAATGAATACAGTACGCACTTTCCTGTCTATTTTGCATTGGTTTGAATCTGACTCTTAACTTTTTTTACCAAGACGATATGACATCATTGAAAAAGACAGCGCTTGGGAAGAACTGCAGTAATGAAGAAAAGTTAACAATGACTCCAAAGGTGGTTTTGGTTCGGAGATGCCAGATGTTACTACTAGATAGTCAATATTATTATGTCTAATTCATAATTTTCTTTTCAAAATAATCACCGGGAATTCCTCTCAGTGTATAACACCTGTCAATTTTCAAAAACTAATACGAATAACTACTAGCCCAGTAAGAACGTGACAAGAAAATTCCCCTACAAAACTAACACGGCGACAAAGGTGTTACATACACATACATTAGGAACATCTTGTAGTCCAAAAATATTTAACCGTGGGCAACAAAAAATTGAACAACAAAGTATAGTTGATGCAATCCGAAACTAAAGAAAATTTGATTAATTCAGACAACATAAGTTATACAGTGGTGCGGATTACCATCCAAATGGAAACAATATTGAGGAGAAACAACCAAAGGAATGATATTGTAACAAGTTCAACACTAACCGTACATGCCATAATGGGCCAAAATTTATCAGGCATTCACGCAGAAGTTAAACTGCCTTGTTCAAGTACCTTGCTCAATTGTTGCAGTCTAAAAGTCTCTTAGGCTTTTGGGCACGGTCTGACCACATTGCATAAGTACATTGATCAAAGGTGGGGCCAGAGGTGCATCTTCTGTCGAGAAAAAAGCAATGTACAGCCCCAGGAATAGAGAAACGAGCAGTCTTCTTCAGGAAGCCAATATAGTTTTCAGTTGAGGGCAACTTCAGAAATATAGCAACTTCAAATTCAACAACATCTATTCCTTCAAAACTCTCTAAATCCTTCACTGTGACTGTTTTTGACCTCTTGCTGCGAGAGCCATGTTGAGAAACCACAGGATTAGGCTTATGTGATTATCCGACTTAACATTTTTTTCTTTATAAAAATAAACGAACTGAAAGTAGTAATCCTGAAAAACATTATAAATCATGTATTACACGAGGATTATAATTATAAATACTAACCCATTGGCTGTAGGTAGAGCGTTGATGAGAGAGTCATCCGGCATGGCATAACCTTCAGCTACAAAGCTTAGATGCCAACATCTGAGCGTTTCTCGTATTTTCTGCCAATATCTGCATTGAAACAAGGTCTTATTATTGTTTCCTACCTCCGTCCTTCATACGCATATAATGCATCTACGGCAAGTCAGCAACAGGTAAATGTTCATTTGAAAATATAATTATTGTCACAATTATTCTATCTAAATTAAGAATAGTTGTGCAAATGATTCGAATGCTAATTCATTGGCAAGGCAAAAAAAATAAAATTAATAATGGCAAGGCTCAATCTCCACACCACCAAAAAAAAGGATAAGGTTAAAAGAGCAGTGAACAAGACATAATGCTCCTAAATAAGCCACAAGTAGAGAAATGACCACAAAAGATTGAGATAACATAACTTTTATATACTACCATATCTTAATCTTAAATTTGAGGCTTTGCCAGGAATCATTGGATGAAACAAAGTAACAAGTGATAAATTAAGAGAAAGTGGATTTGTGTCCACTATATGCTTACACATTTTGAATGTATCCTGCTTAAATTCTGGTGGTAGTCCCTTTTATTTACCACAATTACAAGCTTGAAGTGTGCACTGTGCTCATATACATTTTGAGTTTACACTAAGCTATGATTTGTCCTTTCACAAGCAAGCACTCCAAGCTCCTCCCTTTATTTGTCAAGTGACATTATGTTTCATAATATGAACACACTACAGCGCTAAATGATGCATAAGAAGATAAGAACAATAAGGTGTCAGCTTGTCTTACAAATCAGTCTAATGCACATACAATACTTAATGACAGTATTGCAGATACATGATATACCATCACTATTACAAGAACAACTAAGCCATTATAATCCTAATTGCTTTATACATGATTTATGCCAATCCTTTTCAAAACTTCACAAGGAAATCATGACTTATTTTATTTTTGAAACCATCTGACCTTAAATTAGTGCATCAACATGTCCTGCCTCCTCCTAAATCAGATAATTTATCAAACTATAGCCTTTGACCACATTAATATAAGCAGATTTTGGTTTTTTCTTCTTGTTCCTCTTTCTTCCTATTGAATATAAACATTAAAGTTGAAAAAGAAATGCACAGCCAGAGAGTAAAAACTCACCCACGAATCTGGTGGTCTACCAACATCCCTGGATTCAAGCTGACTGTATGCACACCAAGTTCCTTAAGTGACTTGCACATTGAGCTAACCTGATGCCAATCTAAGTGAAAACTCAAAAATATGAATCATAAATAATTGTAGAAAATGAAGTGCGATGAATCATGAGAGATATATAGAGACCTTAAGAGCCTTTTCCTAAGATGAAACAATATATAAAAGGAGCGGACCATTGAGAACTTTCCTGCGTCTCTCCATCCTCGTAATGAGATCTGAAGGTGTAGACAGCACCCAAGCAAGCTGCTGCTTCGTTGCACAATCTCCACTTGTATCCATTACATTCCACCTTCTACAATACCGTTGCCACATTTCAACTCTCCGATTTGGAAACTTTTCATAATCTAGTTTATTCGTTTATCTTGCAATCAATTCTCAATAGTAGATGAGGAGAATGTTGGGAGTTTTCTGATATGGAAAGTAGGGTTTCTGATCTGGGGATGCAGTAGTTATGTGGAGGTGAAGACGATGAAGATAGGTAGAGGAGAAGGTGGGAGATGAAGTTGGTCGGAGTAATCGATGGCGATGAGAAGAAATTTCGACAACGATCAGAAGGAATTTCGACGACTGAAAGGGAAGGTTTTTTTTTCTTTTTTTAATTTTTTTTTTTTTTTTTTTGTGTGCTTTGATTTTCGACGGGCTGAACTTAAGGGGGCCCCGCTGGACTGAAGGTTTGTTTTTAGAAAAATAGGGTAGGTTTTATTAAAAGTATAGAACTATATATATTTATTAAATAAATATATTATAAATTAAGCGGCTATCCGTATCCGAATCCTTTTTTTGTGTGGAATATCCGTATCCATATCCGCATTTTTTTGGATTTGGATATCCGAATTCGTATCCGCTCGGATATGGATTTTTCATATCCGTATCCACAAAAATTTCAGATTCGAATACGGATTGAATCAGATATATCCTTATCCGAGAGCATCCCTAGTAGCAGTGAATGCACGGCAGAGGAGGGCATCCAATGCACCGTGAATCATCATGATGGTTTTGAAACCTTCGATGTGATCAGCCGGATCAGACTCGCCGTTGTAGGTCTTGAAGGGTGGAAGCTTAAAGCTCATCGGGACCGGGGCTTCGAGGATGTGGGAGGTCAGACTGGAAGATATCATCAGCCTAGATGCCTTTCACTGTCCCCATTCGAGCGAGTTGGCCTTCCATCTCCTGCAGTCTCTTAAAAACCGCACCTTCATGCCCTTCGGATTGGGTCGGCCCGTAGGACTCTTCATGCTTCGTCCCCCTGATGTGAGGGTTGTCGAAGTGATGGTCATTCCGAGCACCGCCTCAGAGGACCTGGCGGACCTCGTTCCAAAACTCCTGCAACTCGACCCTCGTTACATAGTCCCTTGCGCCATGACTGTTTGGGGGTCGGCAGTCGATCAAGGAGCAATTACACTCCTTTTCCTGACCCTGGGAAGAGCAGCAACTTCGGCTCAGATTGAGGGTCCTTCATTTCTTTAGCGGTTAAGGTGATGGTGAAGGTCATTCTCATTCTGTCAATTGCTTATGACGTTTCGGAGGTCCGAAACTGCCGGACGGTTGGCCCGTCGTGCGACCGAGCAAGAGGCGCTTGTGGCTCGCCTCTGCTGACGCTCGTCCCATGGCTGTTGTGAAGCTTGAGTGATCGGACAACTGCGAGATGGACGAAGAGAAGGTGGAGGGGGGTCTTGTTGGTGTATGCCCTAGATGCCAGTTATGTATTGACATTACTAGTTTACATTGCATCATGACATTTATTTCCTGTTGAGGCATTTTATTTATTGCGAATTAAATGAACATAATAAGGTTCTTAGAATAGTAAGTTCAATGTCATGGGATATCAAGTGCATTGTGAGATCGTATTGACTGAAATTAGAACACTATTCTTAAATGTCCCTAGTCAAGTATTATTGTGAATAAGTACAACGATAATACATAAAGACTAGTGTGTGTGTAGACTAATGAATATTCTCGCAAGTCATGGATATAAGATATAAAGTCTTCGCATTGGTACATATTATAGTAAAAATGTACTGGACTGACCCACCATGAGAACACTGCATGGATCGTTACGTGAATGTCATAAATGGTTCTCACATTAACCATAGTGTACGTAGTCCTTTGACTTGAAGTCACTACGGTTCCCTACATGATAAGTTATATATTTTAATGCTGTCAAACGTTGCATGTAATAAAGTGATTATAAAGTCGACTATTGGATATACTACAAATCATGCGGAGGGATGTGAGTGACTTAACCAGGATTTGTCTCTCCTACATAACATGAGCGATATCTACGGGCTCCTTAATTGAGTGAGACTACAAAATGCATGGTCGTTCTCAAATGAGTCAATATGTGATATTGAGCTCATTTATTTTAGTAAGTCTATTCGGACATCAAGTAACTAAAGATTGACCTATACAAGGGTGACACGCTTTATGCCTTGTGGTCAACTAAGATATCTGGGTAAAGGGACTAGACTACATGGTAGCATTAGTTACAGATAAGTTATGTCAAATCACTGACATTCCCGTTACCTGAGTAGCAGTGATGTATTGCTAGATAACGCTCATTTTTTGTAACACCAGAATATGATTTTATTATTACTGTCAACGTAATGAGAATCTACATGGTCACTCACTTAGAATGGATCAAAATTGGGATTTAAATTTATGAGATGAATTTAATTGGGTATCCTAGTAAGACTTGGACTCCTGACATGGTTAGGTAATTAATTAGATTAAATGAGCCAACTAAAGTTAGAAGGGCCATACACGAATCTGACCCAGGTCAGATTGTGAGCCCAACCGCCTAATTACTCTCTTAGAGTTGATTTTCTGCACCTATATATACAATATATTTTTGTGGAAAAGATTAAGGAGAAATCCCTAGCCGTCACAAAAATTGTGTGAGAGAGACAGGTCGTGGAGGAACATCCCCTTCCTGCAGCTAGCACCGCGGCGTGAGGAAGAGCTTGATTTGATCCGTTCATGCGGATACAGTAGAGGCACCGCAACCTTTGCAGTGTTGTGACTGACATATTTTGGAGACTTCAGATCCATCTTTAATGTATAACTCCTAAATACTATTTATGATTTTCGCATGGATCCATGGCTAGGTTTCGATATTATGTGTTTTTTTTTCCACCGTGTAACATGTGATTGCCCTCGAAACCTAACAGGTCGACATGACTCCCTGCGGTGGCTGTCTTCTTGGCCTTAGGGGCCATAGGAGAAGATGGTTATTGTGTAGGATCTGGGTCAAAGGCTAGATATGATGGTTTCCCACAGACAACGCTAATATGCTGCTGCTGTTTTTGGGTGTGGGAGCAACAAATAGTGAGTTATTTTGTTGGAGAGGGAAAGCATATCTCAGCCGCTGATATGGTCCTGATGAGATGCTAATATGTGGTCGGATATTGTGCATATTGTGGTGGTCGATCGCCGCTGAACGACTGCAAAAAAGCCTGAAACACCGAGAGTATTCCCGACGCCAGGCCCTCCGACGATCAAGTCAGTAAACTGGAGTTTAAAGTGTGATCAGATGGTAAAAATATGATTTCCCGGTAACAGTGGAGCTAAGCATGTATTTATAGGTGGGAATCTGTTAAAGAAAGATCACCAGCTGCCTAATTAGATTCCGCACATTAAGGATTTGATGGGGGCAGTTAATCCCTTGATTCTAGGGGATTTGACTACTGCCCCTAAATGGCTAGTCAACTGTCCCCTGGTGGGTTGAGCTGAAATGACGGGCCCGTAAAAGGTCCACGAATTGTCCTCGGGCTTGAGACTGTTCATGAAAACATTATCTTGTCCCTGTCTACCTCGTGATCTACGCTATAATCGAACGGTGATGACCAGCCACAATTTTTACCCGCATCAATTCCCATATATATATACTAGGATTATACACGTGTTGTGCACGTGGGAAAAAATTGGGGGAATGAAAAGGGCAAAAAATTTTTTTACCTGCATGTGCACTGCACGGGTTGGGTTATGGACAAAGGCCTTCTCCCATTATAGTAGTAGAGATTTAGCATAAAATATCGGTGTGTAACTAAAGTCTAATGATGATGATGATGATGATAATAAAACTCTCCGCAAATACTGTACCTCCCAATATTCCCGCCAACTCCCCACTAAAAATCTAAACCCCACCTCTCTCCCCCTCCCCCACCCCAAATCCCGAAACCCCACCACCATGCCCGCCGCCGCCACCCTCCTCACCGCGGCAGACCTCATCCATCTCTCCAAATCCCCCACCGCCACCCTCCCCTCCTCCCTCTCCTCCTCCACTCTCCTCTCCCTCCTCTCCTCCCTTCCCCCCACCATCCCCCTCCCCTCCTTCCTCTCCGCTATTCTCACCCTCATTTCCCAATCGCCACCCTCCCCTCCCCTCTCATCACTCCTTTCCTCCCTCCTCCTCTCCCAACTCGCTAACCTCACCCCCCAAATCCTCCTCTTATTCTCACCCCTTCTCCCTTCCCTCCCCAAACCCCTACTCCCCCCAATCCTCGACTCCCTCACCTCCGACCTCCCCCGTATCCAATCCCTCGACGATTCCCACCGCCTCGATCTCCTCCCTTTCCTTCTGAATCAAGAAAACGCCCCCCCAATCGTTGACAGATTCCTCGCCGTTGACTGGTCAAAGTCCCTGCTCCTCAAAATCTTAACCTTACTCCGTGAATCGACAGATTTTTGTAAAGTTAGGGTTTCGGAGACGATCCAGAAGGTGTTCAATGGAATGCAGAGCGTCGAGATTCAAGATCTGCCGTCCATTGTTTATCAATTGTTGGTTCTCGCGTCCAAGGGGGTGATGAGGAGGTACTTTCTGTAATCTTTTTCTCCAGTTAGGGCCTATTTCCGAACAAAGGTATCTTAACTTTGGAGGTACCAAGGTAAAGTTATCTTAACTGCAGTTATCTCAACTTTTGGAGTGAAATAAGTGCAGTTATTTTGAAATCCAAAATGAGTCCCAAACATTTTAAAGTGAGGATAATTAGAGTTTTGTGAAGTTAAATGAGATAATTTCCGTTGTCCTAACTTAACTCTGTTCCTGGACTAGCCTTAGGCCATGTTTGGACACGAAGGTAGGTAATTTTTAAGTGAAGGTAGAAGTTTGCAACCATAGCTCCATTTTGGCATAAAAATTAAATTTGGTTGGATTGAAGTTTAAATACCTACCGTAACCTACATTTTACGTTTTATCTTAATATTGAGGTGAAAAAAAGGAAGATAGGTTTCTTCCAAAATATGATCCAAACAGACTAAAGTTTAGATACCTATATGTGAACAAGTCACCTCCACTACCCTCCGTATCCAAATAGGGCCTTAATTTGTATATCCATCATCTTGCGAATCTATTTGTTAAGAAATGCTTTTGACAGGGAGATTGTGAAGGGGGTGTTGGGGTTTGAGGTGAAGGGGAAGGGGTCGGTGGTGAGGCAGGTGGAGGGGACGATTTTGATGCATGTAAATTTTGCGGTGAAGCAGGATCCGGTGTTGGGGAGTGAGGTGGTGGGGGTTGTAAAGGGGGATTATGGCGTGGTGAATCACTTTGCAGTTGCTGTTGTGCTGTCAATTGCGAGGGTGAGGAGGTTTGGGGAGAGTGCAGTTGGGGTTTTGAAGGGGGTGGTTGTTGGGTCACTGAAGGATTACAAGATGTCGAGGTGAGAAACAAGACTTTTTTTTAATTCTGATCACTCGTTTTGTTTGTGTGGTAGGTTGTAGTAGTTTGGAGGAACCATCCATGAATGTGCACAATCTGATTTAGTAGTCAGGAAATTCGCGCGTTAATATTTTTGTCTGATATTCTACAATTACTCTGTCTTTGGGAACCTTCAGTATCCATTGCCCTCTTTTTCCTGGTAGGATGGAATTCCTGTATTTTACATATCGATACGATCCGGTCCTTGGGTTTTCGGCAAATTAGTAATCAAACTAAAAGAGTGCCTGAGAAGGCCAGATTAGAGCATCCACTATCGTCTGCTATTTATTTAAAAAATGGAAAATTTGAGAAAGTTCAGGCCACTATCGTCTACTATAAACCTAGTTTATAGCAGAGTCGTGAACAGGAGTCGGCCATATATAGCAGAGTAGAATAGCATTTGGAAAATATAGAAGACGGTAAATGATCCTCCGTCTATTAAAAATTTCGAATTCTTTTGAATAAAAAATTCGAATAGACGGAAGAAGATCTTCCGTCTATAGAATTTGACCGGTCAAATTTTTATAGACGGAAGAAGATTTTCCGTCTAACGAATTGGTTAATTTTTTTTAAAATGCAAATTTATCAAACGGACGATGTTCCTCCGTCTTTATATTTATTTAATTATTTTTAAAAAAATTTGAAAGAGAACTTCCGTCCCTTTCATTTTTTTTCTTTTTTTTTCGTCCTTTTCTTTTTTTGTCCTTTTCCTAAAAGACAAAAAAAAAAATTTCCCAAACGGAAGTTGAACTTCCGGCTGAGGTTTTTAAAAAAATTTTTAAAAAAATTAAAAAACCCAGACGGAAGATCTTCTTCCGGCTGGGTTATTTTTTAAAGCAAAAATATAATAAGGAGAGCAGACGGAGGATCTTCTTCCGTCTATATATTTTACTAATTTTTTTTGCAAATTATAGCTTTCACGATAGTGGCGGAAGAGCATCTATGCTAAAAGCAAATTTGCATATACTCAAAATATAGCTCGAACGATAGTGGATGCTCTTAGTGGTAAGGTTGTTTCCAGAAAATGGGGGAATTGACTCTAGGGAGACAATCTACCCAGTTTCAACAATTTTTTTTAGGATAGCCATGACCTTAGTAGCTCATTTTAACTTGTCAAATGGATGCAATTAGTAATAACCTTTGTAGATTGTTTGAACTTGTCAAACGGATGTGAAAAAATTAACTCTTCTAAATAGGATATCAGGTCAGGAGAGGAAAACCAGTCCAGCACAAAATGCGGGCCACCAAATTCTGTTTCCTAGTTTCAGATTTCACTGGATGCATCAACATTTCTTTCCGTTAAGAAGAAAATGACGGTGACACATCTTTCACCCATTTGGAAATTGGTCTTCAAAGCTGGCACAAAGATACAGTCTGGAACCAAGGAAAGTCATGGTCGGTTTTAGTGACTCGACAACAAGCTACATCACCCCTGAAATGATGGTGGAATTCGATAGGAGTGTTCTTTCTATCTCCCAAGCAGGTGTGAAGAGTCTTCACCATCTTTGTAGTCTCTTCCCATGAAAGAAGTAATGGGAACTCAATCGTATTCATGAACAAAACTATTAAAATAAAATCGGGGAAAAGTCGTGAAACCCCAAGGTTTGGGCCCAAAATTAAGAAACCCCCCGCTGATTTTGTTCCACTCACTTAGCCCCCAAACGTCAATCCCAAAAATCCTACCGACTAAAAACCATGGTGAACTTAATTAATTACCCACCCCTTCAAAATCACAAGAAACTCTTTAAAAGGAAAAATTCTCAATCCAACCCTTTCCCTATCCTTCTGCTCCACCATTGGCATCCATCTCCGTCCATCAATGGCACCCTTATCCGAGCTCGAAGAACCTTCCCCAGTCGCCACCACCTCCGCCACCGCCGCCGTCGCCAGTGATCAATAGTTCAATCTGTTGGATTTATGTCTTGCATACTAAGTTAGATAAAGAAGACGATGAAGCGAAGGAGGTCGAAGCGATGGAGTGCAAGCAAGTCACAGCAGCAGCAACAATGTTGCGGTCGACTGTGCAGTCGATCGCCCACCTTTTTCGAATTCCCGAGAGGGGGACAGTCGGCCGCAAGTCATGCAGTCGACCGAGCGCGGTTGGATGCAGATTTTGGGTTCGGGTCTAAGGGGATTCGATTGAAGTCCAAACTTGCTCTTCAAGATAGATTGTGCGGCTCTTATCGTAGGATTATCTCTTTAGGAATATCTAATGGTTATTGTATCAAAATATCAAATTAGGATTTCTCTATACCCATATAATTAATTGTAATGGCTCAAAGAACGATATGATTCTATTGAGTGCTGAATAGGAGAAGAGAGTACTTAATCTGAGAGCTGAGAAATTTTTCCATTGTAAACAACAAGTAGTTCCAGTAGGCTTGAGAAAGAGTTGTGGTGAGAATTGTAATATTCTAGTATCTTCTCTAGTTGAAATAACATCTCGGTTCTTCCTTATCGGATTAAGGCGAAAGTCCCAACTGGCAGAATTATTGTGTGCTTTGTGTGATCTAGTATTTGCTTGGTGGTTTGTATTGATCGTGTCGAAGACTCAACAAGATCCTTTAGAGGAAATAATTTCCTAACAAGTGGTATCAAAGCATCAGGTTCGTGAGTTTGTTCGAGTTCCTTGGAGAAGATGACAGATCAAAAGACGAAAATCAAGCAGTTTGACGGTAAGATGATCTTTAATCTATGGAAGGTGGACATGTATGATGTATTGATTCAGAAGGACTTGCATCTTGCTCTTGAAGAGAAGAAGTCAACCCACATGAAACAGGAGAAGTAAGATGAGATTTATTAGAAGTCCTTAAGTTAAATCACGCTGCAATTGGCGGACGAAGTCAAGTGTAATATTCTTGAGGAGAAAAGTATGACGAGTCTTTGGAAGAGACTCAAATCTGACTAATCGGGATCGTCATTGTTGTATCAGATGTACTGAAAGAGAAAGCAGTTTCGTTTCTCAGTGAAGAACATCTTCAAGATTTCATTGTGGAGTTCAATAAGGTAATATCCGAACTGGAGATGATTAATGCTTATGATTTTAGCCAAAATGATAAAACTTTCAACTTGATATATTCATTGTCAGTTTCTTATGATTACTTGATAACTACCATGCTACATGGAAAATTAGCCAAGAAAACTTACAGTAGCTAGGGCGATTAAGGGTCTGAAAAAAGATGATCTTAGGAAGGAGACTCATACAGGGGAATCTACTTCTACAGGTTGTTTGGCGGTAGATGGCAATAATTTAATTGGAAGGGATAAGGCATACAAGGATAAGATCCGTTGCCACAATTGTAGAGAAATTGGGCATTACAAGAGAGATTGTCGCAAGTGGTTGAGTTAGAAGGGTGCTACTACATGAGGTGATCAAGCCAACAATAGTTAGTGCCACTGATTCAGGTAAATCGGGTAATTTTGATTATGTCTTATTATTTCAAGTTCTTCAAATGTGAATTTCAGTTGGTATCTTGATTCGGAGAGTTCTTCTCATATTTGCTCTAAAAGGGAGATGTTTTCTACTTACAAGTCGTTAACAGGCCGTAATGTGATAACAGCGATTGGAGAGATTTGTGAAGTGGTGGATGAGGGTACAGGTGAATTAGAGACGCCAGACGATAAATGGTTCACAGTAGAAGATGTCATGCATATTCCTTCGATAATGCAGAATCTGATGTCCTTGGGGACTTTTTATTCTCGGGGCTGCAGGTACACAACTTAAGGTGGAGCTTTGACAATTTGGGATAGTCATCGTAAGGTGATGAAAGGTAATAGGGAGATTGGGTAGGGTCAACACAACCTCTACCAGTTTTGTGATAGCAGAAAAACTTGATCGAGTGTTTGGAAGCCCATTGTTCCTAAAGCATCATCTAGGAAGCTGTCACTAGAATCATCGAAGCGAGACTGCAACGTTCGAATACCGTTGGAAGGTGGAGAGAGTCTTGGGGTAGGTGGAGTTCGTGTGGAGGGTGACACCTCTATGATAGCATTTATTGGAGTGTGTCCTTGAAGGGGGCATACGATTAGAGGAAAACATATGGAGGTAGATTCAACTAGTAGAAGAAGCCATATAATCGAGTTATTTATAAAGCGGAGATGAAAGGTCTAGAAGAGTTTAAATCACACAGGTGTAGATTCATGAGTATGCAATTCAATGTGGTGATTGTTGGGTTAATGTCTTGCATACTAAGTTACATAAAGAAGACGATGCTGTGAAGGAGGTCGAAGCGATGGAGTGAAAGCAAGTCATAGCAGCAACAACAAGAACATAGAAGGTTGCGGTCAACTGTGCAGTCGACCACCCACCTTTCTGGAATTCCCGAGAGGGGGACGGTCGACCGCAAGGAGTGTGCGGTAGACCGAGCGTGGCTGGATGCAGATTCCGGGTTCGGATCTAGGGAATTTGATTGAAGTCCAAAGTTGCTTTTCAAGATAGATCATGCGGCTCTTATCGTAGGGTTATCTCTTCAGGAATATCTAATGGTTATTGTGTCGAGATATCAAACTAGGGTTTCTCTAGATCCACATAATTAATTGTGATGGCTCCAAAAATGATCTGATTTTATTGAGTGCCGAATAGAAGAAGAGAGTACTTTCATCTGCGAGGTGAGAGATTTCTCCATTGTAAATAGCAAGTAGTTTCAGTTGGGTTTGAGAGGGAGTCGTGGTGAGAATTGTAATATTCTTGTATCTTCTCTAATTGAAATAATATATCGGTTCTTCCTCCCTGGATTGAGGTGAAAGCCCCAATCGGAAAAATTCTTGTGTGCTTTGTGCGATTAGTGTGATCTAGTATTTGCTTGCTGGTCTGTATTGATCGTGTTGAAGATTCAACAAGATCCTTTAGAGGGAATAATTCACTAACACAATAAAGTCTTGGTCATAATCGAACTATAAAGCATGGATATTCTCCGGGGGTTATGTATCAAGTATCCTGATCGTGTCGGACATGATACGCGTAGGATACTCTCCAGATTCGTATCCGGTGAATTTAATTTTTAAAAAAATAAAAAATTAACGGACACTCTTTGGACATGTCAGGTACACGTTGAGGACACGTGGGGGATACATTTTGTTTTTTTTTAAATTTTTCAGCTCAATTAAAGGTCCACTGGCCCATTTTATCTACTTCTTTCTTTCCAGTCGCCTCTCACCCCCTTCTCTCTCTTTCCCAATCCAAACTCTAACCCTAATCTTCAATTTCCTCACCTTCAATTTCGATCTCCTCACCGACAGCACCGTCGATGTCAAACACCTAGGCTAACTGTCGATATCCTCACCGACAACACCGTCGACTTCGATTTTGAACACCGACAGAACTTCAGGCGTCAGCTTCGATTTCGATTTCGAACACCGACAGCACTATCGACTTCACTCGCTGCACTCCTCCACATCGATAGCACAGTCGAGGCGTCGACTTCCTCACCTCAACTAAGATTTCGAACATCCACTGTGAGTTTTTGTTCTTCTCCTATTTTTCATCTTATTTTGAACTAAATAATGATTTTGGATTTTTTTCTACACTTAAGCTTGCTTGAAAAGTTACTGTTATATACACAATATATAGACTCAGTGCACACAAAAACTTCTAAAGTCAAATATTGAAGAGTATCATACTTAGGTATGTATATTTTTATTAATGCAATTTTATGTTGTCTAGTGACTACTGCATGAGGAATTATATATATATATATATATATATATAATTTTTTTATTTTTTTATTTAAATATAAATTGTTTGTCGGATTTCCTGGATCTTCCAATGATTTTTTCCCAATTTTTACTCATTTTTCGAATCATTTATTCAACTTGCGAAGTAACAATCTATTTTCAAAAAATATCAATTAATCATTCTAATTAATAATTATTTTTCCAGGAGTTCAAAAATATTTTTCCCGAATTTATAATTATTTTTTAGAATTTTTAATCATTTTCACAAATTTTAAATAGTTAATTCGATTTAATAATTAAAATAAAAAAATTAATCAAATAATTATCGACGTGGCGCAATGAGCAATCAGGAGCGTCGATCACGTTTCAGCGCGCTTTTCTGAATGATCAGACGGTTCATCGAATGATCACCGACGTGGCGCAATCTGGAGTGCCGATCACGTTCCAATGCGATTTTCTAAATGATCGAACGACTGGAGGTGGTTGACCAGTCAGTGACCTTTCGCTCAAACGAGGGTCAGTGGCAGGAGCGCTCGGCTCCAACGCCGAACCCCACCAACACTTTGACAGGTTGGCACGTGGTGCGTTGGACGTCGGAGTCAAGAACACTCGCGCTTCTTGCAGAACGTCGTAGACACCTTGACGTGCTGACACGTGGCAGGATAGACTTGGCGCCAAGAAGGCTCGACGAGAGCTGCCGAAATCGAGAGAGGCTTCGAGAAGGCGACATGTGGAGATTTTGACCGTTGACTGTTGACTAGTCAACGTCATTTCTCCAATTACGACGTCAGTGACAAGAATGCTCAGAGAGAGATGCCGAGGTTGAGAGAGACTTCGAGGAGGTGTCACGTGGATATTTTGACCGTTGACCGTTGACCGTTGATGAGTCAACGTCATTTCTCCAATTACGACGTCGGTGACAAGAACGCTCGGTAAAGCTGCCGAGGTCTAGGGAGACTTCGAGGAGATGACACATGGAGATGTTGACCAGTCCACGCCATTTCTCCAATTTCGCCGTAGGTGACAAGAACCCTCGACATGAGCTGCCGAAGTCTAGGGAGATGACACGTGGAGTTGCCGACCGTTGACTAGTCAAGTGTCTTTTGGCTTCCCCATTCTTCTTGTCGTTTTGCGCTAAATGGGCAAGACCTTTGCATTTTTGGGGGCCTTTTAACCTTGGGGAGTGTGCCAATTACCCCCCTCACCCCCCCTCATTCGCTCATTCTCTAGGTTTGTACTCAGACGATTTTCACTTTCTAACGGGAGCGTCCGGCGAAGATTTTCTATTTCCGGTGATCTTTTCCGACCGTAGCTGTCAAATCAAGGTAATTCTTAGATAATTTAATTTACTTTTAGAGAATGTCTAGTGTCACTTTGGGGCAAAAGACCTCCACCATCGTCGCCATTAAGCTCCTACAGTCGACAAGGGTAAGGCCGTAGTACGGACTTCTTCGGCAGTGGTGGAGACCATCGTTGAGAGAGAACGAAGAATGGGGGAGTGCGGCAGACTGCCCGGGCCCCTGACAGGGCTTCATCGAGTTCGAGAACTTCCGGATGATCTAGCTGAACGTATTGTGTAGGGTCGGGGCCGGGACTTCGAGGAGAACACGGCTCGGGAGACTTCAGAGGCTGACGACACCATCTCCATACTCAGCGAAAAGGATTTAAAGTTAGTTTGGGAGTGTTTTTTGATCCCGAGTGAATTTGACATGATGCTGCCTGGGCTCGGGGTGAGGGCCAATTTGCCGATGTCGGTGGATGTGTTTTTGGCCTGTCGATGCCTTAGCCGGTGTTCAACTATCGCTCCATCATTTTGTTGCCGAAGTGTTGCGATGGTACCGGGTCAGCCCAGTCCAATATATGCCGAACGTGTGGAGGCATATCAACGAGTTCATCCTCCATTGTCAAGCAGTGAACTTTGAGCCACGACTGAGTGTGCTGCGGACTGTGTATCGGATCCATCAGCAGCACAAGATGGAGTTCAGATTCTATCTGTCTCCGAGGCATGGGGGAAGGCTCGTCAGCTGTCCGGACTCTATCAAGAACTGGAGGGACAAGTTCTTTCTGATCCGAAGTCGACAGCCGTGGAACATTCCGACTACTTGGGTCGAGGAGGTTTTGAAGTGGGCGAAGGAGAGCCCCGTTCTTAGCCCCGAGGAAACAGAGATGGTCCAGACGCTCCTTGATCGGCCGAAGCTCGATTGGAAGGACTTGACAGAGGAGGCACTTTTCAGGGGGGTCTCAGCCTGATAAATCCCAGTACGCTTTTGTTCTTTTAGTTTAGCACCCCCTTCTTCTTCCTTTTTTTTTACTTAGTCGAATCTTTATTTGTCCTTATCTTCTGCGAATTTACTTCTTTGCAGAGTTGATGGATTTCGACGACATACTTGTGGGGCGTGGTGTTCTAAGCAGCAAGGCTCCTGCCGGTAGGAAGAGGAAGAGGGCGATCACGAAGATATCTTTGCCGAAGGTGAAGACACTTGCTGCCACCGTGGAGCACTCCTCAAAGGAGGTCACGGTGTTTCACAGCTGGCGACTTCGGCAGCTCCGTCAGCCTCTGCTGGTATGGGGGTCTTCTCCATGTCAGTGGGTTTAGCCCTGGAGGTCCCCCCTACTGCTGAAGTTGAGGCGTCCCTGACCGAGGAGCACAAGAAGATTTTCATCCCCGACTGGCAAGTCAGGAAGCTCGACGGATTCCTCGCCAATTCGTCTTCTTGTATGCAAGCGGTTCGACATCTCGCCACGCCGAAGGACAAGGCTGCCATGGAGGCAGGACCGTTGGTGACGACGCGCTCGAAATTGCTCGAGCTGCCATGTCGGTAAGTTTTCTATCATTTTTGAACTTTTTCTTTTTGCTAAGTGTTGGTGTTTTTCTCGCTCGAATGACTGGGTTTTGCTTCCTTTGCAGATCACTTGCCACTTCGGGCATCTGATGGAGAAGATGACCGAGCAAGAGGAGCTGAAGCTCGAGTATGAGATAGCTCGAGCTGACAAGGTTAGGATCGCTAAAGACCTCGAGCAATTGAGGATTCAGGCCGAGATGAATACCTCAAGGGTAGAGCACCTCGAGGCCGTTGTCGCCAAGCCGGAGGCGGACAATGCTCGGTTGGTGAAGGAGAAATAGCTCGCAACGAAGGAGGAGGCGGTCGTGACTGCAAAGATAACCGCGGCGAAGGAGGCCAAAGACCAGGCGATGGAGAAGGCCAAGGGGTTCCTCTACGTGAACATGGCGAAGGCTTACGCCCGTGCCATAAACAAGGTTACAGAGAAGTTCCCCGACGTCGACTGCGCCGGGTGGCATTTGTTCCCCAATCCTGTTTCCGTGTTCGAAGACGTTTTCAAAGGAGGCGAAGAAGACGAAGAAGAGGGCCAAGAGGAAGAGGTCGATGGCGGCGAGACGGAGGCAGATGCAGCTCTAGACTCTTTGCCTCTAGTGGTCACTGCCGAAGCCCAAGAGGTCGAGCCTTCTGTGGCTGCGGATTCTTCGAAAGAGGTCGACCCCTGACTCAGTTGAATTTTTTGTTCCCTTTTTAGTCTAGGTATTTTGTATAGACGTCTAATAGCGGACTGGACACCGCTCTTGTACCTTCGTCTAAGTAATGAAATATCTCTTTTCGGGGTAAGTGTTGTGTATGGCACTTGGACTTAGAAACCATCTTGTAGCTTCTTCTTTAAATTAGAGCCATCAGCTCTGCGCGAGTTTGGAGCTATCTTGTAGCTCAACTTGGACTTAGAATTGTCTTATAGCTCTGCTTTACCTTATAACTATCTTGTAGCTTTATTTAGACTTAGAGTGATCTACGCTTTTCTCTTTGGTTGACTTCCCCAGGGTAGTGAGACGTCACATCTTCGTGCCCAACTGCGTATTACCAAGTTGGGGCTCGCTCAATCTCGGGATAGGCTCTCGAAAACGGAGTTGGAGCTCTGTCATTTAAGATTGGTCTTGGCTTGTCGAGATATCGAGACGAGGCGTCTTGAGGAGATTCTTTAAGAAGTGCCCTTCGAGGGTGGGGAGGTCGGCCCTTCTATGGCCGCCGACAAAGCTTCGAGACTGAAATTCCTTTGGTACTCTTTGTTCGCAGTGACGTCAGAAAGGGATGAGCTAAAGAACGTGGTGCTCGGGAAGAGTTTAGAAGCGGCTTACCTGCAGAGGACCATCTTTGAGTTCTCGCAAGGGGATAGCACGAGTGGGGTACCTCGTTTGAAGCTTAAAGTGATCGATGACTCCCTCAAAGAGCGGCTCGTCGAGTTAGAGGCGTTGAATCTTCGCTTAATGACTCTCTGAAGGGAGCAATGTCAGGAGCACTTCTTGTCTGTGCGGGGAGTACACCCAAGGGAGATCGTTCCATGAATTGGCGCGACGCATGCTTCCGCGGAACCCTGGGGATGCTCAAAGTGGCGTGGCTGGTTCGTCTAGCGGGGCATCGGTTGGAGGGGCTGTGAGACCCGTGGGTCCTGATGGTGTGACACAGCTCACGGGTTTAGAGCTTTCTTCGGAGGCAACGAGGGAGCGGCACAGCGCTCGTCGCCCTCGTGTATCACTCAATTGGAGTGTCCCATTTCCTAGGAGGAGTTAGGGTGACACTTTGTAGTTTTATAGGAATCTTTGGTCTTGAATAAGACTTGTATCCCCAACTTTAGCGGAATAAGATATTTGCAGTATGGTCTTTGAATAAGACTTGTATCCCGACTTTAACGGAATAAGATATTTGTAGTATTCAAGCAATGTTTTTGTTGATTGCGCCTTTTTGATCTTGTAACGAGCCTCTTTCGCCCAATGACACTTGTAACTTTTACTTTCTTGTGGAATAAACAACGATTTTTGGCTGAGAGCTTGTGTCGTTTCTCTAAGTGTTTGCTAACACTTGTGTTCAAAGTTTTCAACAGTTGTGGGAGCAATTTCGAATGGTTAACTACTTCACACTTGCTCTTTCGCAAGCGACTATAGTGGCGTCGAACCAAGTGTTGGACTCCTAACCTGTCGTTTAAGAGAGTTTCATCAGTTGTGGGAGTAATTTCAAATGGTGAGCTACTTTGCACTTGCTCGTTCGCAAGCGGCTAATGTGACGTCGAACCAAGTGTTGGACTCCTAACTTGTCGTTTAAGAGAGTTTCAACAGTTGTGGGAGCTATTTCGAATAGTGAGCTACTTTGCACTTGCTCGTTCGCAAGTGGCTAAAGTGGCGTCGAACCAAGTGTGAGACTCCGAACTTGTCGTTTAAGAGAGTTTTCGTACTTAGAGTGTACGCTTTGGAGTAAGACAATCAAAAGATTTAGACAATAGGTTTTCTGAGAAGTAAATTGCTTTTATTAAAGAGGATTAAGTGGCTGCTTCTGAGTTGCAAGTCTTTATTACATTTGAGAAAATCAACTAAGTAATAAGAAGAAAAACAAAGTAAGAAATGCTTTAGGTGGAAGTTGCTTCGAGCGGTGTTTGAACACTCTCTTAGTACTTCAACAAGTGTTCCGCATTCCATGTTCTCGGTACTCTCTTTCCCTCCGGGTCTTAAGTTAATAAGCGCTAGGGCAAACAACTTTGGAGATCCTGTATGGCCCTTCCCTATTAGGAGATAGTTTTCCTTTCTTGCTCGGGAAAGAAATTGATAGTTTTCTCAGAACCATGTCTCATTCTTTGAGATTTGTGGGGCGGACTCTCTTGTTGTAGGACTGCTCGATCTTGCACCGATAGATCTCTTGACGAATGGAGGATCTTTCTCGAATCTCATCGATGAGGTCAAGGTTGCCTCGAAGTTGGTTCGAATTTTGCTCTTCACTGAAGGCTAACAAGCGGGGAGAGGGTAGGCCAACTTTAAGTGGGATGACGGCTTTTGAGCCGTAAGTAAGATTGAAAGGAGATTCTTCTGTTGGGGTCCGCTTAGTGGTGCGGTAGCTCCAAAGCACATTGGGAAATTGTTTGACCCATAATCCCTTGGCAGATTTGTCGAGTCTCTTCTTTAGGCCGGAGAGAATTTGCTGATTGGCGTTCTCTACTTGATCGTTGGATTGCGGGTGGGATATTGAGAAGAATCGTTGTTGGATACCGAGGTCCGCACAAAAATTGCGGAAGGCTGCCCCCGTGAATTGGGTCCCATTGTCAGTTACTAAGATCAGAGGTATGTCGAATCTGCAGACAATGTTCTTCCAAAAGAACTGCTGGACTCTGTTCTCAGTTATTGTTGCTAAAGGCTCGGCTTCAATCCATTTGAAGAAGTATTCGATCGCAACGACAAGGAACTTCCGCTGACCAGGTGCTAGAGGAAAGGGCCCCTCCGGCTGGATTTAGTCGATCATCGGGACTCTCCTTCATAAGTGGCGGTATAACGAGGGCTAGGTGTGCGCTGGTCATAACTCGGGACACGGGGAGGGCTAGGCGCATGCTGATCCTGCCTCGTGGCGATATTAAGAGCTCGTAGGATATCTTCTTTGAAATTCTGGAACTCAGTCTGAGTGACTGGAGCCCCTCCAGCTCGGCGGACCCCTGACGCGGCTCGGCTTATTGGGGTATGATTTCTCTGCCGACGACATGGAGGGAACTCCCTTTGCCTCCTCAGGGAGGGGATTCTTCGAGGCCTTGGTCTACGGGGGGACTGAGCTCTAGGGGCCCTCTGGTGCTCGGGTTGAGGGATGTTCTCAAGGGCTCGCCTTTCATTTAAGCGAGTTCGGAGGTTGCCCCATGCTGACGATTAATGATCACTTGACGGAGATCTGGCTCGGCGGGGCTTTGAGAAGCCATTCAGTCAGTTGAAGGATTGTGAACTGAGATGTGGTCATGGTGGGAGTGTTGTTCTTGAAGGCTCCGACAGGAGCCCCGGGGGCTGCCCCCTGGACCTGGGAGGAGACTGTTCATGCTGCGGTTGCTGAACTTACTGGTCGAGTTGAGGAGGAAGATATGGGAGTTGTGGAGGAGGAAGAAGAGTGGCTCTTCGGCTGGATGCCACTGCCTTCCCTTTTCCTTTAGGAGGCATGAATGACTCTGCCTTTACCGGTGATATGTGACTGGATTGCTTTTTCGTTTTCCACAGACGACGCCAATCTGTTGCTGTTGATTTTGGTGTGGGAGCAAATAGATGTATTTGTGGATTATTTTGGAAACAAATAAGACAAACCTGTTGACTTTTGGCCGGCGTTTGACTGTTTTTCGCTGTTGCCGTTAACCTGCAAAAAGTTTGATACACCGGGATGGATCCCCCGACGAACCCTCCGATACTCAAGTCAGTAATCAGGAAGATATGAAAGAGCGATTTGTGGAAAATATTGATTACCTTCTTTATGGTGGGGGGAAAGGGGTATTTATATCCGCCTTTAGAGACAGTTTAGAGATAATCATTTATCTCTATGTACCGGCGTTTTTGGATAAGAAATAGAGTTTTAATTCGTTTCATGATAAGAGAGGCGGTTTAAACCGCCTCTTAGAGATAATCACGAATTTGAATTATTCTTTAAATATTTGGGCTGGTTTGTAACGGGCCGTCACTCTTTCCCAATAGAACAGATCCGTTTTTGGGATTATTGGGTTTGGAAGAGACCCAATTTTCATTTTCGGATCCGTTTGTAGATGAAATTACCATTTTACTCTTGAGAGCTTTAAGATTCGTGCCCGATTTGAACGGTCTCGATTTAATCTCATTTTTAGCCATTATCAATATCATAACTGTTGCATTTGTATCTATTTTCATCTTCATGGAGAAGAATTATATATTCTATTAAAAGGTACTATAAAATTTCAAATCTTAAATTATAAAGTCTACAATCTTTTAGCTACAATGAAAATAAAAAATATACAATAGATACACATAAAATATTTTTATGCTTAAGCGTGTTCTCTCTCTCGCACATACGCTAACATGCACACTCAGATGCACACAGCCCTAAATTCTCGTTTTTGTTATACCTACTCATCGACAATAGCAGCAATGAATATGCCCTTTCATCGAGAATTTAGATTTTGTTTTATTTTGTTTTGTTTGTTTATTTGTTTGGTTTCTTGGTTCATCTGGATCTCTGATATTTTGATGTCATGGTTATGATTTTAGCAAACATGAGCATCAAATACAGAAGTATTCTATAATGAGATTGGTTTGCTATAGTTTGGGTAAGCATTATTGTGTGGGAAACTTGAAGGTTAGCTTTCATAGTTTGTCACATGCAGATTTCAACTATCAATAACTTTAGTAGTATCTCAATATTTTATAGTAAAATTTGTATCTTTTGATATATTTATGAACCTTAGACCTGGGTTCTCAGCTTAGATCGAGTAGCTTACCTACATAAAAGGTTTTGATTTTAATTTCTTATTTTTGAAAATTGTAGGGATTGCAAATGGCTTCCAGATAAATTGAAGGAAGAGTGCTTGGATACAGCTAAACATGTGGAGAAGGCTTTTGTTAAAGCTGTGAGCTTTCTATTAAATTTTTGAATTTTGTTCTTTTAAGTATGTGATTTGAGTACATGCAGCTGAATATGTTATAGGGCATGTCTATGTTGCAGATCAATGAAAGTGCTGTTGGTAGGGAACATGTTGTTCCTAGTATTGTTCAGTTTTGCTTTGTTTTGCTAGAGTCGGTGGATGGGGATGAAGACAAAAGTGATGGAGATGATAATAGTATAGAATTGATGGGTTTTGAAAAGCTTGGAATTCAGTTGCTCAAGACATTGTTTGAGGTGCATGACATGGCAAGAAATGAGGTTTGTTCTTTTCCTATTTTCTATGTTTAATTTGATGCATTCTTTCTAACTAAATTTGGCTTATCTTTCCGTTATAATAGCCAGGAACCTATTGATTGTATAATAATTGCAAACTGTAGGTTATAGTCTGATGGACTTTATTGAGTACTCCTATCATTTTGGAGCAGTCAACTTCCAATCTTATTTGAATTTTCAGGCCATATTTTTATTGTTTCCACGCAACATTTGCACAGTGGTAATAACATCCTTCGAGAAGTTATAAAGCTTTAATGCCTAATGCTCCAAAGAATATTTTTTTAGATCACAAAGTTGCAACATGATATAGTAATCCATCATCAATGTATTTTGGCTCACTGATTTAAGGCAGTTTTGTGTAGTGAAGTTGATTGTTTGGGCTCTTCTGACCTTTCCCTACTCTGGGACTTTCAAACATTGCTCCTTAGTTGCTTGAACTTAAACTGCTTGAAGAACAGGGTAGCCTGAATTTATTGCTGATGGACACTCTGTATTTTAGTCATTGTTGTCATCTAAGACTTCCACATATATGAACCATATAAACTTATATTATTTAAGAAATGCATACTAAATCATTTCAAAGCCAAATATATGTTTGAACATTTAAAATTGTAGGAACTGGGTAGTGAGAACTTAGCTTTCATGTAGTGAAGAGGTTTGTAATCCTATGAATACAGCTCAATAACATATGTATGAGTTAATTATTGCAACCTAACGATCATTTCAACTTCAAGCATTCTGATGAATCTGATCTTGTTGATATTAGCACATGCTTTTGCTAAACTTGTAGTATGTGATAGGGTGCATTATTCAACTACTGTAATTCATTTTCTAGTTATTTCTAGAGTTGAGACTACGGACTTTCAAGTCTTCTGTTCAATTATGTTCTGAAATCTTTGTTATTACTTAGCTGTAACTATTTCTCTGAAAATTCGATCAAGGAAATGATTCTTGCTATTACATTGAACTACAAACCATATCAATATTAGGCTAAAAATAAACTTAATCTCAATTTTGTTGATCTGGGTCTACTTATTCTCATAGAGTTATCGTCAAACACTGGCGGCAAGTAGTCACATTAGTAGTTCACGAGCTTTAAGTTCTCTCGTTCTCTCCAAATGTTATAGTCGACTCTGGATATGAAAGCCTTTGATGCAAGATTGCTGATCTATTGTGTAAGGAGTGTCTAGATGTTGATTCATGATCATTGTTATTGAGGATTTTATGTTTTTTTTTTGAATAAAAAGATGACACAGTCATCGCTTCATTAATGATAATTAACGAAACAGGCAAATAATAATACATAGTTAGCCCGAAGGCAAGTCAAACATAAAAAACTCCCACAACAAAGGCTATGACTTCATCAGCCTACACGTGGCAACAAAATAGATACAGTGAACAACTAAACCAAAAAACTCCCATATGATGGCCCGAGCTTGAGAGTCTCCCAAACTCAAAAATAGCTACTCCTCCAATCGTAGCCTCTTCTTGGAGCCGAGATGCCCTGTCCATTCATGAATTAAGAGGTGAGTTTTGTGCATAAAAAACATAAGTTGTTTCGGTCTAGCCACAAGTTCCAAATCGTAGAGGCAACAACAATATTCCAATCTAATCTATCCTCCTTTCTAATTCTGTTGGACCTAATATTACCCCCGACCTCCGAACTCGACCCTGGACAATCTAAAACCCCAAATGTAGACCCCATCCTCTCCCATACCATTCTAGCTCTAGGACAATTAAAAATGATGTGATTCGTATCTTCATCCTGTGTTTGACATCTATTGCAGGCCACGTTCACCGTAAATCCACGTTTCGTCATATTGACCTTCGATAAGATCGCGTCGTTGTCCACTAACCAGAGAAAGACATTCACTTTAGCAGGAGCGTTAATGCACCATATGACGTATGCAACCTCGCTTCTTCCTCCATCATTGAGCCTTTTGTATAGTGAATATACCGTGAATCTGGAATTCGACTCCAGAATCCACCATCTCTCATCTTCAGCCTCTTGGTTGTACCTCCCTTCTATACGAATGAAGTTGTTAAGGTTTTGGAGTTGATTGATAGACAGATAGATTCTTGATCTAGACTATCCTTTCTAACCTAAGCCTGTTGTTGCACTAGACGTCACTGACTAATGTATCGCTGTTTAGTATAGCTTTTTCTGCTGCCGGGAACAATCTCATCAGAGTGTTGTTTCCACACTATTTATCCTTCCAGAATCTTGTATTCTTGCCGTTCCCTAGCATGCAGATAGTATTGCTGTGGAAAATATCTTTCATTTTGGATACCCCTTTTCATAAAAAGGAATTCCTGTTATAGACGCTTTTTCCTATTATCTGAATTTCTTCCTCGCTTGATACTTAATGAATGACTTACACCACCAATTGTTACGCCTGTTAGCCAGCTTCCACCACCATTTACTAAGCATGACTTTGTTCATATCTCTAAGATTGACGATTCCCAACCCCCCGAACTCTTTCCTTTTGCAAACTCTCCCCCAACTTATTAGGTGTATCCCTTTTCCTCCCCCGTTTGCCCCTTTTCAAAGGAATCTCCTACTTTTGTCAATTCTGTTAATTACCCAACCCGATAATTCATATATAGATATTAGGTATACAAGAATGCTGTTAATAACTGAGTTCAAAAGGGTCATCCTTCCTCCTAATGTTAGCATGCTCCCTTTCCACCCGGTTAATCTTTTCTCGACCCTTTCGATTAATGGTTGCCAGTCGTCCCTTGTTAGTTTCCCTGTCTAATAGGGATCCCCAGATAGATTAAAGGAAAATCCCCCTTATTGCATCCCAACATTTGTTGGATAGAAGTAATGGGAATAGAACACTTGTCGCTTAACGGGATAATGCAACTCTTGTTGAAGTTTACCTTCATTCCGGACCAAGCTTCGAAGCACCTCAGTACCGTACCCATTGCTATGATATCATCTTTTGACGCCGAACCGAACAACAAGGTATCGTCAGCGTACTGAAGGATGGAGATTACTTCAGGGATTCCCTTGATTTTGATGCCTTGAATGACGTTCTCCTTTCTGCCGTTTACCATCATCTCTGCTAATCCGTCTGCAACGATGGCAAATAATAACGATGACAATGGATCTCCTTGTCTTAGCCCCCTTTTGCATATGATTTCTTTTCCCGGCACTCTGTTGATAATAAGAAACAATTTTCCTCCTCTGACACACTGATGAATCCATCTCCTCCATCTTTCCCTGAAACCTTTTAGGAGTAAAATCTCGTCCACATAGTCCCATTCTACAGTATCGTATGTTTTTTGAAAATCCACTTTGAATAGAAAGCCATCCGTTTTATCTTTGTTTCCTCTGAATACGATTTCATGAGCCGAAGCTACACTGTCCATAATATCTCTTCCTCTAATAAATCTGCTCTGCGATTCTCCAACAATATCATTTAGCTGTGGACCTAGTCTGTGAGCCAAGACTTTTGTAATGATTTTATCATTTTAAAAGACCCGTTCAGGAGGCTGATCGGCCGCCTCAAGTTCCAACCTCCTTTATTTCAGTTTTCTTTGGAATTAGAACAATATTCGTGTAGCTGAGCCTTCCCAAATCAGCGTCACCATTATAGAATTCTTGGACAATGCGCTTGAAGTCTGCTTTAATAACTTTCCAATACAATCTATGGAGAAGAGCGAAAATCCATCCGGCCCTGGCGCCTTGTCTTGCCCCAGGCTCTTGATTGCAGCTAGAACTTCATCTTCACTGAAATTGCTCTCGATACTCTCACTTCCATTAAGCCTCGTTGCTATCCACATATCCTGATTCAATTTACATCTATGTTCTCTTCTTTTGCCCAATAACTCCTTGTAACTCTCATTAATGTGTTACGTGATTCTGTCTTCGTTCTTGCACCAATCTCCGTCCACCTGTAGCCCGGAGATATTGTTACATCGCCTTCTTCCGTTAGCAATCCTATGGAAGAATTTGGTGTTGGCATCATCTTCCTCTAACCATTGAATCCTCGATCGTTGTCTCCAGTATTGTTTCTCCATATTTCCGAGATGTAGAATATCTTGTTTATTCTTACGTAGCTCGTCGAATTCGGCCTCTATTAAATCTCTTTCCTCCTCTATAAGTTCCAGTTGCTGAATCCTCCTTCCAATTTCATCTTTGATTCTTTGGTTCTGACCAAATTCCGTTTTTACCCACTGTTTCAGTCTATTTCTTAGTCTCCTAAGCTTTTCAATCCAACATCCAACCGCAGACGTCGAAGTCGTAGTGGCGTTCCAAGATTCTTCGATAACCTTATGGCTCCCTTCACACAACGTCCAAGCTTTCTCAAATCGAAACTGAAATCTATTCTTCCTCTATCCTTCTCCGCAATCCAGGGCAAGCGGAGTATGATCAGATGTGAACCTGACCAATGCTTTAACCTGAGCTAAAGGAATTTTTTCCTCCCAATCTGATGTCACAAAGATTCTATCCAACTTTACCAAAATGGGTTTGACCTGCAACTTCGTCCAAGTGAACTTCCTATTCCTAGCATGGATATCCAGTAAGTCTTATTTTATTGATGACTGAGTTGAACTGGTCTCTATCAATCCTTGATGCTCCTCTTCCTCTGTGCTCATACTGAAATCTAGTATGTTTCTGTCTCCTCCTAAAACCCAGGGCCCCT
The DNA here is from genome assembly GCA_017893485.1 of Hemerocallis citrina. Lineage (NCBI taxonomy): Eukaryota > Viridiplantae > Streptophyta > Magnoliopsida > Asparagales > Asphodelaceae > Hemerocallis > Hemerocallis citrina. The sequence continues at coordinate 354,003 of JACEHZ010000464.1, read as the reverse complement.
GCAACTACCTCTAATATCCTTAAGCTCATTCCAAAACAAGTTCCTTTGATTCGACTCATAAGGATCGTACGCTGAGGTAACTGTATGAACCCAGTTATCGTTACGACGTCTAATGGCCACCGTGACTGAAAAAAGTTCCGCAATATCCTCTATAATCTCAAACAATCTAGGGTCGACTCCAATAGCGATGCCACTAGAATACCCTCTCGATGGTTTGAACCTCCATTCGAAGGTTCCAATACCCTTAATACTTTGAAACTCTTCCCTAGTCGGAGATTCTACCCTAGTATCTTGAAATGCACATATACCTGCCATGTTCCTAATGATAGTGTCGCTAATGAGTTTTTTTTTATATTTCTAACGCATCCCCCTAACGTTCCAAAAGATGTATAACATAAAGATTGCTAGATCCCTACCCCTATACTCTAGACGCAAATACAGATAACCGCATTAGTCTTCCTTTTGATGATTCTCCCCTCTAATAATGTTAACGTGGTATAGTTGCTCTTCTTTATTGGAACCCATGGCTAGACCGTATAGACTAGCAAAGTAAATGAGAGAATCGTCATTTAGTAAATTTAGAACTGAAAAATTGGTTGAAGAGATACCTCGACAAGCCGAAACTGGTTCCTAGTCTTTGTCGCTGCCTTAATCAAATCATCTTTTGCTTGGACCATTCAATCCCCATTTATCCATCTGCCTTTTGCTTTTTTGTTGATATTCTACAGTGTTCCTGGAAGCACTTGCCCTCGCAATGTGTCCCAAACCATCTCCTGCCAATTCTCGAACCTGCATAGCCCACCTTTCGTGCTCGGAATCGTACGGACTTCCTCCGCTTTGTATTCCATCTAGCGCTCCCATCCTCCCGTCCGATGAATCAATGTGTGTTGTATCCGCTCCCTGCTCCAATGTTTGCTCCAGGTGACACTCCTCCATATCCTCCTCGACCACCTTATTAGCTAGGTCCTTCTCCACCCTTTCATTGTGATCAAAGGTGCCTCCCTCAACTTTCCCTAATGGCTGAGTTGATCCCGCTACCTCATTCCCTGGAGATGTGCCCTTTTCAACCTACTTGAATTCCAACTGAAGATTGCCTGTTTGCTGCAGACCTATTGTATTGGGCTGACCCAGTGATGCAATTGCCCCACTACATTCTAAAGAAGGCCCAATAGCTCCAAAAACCCCGTTGCGTGCTGAATTGACTCCTGTAACTCTTCTTTAGACAGTAGCGAAAACCCAGGGTCCCTCGATGTTTGTGCGCCCTCCTCATTAACCGCAATTAATGAACGCTTTAAAATTCAGCAATTTCGGCTGGGTAACGTTGTACAATCAAAACTGTCAAGCCTCTCATCTGTCTTGCTGTTGTCGAGAGCCTGTCCTTTCCCATTGCGCTGCACCATAGGCTTACTCGTCATAGTCGTAGGTGGATGCTACCTTTTGTCATCAGAAACGTTCATTTGAATTGAGCGGTGAAGATTGGACCCATATTCATCTAACGGCATGTGTTTCTCAATCGACTTTTTGGATGATGAATGCTCAGGATCCCCTCCTTTTCGATATGACGGCTTCCCGTCATCATCTACCTTCAGACCCTTCGAATTGTTTTTTTCCCATCTGAGAATTCCTCTTCTTCTAGTGTGGAAATCTTCCCAAACGAAACATTCTTTTTCTGCTCTACGATCACTCTAACGTCGTAAAACTCCCCTCGAACTCAACTTGGATCAAAGATGGAATGTCGGCATTGTTTTCGATACCAATTCTGATACGAGCGAACTCTCTCCGCTCTTGAGTTGAGGTACATCTGTCGACTTCAACAAGAAAACCGAACGCTCGAATCAGATTTTGAAACCCCGAGCGAAGCCAGCAATGAAAAGGAAAATTGCACAATCTGATCCATATCGTCGGCATCTCGTTCACCTTCAACGCTCCGAATTTATTGGTCCATTGCGAAAATGTCAAATAAAACTCATCTGTACCCATTCCTCTTTTACTTAGGACCTCCTTCAGTCTAGCTTCGTCGTGGCAATGAACAAAGAAGCCGTTGGACTTTCCAAGACAGATTAGTAACAACAGTAGTGTTAGCATAGAGCAAACTCTCGATCTCTTCGGCTGAAGGATTCCCGCTCTGCACTTTAATGACTACACACATGCGAAACCTTCGTTCGAAATCTGCCATGAGCGGAGTTGGAGTAATTAGAGCTTTGATCATCGTCCTTCCCCCCGCAAAGCTTTCTTGTGTTTTGCTGCTACTGGTTTTAGTGGGCGACGCTAACCCTGGAAGTACTACCGCCGTCGCCGCTGATCGCTTGGAGTTTGGACAGTCTTTGGAAATGTGACCGGATCGTCTACATGCGTAACAGAACCAATCATTGACGCATCTCATGATGGTGTCCCCTCTGGGCACATTTGTGACATTGCTAGCCTGATCCCGCCGACTCCGAGTCCTCCTTGACCTGCCACTTCTTTGCTTTGATCAATTTTCGAGGGCGGACGAGAACCCATTCTCCCTCCTCGTCGTTCTTCGTTTTCTTTTCTGTCGGCGCCGACGAAGTCTTCCTTGGTTGGCTCTGGACGGGAGATGACTTCCTCTCTGAACCCCTAGCCACCTCAATGTAAGACCTGCGCTGACGTTCTGAGTGGTGTCGTTCGTCATCGTCCGATCCTGGCGATCTGAGCCTCGTCGTCTTCTCCCTTACCCTTTCATCTTCTCTTCTACTCTTCTCACCCGCCATCCCTTTATAGGATGGTCGAGAAGGCCTCTGTACTGAGCGGCTTCTCGATCTATTTGAGACGCCGTAGTACGCTCTATCTTTGTCCCTCTTGCGCGCAATCCTCTCCAGCATCTCTTCTCTCCTACGCTTAGTCATGAAGTGCTCTTCTGCCTCCCCTGAATGCTTGTCGAGGTTTAGGTGGTGGTTGCTTTGGTGAAGGTTGCTTTGGTGCTGGCGTTGTGTTGGGTTCATGGTCTCTCTTGTTTTTAATTGAAATGTGTGTTATGAGCTCTAGTCGATTTTATGTTTCATGCTCCATCTGTTGCTTTCACTTTCTAAGCGGGTTTTTTATATTTGTTCATCAAAATATGCGTATGTCTTTTTGTATCCCTGCAGATAATTGAGCAATGCAAATTTCGAATTCTTTCTTTGAAGCCTCAGCAAAGCACCCCTATCATAAAGTAAATAAATCTTACTAATTTATGTTCAAGAATTATATGTTTGTGATTTCTTGCTTATTCATATTTACTGATGTCTATTTCTTGATGCTTATTCTCAAGGTTGCTGGATTATCTGGTTCAGAGTTACCCATATTTCATGGTTGAATATGTTTCGCGTGTTAAGGAACTATTGGACTATTTCACTTTCATGCATGACAAAACTTCCATAGATCTCATCAGAGCCATTTTGCCACTCATCAAGTTCAGTCGCGACCTTCAGGTATAGGTTGAATTTATGCGTTACTTAAGAAACAAATTCATAATTCAGAAAAGGTGTCAACTTACAATTTTGGTGATCACTCTTCAGGATTATATTGTATTGGTTTTACGGAAGGCTATGTTCAGGAGAGAAGATTCAGTTCGTATAGCTGCTGCTACTGCTATTATTGATCTTATTATTGTTGAAAATAAATCTAAGAAAACCGATCTAAATTCTTTACAAGATTCTTCTAGTCAAGCTAGTTGCAGCCAACAACCTGAAGTGCCTTTTAGCATTGGAGGGAGTCTGTTTCAGGAACTGAGTGGATTGCTCATTAGATGTCTCTCGCAACAGGTTCACAACCATTGAAATTTCCAAATTAGATTGTTGTTATTTTTTAAGTAAAAGAAACTCGATTGTTTATTTGATTTCTACCTCTTAATTCGGTTAGTTTGCTACTTTGCTTTAGTCAGGCTAGAGTTAAACAGATCGTCTACCAAGGTCTCCTGAAACTTGTTGTGTGGGATCCATTTGTTGCTGGCCCTGTCTTTGATCTTCTCAGGCCCCATTTCCTTAAATTTTACACAGAGGTACTTTTACGGTGTCTCCAGATTTGCCGTGTATATTAGTAATTCACTATTGTGTTCGCGAAAGCAGGCTCATGAACTTGTTCTCGTTGAGGGACTGTTACCGTGCTTAATAAATTCTCTTCTGCCCATAACACATGTGTAGAATTTATTAACTGAAGGATAACTGTTTGGCAGGAGGCTGGATCTCTCCTTAGACTAGATGCTTGTTTTAAGACAGAGAGTGGAAAAGCTTGTCTACTAGAACCTCTAGACTGCCTTTTGTCTTGTATTTCTTGGATTCTTCTCCTACAGCCACATGGTAAATCTGATCGTCCATCACAAAGTTCCTGGCCGTGCTTTGGTTTCTCTATTTCACAAGAAAATGAGGTATGGCTCTCATCTATTTTTATATGGGCATACATCTAAAGGATGTCCATAGAACTGTCCCAGTTACGCTCTTTTCTTGAAATGCCTGCAGGCTGGAAGGGCATCATCTGGGGAGTCATTTTCACATGCTTTATCAAAGATTAGAAAGAATTTGACCAGTTACAGAATAGAAGGTCTGTCTTATTTTCCTTGCATCTCTAACTTGTTTTTTCTATTTAAATTAGAATATATATTTGAATCAAATTTTGTAGTATCTTTCATCAATTAGACTTGCTTGTCACATAGATGGTTCAGCCCAAAGCCAAGATTTTGGTTCTCATTCTTTGCAAGGAGATAGGACTTACCTCCGCAGTTGGATTTTGCTTGGAGTGATAGAGGTCTTTGTTAACGTAGTAGCTTCAGAGCTGGAAAAAGCTACAACAAAAAACAAGGACGCTCTTGAGAAAGAAATCGTAGAGCTTGTCGATTCATATGGGTTAATTGAAAAGGAATCTGACTTGAATAGGCAGGGCAGTGGCAGAAAAGGAGCTTCAAGAACTACTACACAAGATATCCCAGCTAAAACTGAGACGGAATCTAGAGAGTGTCCTCGTGCTTCTCTTTTAAAACTATCTCAAACAAGATCTTTCTTTGCAACCTCAAGTATTCATCAATTACTAGTGACTGCCGTGAACTTATATACTGCCGCTAAATGTAGTGAGACAGCATCTCAGATTCACTCTCAAACTTCCAAGAAGTTAAATTCGAGTTTGAAACTGATTTCGTTTTCTTTGAAGGTTTGTTATCGCCATTTAAAATCAATTTCTGCAACAGGAAGTAGACCCAGTGGTGATTCTGTAAATGTTCTAATTTATGGAGATGTCAATCAACTTGGACGACCTATAATGCAGCTTGTTTTGATACTCAAATCTGGTTTAAAATTGGAGAAGGATCAGAAGAAGGAAATCAAAGGGAAGAAATTTTTGGAAACAAAAGCGGACCAATCACTTCAGTTGTTATTATGTCTGAATGAATTGTTTAAGCTAAATTCATCTCGGGCCAGTATGACAGAACTAGTGGAAGACATGAACTCTGTTTGTACATCAGAATGCGATTTGGAAGAGAGAACTAATGATGCGGAGGGTATTTATGATGAGCAACACTTCTCACAACAGGACACATACACAAAAAGCATGCATTTATTCTTAGAGAAGAAACTGAAGCCACTATATTCTAGATACATCACTCTTCTGCGTTTCCAGGAATCTGAGGTAACTGTAGTTTTTGCCTTCATGAATTATTCTCTGTTTATTTTATTTTGTTTAATTTAATTTAATATAATCTAATTTAATTTAATTTTGAGAGGTTCTATTTGTTTATTTGATATGATCTAGGCAGTTAAAATCGGTTTTTGGAACTAATCGGTCTAGGAGCGATTAGTGATTAATCGGTTAATCGGAAAATAATCGGGGATTAAATCGGAAAAATCGTTATATATATAATTAAAAAAAGATATATCCTCATTATGTAGCAACGCTAAATCCTAACAAAAAACTATTATGAGATTATCAAATAGGAACATATAGTTATAGGAAAAAAGAAGAGAATACTTGGTTTGAGCTGAGTTTGGATTTTGGATGTGGGTTGGGTCGGATTTGCTGGTGGGTTCCATCAAACAAAAACAATCTGGGAGGAAGAGTAGTGCGAGCAACAAGAGGAGGAGGAGCAAATGCGGACCGGGTCAAGTATGCGATGGTACAAGGGTAGGGCCGGCGGTTCGGGTTTAGGTTTGCTTGAGGAAGAATAAGAGAATCAGTTTGGGTTTGGGTTTGAAGATAATCAATTTGGATTTGGGTTTGCACGAGGAAGAAGATAGCGGCGATTTGTCGAATTTGGGTTTGCACGAGGACCAGAAGCGGTTTGAATTTTAAATATGGATTTTGAATTTGGGTCGGATTAAGCCCAAATAATGCAAACGAGCATAAAAATTAGAGAAGAAGATTTAATCGGTTAATCGGCCACTTAAAATCGGCCGATTAACCACTAATCGGCCGATTAATCCCGATTAAATCGTTAACTATTGAAATATTATAAATCGCTAAAAAAATAATCGCTTAGCCTCCGATTAGCGATTAATCGGGGATTAATCGGGCGTAATCGGGGATTTTAACTGCTTAGGATATGATATTTCTTTACTTATGGTAGGGGGCGTTTGGTACAAGGATTTTTTTTGGTTCCCAGGAATCATAAATCCCAGGATTTATGATTCCTAGGATGTATGATTCCTAGGAATCATAAACATGTTTGGTAGGTCTTAAACACCTCTGGGAATGTTAGTTGGAAACTTATTAATTTCCTATGTTTGGTTGAGCTACATATTTCCTGAGAATCTTAATCTTATTGTCCAAAATACCCCTCTCATCCTCAAATAACAAACAAACTATTTGATGAAATACCTGAGTAAAAAAAATGATGCAAATTTGGGCCACAAAATACAAACAATTTTAAGTGGTGACATGACTTAAAATTTAAGTGGTAATTTTAACTGGCACAGTTTACACTAAAATGTCCAACAAGCAACAAGTAAAGCAGTCAGAACCATGGCCAATTTCATAGTTAAGCCAATTTTTGCAATAAAAATTTATATCTTCAAGATCAGATAGCAATATAAACATTACAAGAATCCAAGAAACATGGATCCATACAAGAAAAAATGGAAATGGGACATGAAATGAAAAATCTAATTCTGCACCGAAGTAGGTAGTTGTTTTAGATGTGTGTCTAAACATTGTTAAACTCCACACAGATTCCAATAAAGTTACCGTGATGAAAAATTTTAGTAGCATACATATACATTCAAAAGGTTTAAACGGTGTAATCTATTTCTTTTTTCAATTATATCACCAGGTTTATCTTTTGAGTAATCACGCTGCTTAATGTAGCTTGACAATTGGAGAGAAATAAAGAGCATAGGTTGAGAAAAAAGAGGCTCGAGATCGACGGCGCGAGAGATGGTCGGGGTGCTCAGGGATCGACGACGCGAGAGAGGCTTGGGATCGACGGCGCGAGAGATGGTTGGAGTGCTCGGGGATCGACGGCGACAAGTGGGATCGACGATGCGACAAGTTGATCGACGACGGCCAAGTTGGGTGCTCGAATTTTTGGGGGAGAAAGAGGGGATGGGTTTATTGGGGAGGAAAAAGAAGAAGAAATATGAAGAGCTAGGTTTAGGGTTTATTTACTTTAGGGGCAAAATTGTAATTTTAAAGAAATAACATTTTCTCAAGCACTTGGGAATCTAAGAATCCCACCCCCCCATGGGAAAAATTGTGGGAATTGTGGCAAAAAAAATTCCTAGCAATGTTAGTTTCTTGGGAATTTGAATTTAAAAATTAGCATACCAAACATGGGAAACTAAATTTCCAAGTTAAGATTCCCAGGAAACAAAAAAAAAATCCTTGTACCAAACGCCCCCGTAGTGTATTCAGAGGCGATTATTTTGCTCTTTTAATCCCCAAAATGCTGGGTTATAAGGTATCCCGGCACATCCATTCTCTATAGTTGGCAGTCTGGTTTGACAGGGACCTCTGGCATTTGGAAAAAGTCTATATACCAACCGTCTTCATGCTGTTGTTTCGTTGTATCACTAGATTTTTTAATATTTCCATTAAATCTCTACTGAATTTTGATTTGGACTCAAGCACATTGCTTGGGAAAACTATGTGTCAGGTACATAATTAGTTACTGTGTTACTGATAGAAGTGTTAGGACAACTGAGGGTTGCAAGTACAGTCTTGTTACCAAATGTTAAGGTAATGGTGTTGAGAGAAGAACTATAAAAGAGAGAGAGAAAGCGCTAGAGGTGAAGTTATCGAGGCCGAGATCTAGGTCTTGTGATTCGAGAGAAAAGTTAGTCTACTTCTTCTAACCAACGTAAAAAGTTTTCGAGGATCTCTCTATGGATGTAGTCAAGCTTCCGAACCCCATAATTTCATTTGTCACTTTTGTGCATGGTTGTTTACTTTATTGTTATATTGCAATTACAAGTTTCACATTGCTACTGCCATCCGTGTTGTCACAAATGAGGATTGTTTCTTGGACTTCAAGTGGTTTAACTGACACCCTGTTCATATTCACAGTATTCTTTGATATAACTGAAGATAAAGGAGGGAATTTTCTAATATTCAATTATTAAAAATTCTCAGTCATTTTGTACAAGAAACATGAAATTTAAACGGTCTTCATATCATATGTGCCTACCTGAACTCTGGCAATTTTACTTCATATACTGCAGCTTGTGGTGATGAATCATAATGATGTTTACTTTTGATTGATTAATATAGATGTTTACATTTCACATGTCAGGTGATATCTGAATTAATAATAACCATTGGGAAGACATTACCATGTGAACAAAGGAAATCTTACGGAACCTGGGCAGTGGGCATATGTAAGAGAAAGCAAATAGAAAATCCTGGTGCTTCACGAAGTTTACTAGCACTCGCAATTTATCTTCTACCAGTCCCAGATGATCTAATTTTTGCACAGGGATTGGCTTCGGAGCTGCTTATAGTTTTTGGATCTGAAGACAAGGATCCCATGAAAACATCTGAAATGTTTCCAGTTATTAACCATTCAACAAAGAATGTAATTGCTACTATGTTGATGCAGTTGGTTGAAACCTGTATTCCTGATTTAGATTGGGCGGTAATGAAGTTGAAGGTTGCCTCCACGCCCAATCACTTTTTTACTAGCCTCAAAGAAAACATTGAATTTGGTGAGAAGTCGCATGGATTACTATTGGAAGAAGCAATCTATTCCAGATCAGAAGCACTTGTGAATGTCTTGTCATCATTTACAGAGATGAATCTAAAAGGTCGGTAGAATTTCTACTCCATCTAATAATGCATACTGAAGTCAAATGAAAGTTTTTTATATAAATATTGAAAATACTTTTTTATTTACAGATTCTCAAGCAGAGCAATTACTAAGATTAACTGCAAAATTTTACAAGCTGTTGGCTCGAATGACGAAGTTTCGTATTGCTCCTAAAGGTTTTAAACAGCACTTGCCGGGACAAATGTTTCAGAAACTGGCAGAAGTGACTTGCAAAAAACTCACTGCCCCCCTTTACAATTTTATGGCTCTGCTTCAAAGGGTAAAACTCTTCAACTCATGCATGTTCAGTTCACGCTCATTCACTCTTGACCACATGCACAGTTAAATCTCCTTTTTTTACATATGTCGCTTTTTCCTGATCAACCTGAATTCAGCAAAACATCCACTTCCATACCTGAATGCCAATTTTTATACATGTTAAGGATACCTACCCTAAACTGCAAGTAAATATCTGCACTAATGATCGGAGATTCAACTTGAGGAAATTCAACTTGTTGATTTCAAACTTGAGATTGATGGACATCCCAATTAATGATCGGAGATTCACATGGTCTAATAGACGGAGGAATCCATCGATGGCGAAACTAGATAGGATCCTAGTTTCTACTGACTGGGAGATGAGGTTTCCATTAGCAATGGCAAGATCGTGTATCCGAAATACATCAGATCACATTCCCATTCTTATCGGTACTGGAGAGGAGGGCAGAAGAAGACAAAGAATCTTCAGGTTCGAGAAAATGTGGCTGACTAACAATGAGTGTCACGAACTGGTCAACAGTACCTGGGAAGAGGTTTCCAACCTCGTAGAACCAGCTGCCAGACTAAACAAAAAACTCTCCACCCTCAGAAGAAAGCTCAGGAAGTGGAATTCCATTAATTTTGGGAATATCTTTAGGAGGAAAGAGGAAGTCCTGAACGAGATTGAGGAGCTGGAAAGGAAAGAGGAGCTAGGCGAGCTTAACGACGACCAATTTCATAAATTAACTACATACAGACAAGAGATTCAAGAGATTTACTTAAAAGAGGAGATTATGTGGCGACAAAGGTCAAGCGTCAAGTGGCTGAAAGAGGGGGATGCTAATACTAAATTCTTCCACAAGATCGCGAGTATACGACGAAGACAAAACCACATCCACTCCTTGGATGTCGATGGTACATCAGTTTCCGACGAAGGGCAGATTGCTTATCACGTTCATGTTATGTACAAGGAGTTATTCGGGAAAAACAGGGTTAGGCAAACTGAATCCAATGAAAGCATATGGGAGGAACTGCAAGGGGAGAACCGCGCTAGGGTGGAGGCTCTTCAAGACCCGTTCACCACGGAGGAGGTGAAGGCCGCAGTTTGGGGAATGGGACAGGACAAGGCGCCAGGACCGGATGGGTTCCCAATTCTTTTTTATAAGCAGTTCTGGGATCTGGTCAAAACGGATGTTATGGATGTCATGAATGCGTTTTATCATGGTAGTCTTAATTTGGAGAGACTAAACTATGCTCACGTTTGTCTGATCCCAAAAAAACAAGAAGCGAGAAAGGTGGGTGACTTCAGGCCAATCAGTTTGATTAACTGCTCGGTTAAAATCATCACGAAAGTCCTGGCGAATAGGCTTGGAAGGATCATTGGGGATATTATCGAGGACTATCAGACTGGGTTTATTGCAGGGAGGGATATTCTAGAAGGGATGGCTTTAGTTCAAGAGGTCATTCAAGACACGAAGAGACGCAAGAAGGCGGGGTTTATGCTAAAATTAGACTTTGAGAAGGCGTACGACAAGGTCGATTGGAAGTGCCTGCTGGAGATTCTTCACAGACGAGGTTTCGGGAGCAGATGGATCGGCTGGATCAAGACTTGGCTAACGACGGCCAAGGTCAATGTCTTAGTCAATGGGGTTCCGGGCAAGGAAATCAGATGTAGGAGGGGACTGAGACAAGGAGACCCACTATCACCAATGTTGTTCACTTTGGTGGCAGACGGGCTACATAGAATGCTACATGCTTACAGAGAAAATGGTCTGATTTATGGCCTTGGCATGAGGAGGGGTATTTCCGCAGTTATGAACGTCCAATATGCGGATGATACGTTAATCTTTGGCGAATGTGATGTGGCACAGGCAACTTTCTTGAAGTGGGGCCTTTACCTTTTTGAGGAATGGTCAGGACTGAAGGTTAATTTTCACAAAAGTTCAATCACATTCTTGGGTGACACGGGGGAGGAGGGGACCACAATTGTCGGTATTCTTAATTGCCCCATCCAGAAACTGCCAATTAAGTACCTTGGATTACCTATTGGGACCGGTAATATCAGGCGGGTGGATTGGAATGGTATTATAGATAAGATAGCTAGCAGACTTGAAGGTTGGAAAGGCAAAATGCTATCACTCGGGGGACGTCTGATCCTGCTTAACTCGGTTATCAGCTCTATACCGTTGTACTTTATGTCATTTTACGAGATGCCGGTTTGGGTTTCCAAAAAAATTGACAAACTGAGAAGACGGTTTCTTTGGCATGGGGCAGGGGATGGAAAGGGGTACGCGTTAATCAAATGGGGAATAGTGTGCAGACGGAAAGAGTTGGGTGGATTGGGGGTGGTCAATATTCGCCAAATGAACCAGGCACTACTTGGGAAATGGTGGTGGAAACTCAAGGTAAAGACTAAGTCAAAATGGGGTCAATTGGTAAAGGCGACTTACATGAAGAATGGTTGCATGCACCAGAAACAGAAAAATAAGGGGTCCATGTCCGGATTTTGGAGAGGAGTCATGCGCACTAGAGACATGTTCATCTCAGGGGTAACATTCTCCATAGGAAATGGGGCTTCGGTATGTTTTTGGAAGGATAAATGGTGTGGCACTATCAACCTTATGAGAAGGTTTCCAGAAGCATACAGATTCGCGACGGATAAATATGATAGGTGAATAGACAATGGAGGAATGATCAATGGAGACCAAGACTTACAGGTGGGATGACCAGTGAAGCTAGGAGACAAAAACGGGAGCTGATAGATTTTTTACAGGACTGGAAACCAACAGGACATGACCATGAAGATAAAGTTAAATGGGAGGGAGAAAAGGGTGGCGTATACTCGGTGAAATCAGCCTATAAAAGGTTAAACGATGGGGGGTAAGAGTTTACGATCCTATCTGGAAGGTGAAAGTACCACTTAAGGTCAGGGCATTTAATTGGTTGGCATGTAGAAATGCCATCCTAACACGGGATAATTTGGCAAGGAGAAAGTGGCAGGGGCCGACCCAATGTGTTATGTGTAAACAAGATAACGAAACAGTGGACCACCTACTATTGACATGCAATTTCGTGAGGCCTATCTGGAGGGACCTACTAAACAGAATCGGGAGTTTAGGGGAAGGGCCACAAACAATTCTAGGCGCATGGGGGGAATGGAGAGATGGGAACATAGGGAGTAACATACGTGACATTTGGGGTATAGGTGTTGCGGCTATATGCTGGGGGTTATGGTTAGAACGGAATAATAGAATTTTTAGACTAACTCACAGACACATCATGCATCAACAATTGATTTTCAAGATTGCGGCTAATATCGTATTCTGGTCTGCAACGGCAGGTGAAGAACAAGCAAAGAAGATCAGGGAGATGTACCCCGATGTGGCACAACAAGGCAATAGGGAAGATTCACAGGAAAGGGAAGGAACGCCAGAGGATGCATGATTGAAAGCAAGAAATAGGAAGGAAGTTGCATAACTTGTAACGGGATTTTTTTGGTGGGAAAATGTATTATGATGTTTGTATTTTGGAAACTTTTTTGATGTATGTTGGAGTACCTAGGGCTCTTGTTTTGGGAAAGGGAATGAGTATCATGACCCGCCTGTGGGATACATGAATATCATTGCCTGTTTGCTGGGCCTTTTGGCATATCTGTTTTATTAAAAGCTTTTTAATGAAACTTGGGGGACTTCGGCCAACCTTTTATGATAAAAAAAAAAATATCTGCACTAATTTGTTTCTGTCAAAATCTCTGTTGTCTTATCTGTTGAAATTGCAAATTCTGCAGCATAGCCAATTATTTGTTACTGAGAGAGCACTTTTTTGTTTGAAAGAAAATGTGGAATATAGCCGCCAACTTTATTAGGGAGAACATAGTGAAGCGAACCTTCTCCTAAGCAGGAAAATTGTGCCTTCAACATCCCAGGAGTGGTAACAAAAGAAAATGGAAACAAACCGCAAATAACTAACAGTCATCCTGAGACAATGCAAGTGTGTAGAATAGAAACAGCAAATAAAGTCTCTAATGGTGGCTTCCCCAAAAGGCATTGTGCTCATGTGCTGGCTATTTAAAAATGCATTCTCAAATTGAAGTTTGATTGTTTGACTGTGAACTTGTGCGAGCTTTTTATAAATCCTAATGGTTGTTTGTGACTATTGCAGAACCAGCAAGACAATTCACAGCATAAGGGCATCATCAGCAAGATAAAACGGGAAAACAAGTGTATACCTGGCTTAATATACCAGATTGAAGATTATGAAAGATACCTCATCCAGCTGAGCAAGGTCACTAAAGTGAACTTGTTGAGACACGCAAAGCGAAGCACTGCAAGGGATTTCAAGATATTAGAGACCAAAAAGATGGTAACGATGGAGAACGAGCCCAGCCAAGCCAATTCAGCTTCCTCTGGGGATGATGAATCTGGTGAGGCATCCGAAGGCATGGCCGAAGAAAATGGGACAGAAAAGGCCTTGTCGCCAGAGTCAGCTGGTGGCGGTGAAGGTTCTGAGAGTGACACGAATGAAGAGGAAATGGTTGTAGCTAAGAAGAGGGCTAAGATGAGTAAGGTTGTGCAGGATTCAGATGAAGAAGAATAACGAAAAATTAGTGCCATTGTGCCACTGCGAGTAAGCAGTACTAGCCTACTACACTTTTCGGTTCAAAACAAGTAGTGAGAGTTGGCTCTATATGGAACTTAACAGTCCTATATCTTGTCTATGTAAGTAGTAACTTTTGCAGAATGACGAACGTTAGGTACAAAGTTAGTGTGAGGACTGGAAAATTGTATTTCTCGAATGTGTAAGTTTCTGTGCGTTTGTTCTTTTTTTTTTTCCCCTTTGTGGGTGGGGCGGGGGTTCACTATTGAGTTGACTTAATCGCTTGGGAGTTTTTCATTTACAATTTTTCATAGAGTATGGTGGACGAAAGGCAAACCCAAAATGACTAGCACCACTGCACGCGCCCAGCGCGGGCCTTGGAATAAAAGTCTGATAAAACTTTGCCAATTAGTTGTAAAATGTTTGTGGTGAAAGATGTGAACCTGTGAGGGACATGTCCTTTTCATATATGATTTTGATGTTATATTATGCCATATAAGAAATGTGTGTTATAGGATGTATGAATTTACAAACTGTTTCAAACAGAGCTATTTTTGATGCATGTACAATTTAAATGCTGGCACCTGTGCAATCCTTTTTTCAGTGAGGTTTTTTTTTATAACAATTTAGGGAAAAGGTGGAATCTGGCCACCTGTTTTATTAATAAGAGCTTAACGAAACAAATCCGGAGTACTGGGTCCTAGTACAAACTAAAATAAAATATACATGAAGCAACATGATGCATACAAACAAAAAATTCTTCCAACAACCCTGGAGGGTAGGCCCGATAAATAAGTTCGGTCTACTAAAATTGTAAGTACGTCAGTTTAGCTTCGTACAGTGCCTCCACGGCACATGCATACCCACCTGAGACAAGTCTGTCAGGATTTTATTACCCGCTGATCCCTGCCTTCACCTGGCTAGGGGGACCCCATCTATGGGCTCAAGCCCCGCAGATCGAAAACTGACCCCCCCGACACATGCTCAGCGTCGCAACCTCCCACCATCTCCACAACTCATCCTACAAACGTGTCAGTAGCTCCCACAGCCGCAACCAAAGAGATAGCCGTGAAGAGAATACCTTCACCTCTCATACAATAGCGCTTTCTTAGGCGATTTTTCACCAAACAACTATCTCGCTCAGGCAGAATTTTTCAGTGAGGTCGAAGAGTGTGTTTGTTGGAATGTTCACACTTAAGCAAGATATAAGGTAGATCAAACATAGTTCAGGCTACAGAAGTCGTTAATTGAAACGGACTATTCAAGTGTTTACAGCGATCATAATATTCCATGCGCTTACAGCAACCAAGGCAATGCTTTGAAATAAGGTAAATGAACATTAACATATGAATGCATAATCATGGAGAGCTGAGCTGCTTTTCAGAAAGATTATTATTCACTCCGTTTCAAATTATAAGTCATTCTAGTTTTGTTTTGTTTTGTTTTGTTTTTTCGGTTTCATAATATAAATAACTTTAGATTTTCGAGAAGATATATTGTTATTCTGAAATGTCTATGAATTAATTTTCTATGAGATTTTTAAATTTACCCTTGTCATTTTTTGTAAAAGAAGTAATAAAAATTATAGAGGGCAAATAAAATATCTGTACAATTTATGGCTCATTTATGAGCTTCAAAAATCAAGAATATATAATACTTTTATTCAATTCTATGTCGTTTCTTAATAGTTGTGTAGAACTATAATGACTTATTTTTTTGAAACAAAGGGAGTATTACATCTATAACTATTATAATGGGAGAGTTGGGGTTCACAAACATATAAACAATTTTTTATTCTTTGGTGTATGTGTGTCAACACGTGCAGCGCACGTGTTAGTAGTTTTTTTTGTCCTTTTCATTCCCCTCCACGTGCATCGCACGTGCATTATACTAGATTTTTTTTCTTTTTTTGTCCTTTGCATTCCCCCTCCACGTGCATCGCACGTGCATTATACTAGTGTAAAGTAATGCTTTATCCACTACCAATTTTACAACTATTCTCTTCACTACCTTAGATGACACATTCTATTGGAGAGTCCCCCATCCCGCCCTCCCCCCCCCCCCCCCCCCCCCCCCCCCCCCCCCCCCCCCCCCCCCCCCCCCCCCCCTCCTCTCCTCTTTTCCTCCACCTATTGGAGAGTGCCATCTAAGGTAGTGAAGAGAAATGTAGTGAAATAGGTAGTGGATGTAGCATTACTCAATTAGCACGTGCGATGAATGCCTTAATTTTATAAAATGGAGCTGAATGGGCGATACAAGTATTTTTTTAAAATTAAGAAGGAAAAACTTTAATGTGTACGTGCGATGCACATGTTGAAAAATAGATTTGGAGTTGCACGCGCGATGCACATGTTTATTTGGGTGATAAAAGTGGTGTTTCTTTTGTGACAAAAAAATATTAAAAATTGTTTATTTGTGATAAATTCTCCCATTAAATAGTAAGTAAAAATATATTATATTATAGATAAATAAATGGATAGTAATTTACACATGCGATGCATGTTTAACATTAAAAAAAAATTAAAGTAAAAAATCTAACATAGCGATCGAGGCTTCGAACCTGAGACCTCCTACATATTAGTTATGCACGTGTTGGTAGATTGACAAATGACACTAATATGAGAGATATGTATATCTATATATCTCTAATCTCTAATATTATAATGGGAGAGTTGGAGTTGTCATTTGTAGACAACTTGTAATTTGTATACAACCAACCATCTAATCTCAACCATTCATTTCAAAGTTGGAGTTATATTAATCGTTCATTTACTCAACTGTTGTTAGTTACCATAATACCCTCTAAGTTTAAATTTATTTACAACATAATTATTTACAAAAGTGTCACTCATATAAAATAAATGTTGGTGCTACCAGGGGTAATTTGTAAAGAGTATGTGATGAGTAAAGGTAGGTCTCAGGTTCGATGTCAGATTACGTCTTAGTATTTACTTAAATAATTTTTTTTATTAAGATGTGCATTGCACATGTAGATTAATAGTTATACCTCTTTCCTTCCTCTATTTTGAAATAGAGAAAGGAGAGCACAAGGATGGCAAAATGATGAATTCTCATCTATTAACACATGTAATATGCACGTTTTCAAAAAACAAAACAAAACAAAACAAAACAAAACAAAACAAAACAAAAGCCCCAAACCCGTCCAAGCCAACCATGATCTTTTTCCCTTCTACTTTCAAAATCCAAATCCTCCATTCCTCCTCATGCCCCCCTCCCTGTCAAGGTCATCACCCTTAGCTAGCTGATCGGGTTGCAATGGTGCAGTGGAAGGGCAGAGAGTAGTTAATAAAATGTGTGCATCTGTTATATTTCTTTTGTTCTCCTCATTTTTCACCATCAGTTACATTTATAGGCTATTACAACCTGGTCAGCACGTGTACTGCACGTGTAATTACAATCAGACACTAATACATCTGAAATAGTGCGCTATGCACGCGAAAAGCTGATACAACTACTAAAAACAAATACACACACATTTTATTAACTACTCTCTCCCCTTTCGCTGTACCACTGCAACCTGATCAGGTAGCTAAGAGTGATGACTCTGACACTCCCCCCACGTCGGACGCCGTCGCCGCACTCCATCTTTGTACGCACGCTGCATCACACCGTTGCTCTTACAGATCTATCTCACTTGAGGAGGGGAGGGGGTTGTCGAGCCATGACTGCATTTGGGAGGGGCGGTACCAGAGGCGAAAGAAGTGGCGGTGGTAGGGCCAGAAGTGGGAGAAGCCGACAATGCCGAGATGACATGGTGGAATGAGGGGGTATGACGATAGAGGAGGTGGCGGCTTTGAAGAAGGCGGAATGGTGGAGGGAATGACGGAGATTTTGCGGGATTAGAGGGTGAAGGAATTTGATGAGAATGAGGGAGAGCCAGGTGAAAGAGGGGAGGAGGAGGGCGGCGGGGGCGGCGGTGGTGGTAGTGGGAGGAAAGGCGATAGGCGGGGTGGGGGTTAGGGTTAGGGATTCGGATGGTGGAGTGTTGTTGCTTTGAGATTGGTGACGACATTGGGGAATTGAAGATTAGTTGATGAGAGTCGTGAGGGAGACGGGAAGATGTTTGATGATATTCCCCTATGAAATTTGTGTTTCGCGGAGGATGTTTGATAGAATGCCTCAATCAAATTTGGTTGCTAAGGTGCTTTGATTTGATGGGTTTGCAGTTTTAGGAGCGGAGGGCTAATGGACGATGCTTGGAGTTTCGTTAAGTTGGTAAAATTGAAGAAATTGACAAACTATGGACTAGAGTGATAACATGATATTGAGTGATGGTCGTAATTGCTATTAAGGTCTTCAAAATTTTCTGGTGACAATGATACAATTGTTACTTTAAATTCGAATAGAACAATTATAATTATTGTTATATAAACTACACGTAGTAAAATTGAACATGCATGCTCAATTGTTGATATTAGTAATGCTTATATTTACCCTCGATATTTTGTAGTTAATTCTGTTTGTTAGACTACTCAGATAAAAATTTAAACATAATTAGTCAGATATTTTCATTATTTGAGTAAGAAGATATAGAATTCTATATTTATATTAGTCATATTATAGTTATACAATTTAGTTTAGCTATATCAGCAGATATCTATACAATATATAAAATTTAATATTAGTTATATAATATGAACAATTTATGGAGTTGAATGTTGAAATGCTTGATGTTTTTGGTATTTAGAAATCTTAGAATATTACATGGTGTATATAGATTGAAAAAAATGTACAAGTGAGATTCTACCAAAATTTTAGGAGAATTGTTGATTACTTTTCAACTTTCGGTTACCATTTTTATTTTAATGATAACTTTCATGTATATATTTTTTGAAAATAAAGTATGCCATTTAATATGTTCTAAAAAAATATATCATTTTAAAAAAAAAGATCTATGCAATATTGCACAGGGTTATACTAATATGTATATATACTAGATATGCCCGCAGGCACGTCTTCAGAACGATACAACATACAAAAAGCTTTGGAAACAGTAAAATAATAATTATATAGCTCAAGTCTGAATAGTAAGACAGTAGTTAGTTGTAAATAAAAGTTCATGTTTCTATTAGTATATGTTGAAAAATAATTATAAATGGGGGTGTAAAATCCAACTTCATAGAACTTTGAGGGTGGAAAATGATGAATTTTAACTGTCGAGGAGTTATTTGCTATTTTTAATGTAACATAAGCAATAAAAAATATAAAAATCTGAAAATTTACAAACCTGAAATCTAAAAATCTAAATTTATAAGTAAATAGAGAGAGAATGAGAGAGGGGGGAGAGGGGGGGGGGGGGGGGGGAGAAAGAGAGAAACATGAAAAAGCGAAGAGAGAAGAGAGACATAGTAATAATGTAATGAGTTTTTTTAGTTTTTTTTTTTTTTGGGTGTGTGTGGGGGGGGGGGGGGGGGAGGAATTTGGTTTTGGAGGGAAAATATGTTTTGGGAGAGTGAATCTGAATCGTTGATTTTGTTTCAATTGAAGGGGAACCACTTGATAGCATTTTTTCAAAACCATACATTTTTATAAAATAAAGAAAGAAAAAATAAAACCCAAACCCAAAAACTCTCACAGCACGGTCTCTTCCTCTCTCCCAATTTCAAAATCTAACTCCTACCCAACCCTCGCACGCCGCCTCCACGCTTCCACCCACCCCATCGCCTCCCTATCGTTGCCCGCTGCTCACCTCACACTAACCTACCCTATCATCAGCGAAGAGTACCTGAAAGTCGTCGACAAATGCAAGAAGATGCTCCGTGGATTCGTCGCCGAAAAAGAACTATGCTTCTTTCATGCTCCGATTGGCGTGCAATTTTGATTTTTACCTTTTTGTGTGTGCAGTTTTTGGTGAGGTTTTTGAAGCGAAGGTGGATGATTTCTTGATCCAAGTGGCACTCGACTGGTACTTTCGATGTAACGTCCAAAACGGGAACTGTTTGGGACGATGAGCCACAAGGGTGAGTTGACTCATGGCGTGAACAACGGGCTTGACATTACTATTAGGCTTTTGGAGCCGATCAAGGAGCAGTTTCAGATATTATCTTATGGCAATTTCTATCAGGTGATGGATTGAGTTCCATTTCTGAATCTATTTGTTGAAATGAGTCATTAAGAAGTAATAGTTTCAATAGGTTTGGTTGAGATAATTGAAGATCAATTGGAAGGTTTCATAGTATGTAGATCATATTTAGTTGTAAGTTTTATGAATTCTAATAAGATTGTAATTGTAATTATTGTTTCAGCTTACTGGAGTTGTCGATGTGGAGATAACTGGAGGACCGAAGGTTCCTGTTGCTGCTTTTTTCGGTGTGGGAGCAGACAGATAGAAATTGTGAGTTCGTAGGAAATCGAATGAGTCAAATCTGAATATCTTCACCGGCGTTTGACTGGTTTCCCGCTACTGTCGTGACCTGCAAAAAGTGCGAGACACCGGGGTTGATTCCGGCGACGCACCCTCCGACGCTCTTGTCAGTAATCTGAATGGCTATGAAAGAGCTTTTGGTATAGAAAAATTGATTACCTTGCAACGGTGGGAGGAGAGGGTTTATATGGTCGCCTTCGGAATCAGTTTCGAGATGAGGTTGAATCTCTACTTCCCGGTGAAAGGATAGAGTCGGTTATGCCATCCATGTGAAGGGATCGGGACTGGACTCTTCTCTTGATGGAGAGATAGAGTTTTCAGATCCTCCCTTGTGTATAGATGGATAGAATCAGTTACCCCCTAGGATAAGAGAATTTCAACTAGGTTCGACGAATCTAGACTCCTTTGTGGTAGAGCTGTTGTAACAGTCCCTATTGCAGGCTGGATCAGTTTGTTGGGCTTGAGAACGACCCAGATTATCTTGAGCTTTAAGTTCCGTGCCCGATTTGAGCGGCCCCGATTTAGCTCTATTTTTACCCATATCACGAGCCCCCCACCCCTGAAGACTGAGTTTTACAACCTTTGAGGAGTAGTTCGCCAGTTTTCAATGGTTTATAGAGTTTATCGGAGTTTTCGGGGGAGTTTGGATATTTCTCGGGGTGTAACAGTGTTATTCCGAGCTTGAAAAATGTCCAAAATTTTTTTTAGAATTTTCTGGATTTTTAATCATTTTTCCAGATTTTTCTAAATTTTTGGAAATTTTAAAATAATTTTTCTAAAGTAATAATTATTTTTCAAATTTTAAAAATAATATTCTGAATTTTTAATTATTTTTCCAGAATTAAAAATATTTTCCAGATTTTTTAATTAATTAATCCGAATTTAATATTATTTTCTGAAATTTTAAAATATTTTTTCTAAAATAATAATTATTTTTCAGAATTTAAAAATGGTATTCTGAATTTTAAATTATTTTTCAGAATGTTAAAATAATTTTCCAGAATTTAATATTATTTTTTGCTGATTTTTTAATCATTTTTCTGGATTTTTTTAATAAGAAAATAAAATATAAATAATAAATAATACCTGAGTTAATCTGGGTCGTTGATTGAGAGAAGCACGCTTTTTGGAGAGATCCATGGGTCACAAAAATCCAAAGCAACCACTATACCCGATTTTGGGTATACCCGGTTTGAAATCGGGTAGCCCACCTTTTCTTTATTTTCATCTAGATCGTCCATCTTGATGGGCACGCATTTTAAGGCGATCGGATGGTCGAAAAAAGCTTAAAGCAGTCGCTCTCCCCGGTTCGTGTGCTACTCGGTTTTGCAGGGGAGGTGGAGTGGGGCCCACCGTCATGTGGCGCGGCATGAGAGGAAGGTCAACAGCGGCACATGGGCCTGCTCAGAGTTGCAGTAGGCAGGTGGGGCCCAATCGCCACGCTGGAGCTCTGCACGTGGGCAAACAGGCCCAGTGGCTCAGAAATGCGGGGGGGGGGGGTGGGGCAACCACGCGTCCTTTTGCGAGAGCGGAAGACAGCAGTGGAAGTGGGGCCCCCTACACATGGGCGAGCAGGTGGGGCGCTCTCGTGGGGCCCACTACGTTTGACATGGCACTGGTGGTAGTGGGGCCCACCGCCACGTCGGCGTGCTGCAGGTGGGCAACTCAGAAACAGGAGGGGGAAGCGGGACCCGCCTCACGTAGGCGACTGTAGCGTGTGGGCCCCCCTCTCCTTTTTCTGAATTTTTTTCCAAAATGCCCCATTTTTGCAAAGTTTTTCCCAAACCGTCCTACTTTTTTTTTTAATTCCCAAAGCACCCCACTCGGTCTCTCAAAGACCGAGTCTAGTGCAAATAGACTCGGTCTTTGAAAGACCGAGTCTTGCGCTTTGAAAAATCAAAGAGCAAGACTCGGTCTTTCAAAGACCGAGTCTATTTGCACTAGACTCGGTCTTTGAGAGACCGAGTCTTCACTCTGCGTTTTTATAACCGCAGATCCCCTTTCTTTCTTCTTCTTCTTCACTTTCGATTCTTATTTCTTTTCGCTCTTTCCCTCAACGAATCCCTCGCAATCCCTACTTTTCCGTTCGATTACTCTCTTAATCGAATGTTGAACTTCCCAAAACCAATTACTCTTTAATTCATTTTCGATTTTACAAAATCCTCTTCCCCAAAATCGATTCTTTCTCTAAACCCTAAACCCCGAATACCCATAATTGGAAGATTTCGGTTGTAGGATCTTGCTCTTCTCGCCAATTTCGTCTTCGTGTTCGGATTCTCCTACTTGTTAGGTATATTTCTGAAGCTTTTCGTAAGCAAAATTTGTGTTAGTGTTGATGCTATTGTGAAGTTCATTAGTTGAATTTGATTTGTTGTTGACAAAGTAGATTAGTTTATTGATGTTATTTTCACTGTTAATTTTGCTTAGCATTGATGTTCCAAATGAAAGAGTTAGTGTTGATGCTTAGCATTAGTTGAATTGATGTTCAAAAAGAAATAGTGAGCACTTCCTGATATTTGAACTATCAGTATGTGCCACACAGGGCTAAGGTCTTTTTACAAAAACAAAAAAAAAGGTATATACCAGACTGATACTTAATTGGAGGCCAACAAGGAAAAGTATTCAGACACACAAGGCATTTGGTAAGACTGATACTCCAAATAATATGTTCCTGCTCCTTTTAAAATTGAAACAATGATTCAAAATAAAATAAAACCCTTATAAGACAAGTGACCCAAGGAAGTTGAAGGTATATCTTCACCAGTGCGAAGAAATTTAGAGTTTCAATGATGATGGTGATGGATGCATTGGGTGTGTTATTTCTGTCGGAAAAAACTGAAATATTATGGTGTTTATAATGATATAAGCATAATATTATATGGAAAGACTTTGACGATGATTGTATATGTTGAAGAAATAGTTGAGTTATTTTTAGTATTAATACCCAAATTTTGTTGAGTTATTGATTTTCAAAAAGAAAGAGTTGAAAGAGTTGAAGTTGGAATGAATAGAATTCTGTTGAAAGAGTTGAAAGAAATATGGAGTTGAAAGAGTTCAATTTTGTATAGAATTTTGTTGAAATAGTTGATAGAGTTATTGAAACCTTGTTGAATAGAATTTTGTTGTTGAATCAATTTTGTATAGAATTCCATATAGTATGTGTTGAATCTAGTTTTTTAGAATTTTATAGAGTCTAGGTTATGTATAGAATTTGTTGAATTTGTTATACTCTAGTTTTTTGCTAAAATTAGAGAATGAACGGCTTTGTTATATATAATTTGTTTTTATATCTAGCTTTTGTGTAGTTAATAACATTTTTGTTGAACTTGTAGGATTTGTACTCTATTGTAAATGGCATGCACAAGGGGTAACATGGAGGTAGGAGAAAGTAGTAGACCTCCACGTAATCGCGGTGGCCGTGATCGTGGTCGTGGTCGTGGACGTGGTCGTGCTTCTACCGATGCTACTAATGTAAGTAATTAAATGTTGATTCTAATAGAATTGTATTATATTTCGGTCTACTGATGTAATTGTTATTGTTATGTAGGTTGAATTCAATCCAAATGAGGCGGGCCCTTCGTCGTCATACATCCCTCCTGTAGGCCCCGGACCACTCGACCCTTCACTTCTCACTCTCCAGCCGATGCATCGATCGCAGTATGTTTGGAACGGCGAGGCTACGGAGTGCCATTTTAGGACTGGGCATCCGCTACCTGTGCACCCACGCATACACGAGATGCTTAGAGATTGTGGGTTCTACGGTATTTCCATGATGACATCCATCAAGTGCGATCGTCCACTTCTCGAAGCACTGCTTGAACGATGGAGGCCCGAGACACACTCATTTCACCTGCCAGTCGGGGAGATGACGGTGACTTTACAAGACGTTGCTATACTAACCGGGCTTCCAATCGATGGAGAGGCAGTGACAGGATCGATGGACTTCGATCCCGTGTATCTCGTGGAGGAGTTCCTAGGGGTTGAAGTGGAAGCTGGCGCGATAAATGGGAAATTTATCCGCCTAAAGTGGTTGAAGGATACGTTCAAAGATAGATTGAATGACACTTCAACTGCAGCGGAGGTGGAGTGCTACTTTAGGGCATATGTTCTAACGCTATTCGGCACAGTCCTGTTTCCAAACTCGACCGGGAATACCGTAGCACTGATGTTCTTGCCCCTAATCGCCGATATAGGTAGGATCGGCCGTTTCAGTTGGGGCAGTGCAATTCTATCGGCACTGTATCGGAGTCTGTGTCTGTGCAGTATAGGTTCGAACCAGATGAATGGACCTCTAATTCTACTGCAGATATGGAGTTGGGAACGGATTCACGTAGGTCGGCCCGTAGTACGGATCCAGTCCCAACATTGGAGAGTTCTTCCTGAAGATATAGACATGCTACCTCCGATTGGTGTGTATTGGACAGGAAAACTGACATGGACGGCCAACCCCAACAGGTGCTTGACATACTACCGCGACGAGTTGGACAGGTTGGCCGCCGACTGTGTGGTGTGGACCCCGTACACAGAGGAGCGATTGATTCGACTGCCACCTATCTGTACGTTCAGGCGTAATTTGTGGCTCACGAAAGCACCTCTAATCAACTTTGGGGTTGTTGAGTTCTACTACCCGATAGGGTCTTACGGCAGTTTGGTCTGCACCAGGGGATTCCAGTTACCGTGCCATTCAATGCTGAGATGCATAACATCACTGGAATGGGCCGTACACCGGGACACAACTGGGCCACTTGCTTCTTCGAATACGTTCAGAGATGGAACATTAACCGTTTCGAAGAAATCATCGTTGACACCCCACCTTTTGACCTCTCCTTGCATGGTGTCTACTTGTCTTGGTACGAGAGAGTCACTAGACGGTTCATTTCCCCACCGTTGCAGGCTCCTGCCGGAGTCGTTGTACCGATACGTCGACCAGGGACCGAACCAGTAGATGAGCATTCGGTGAGGTTGCCGATGTACCAACCAAAGAGATCCGCTATTCGTGGCTTTGTAAGTTTTAATGTTTCGTTTTAAATTTTCAAAATTTATATATCAATATGTTTTTATATATTTATGTGCATCTAATTCAACCTTTCATGTTTCTCAGTTGACCCAGACTTGGTCCCTTGCCAAGAAATGTGCTCATATGCTAAATAGCAACATCGCCGATCAGACGAAGGTTACTGTACGGGAGATGTTATCGTGTTGCCGTGCACAAGCTGATCTTGTGGGGGAGGGCGCAACATTAGATGCGATACTTAGGACCCCCACACATCGAACCGGCGGTCGTACCGGTCAACGACGAAAGAGAACTGTTCATAGGCCGCCACCTCAACCTCGAAGTGATTCGGAACACAAACAAGAAGCAGACCCTGATATTGAAGCACAAGGTGATGAAGAACAGCTCGTTGGGGATGAGATTGAAGAAGAGCCGGAGATCCCGTTGTCTGCACTGACACAGGCAACTCCCTATCGTCGTAGACGACACAGAAGACCCCCAGTTTACTTCACACCGGACCCTTGATGTAATATTTTTAATTATTTTGATTTTGTAGTTTTTTTAATGTAGTATTTTCAATGTAGTATTCTTAATGTAGTATTTTTTAATGTAGTTTTTTTTAATGTAGTTTTTTTATTTTTTTAACTTGGTTGCTGATCTTGTAGCTGTGTTGATGTAGTATTTTTGAAATGTTCTTCTGTTTGAGATGAAGTTATTAAAATTGTTGATGTGGTTGAGATTGTTGGAGTGGTGATATTGGTAGTTGATGAAGTTATTAAAATTGCTCAGTTTTGGGAATTAGTTGGAGTGGTGATATTGGTAGTCGGAGTGGTGATTTTGTTGGAGTGTTGATATTGGTGTGGTGTGGCTTTATTTTGTGATTAAGATTGTTTATTGTGAAGTTGGAGTGGTGATATTGGAGTGGTGCTTTTTGTGTTGATTTATGAAGTTCAGATGTTTATTTGTGAAGTTGAAGATTGTTTCTTGTGTTTATTTGTGAAGTTCAGATGTGTTGATTTATGAAGTTTGGATGTTGAGTTTGGATGTGTTGATTTATGAAGTTTGGATGTTGAGTTTGGATACGTTGAGTTTGGATGTTGAGTGTGGATGTTGAGTTTGGATGTTGAGTGTGGATGTTGAGTTTGGATGTTGAGTTCAGATGTGTAGATTTGTGAGTTTGGATGTGTGAAATTTGTGAAAGAAGCATATGGCTGATACAAAAAAAATTACACAGCCTTAAGGGTCGGTCTTCCAAAGACCGAGCATAATATTATTAGACTCGGTCTTTGGAAGACCGAGTCTTGAAGCTGATAGCAAAGTTTTGCAATCAGCTTCAAGACTCGGTCTTCCAAAGACCGAGTCTAGTAATATTGAGCTCGGTCTTTGGAAGACCGACTGTTGACTATCTCTCACTTCCAGAAACAAGCGAGCCTCTGTAAGTGATTGAACACAACAGTCGGTCTTCCAAAGACCGAGCTCAATATTACTAGACTCGGTCTTTGGAAGACCGAGTCTTGAAGCTGATTGCAAAACTTTGCTATCAGCTTCAAGACTCGGTCTTCCAAAGACCGAGTCTAGTAAAACTGAGCTCGGTCTTTGGAAGACCGACTGTTGACTATCTCTCACTTCCAGAAACAAGCGAGCCTCTGTAAGTGATTGAACACAACAGTCGGTCTTCCAAAGACCGAGCTCAATATTACTAGACTCGGTCTTTGGAAGACCGAGTCTTGAAGCTGATTGCAAAACTTTGCTATCAGCTTCAAGACTCGGTCTTCCAAAGACCGAGTCTAATAATATTAAGCTCGGTCTTTGGAAGACCGACCCTTAAGGCTGTGTAATTTTTTTTGTATCAGCCATATGCTTCTTTCACAAATTTCACAAGCTTCTTTCAAACAAGCTTCAGAAGCTTCTTTCAAACAGCCATATGAACACATCCAACTTCACAAAGAAACTCAACATACACCCACACCACATCCAACTTCACAAAAAAACTCAACAAAAAGCGGTTGACGGAGGATTATTCCCCGGAGGTCGGGCTGGGCTGGCCGGCCGACGCTTCTTTGGGACTCCCGAGAGGGAGCCTTGTGTTTCGACGTGCGCGGCCTGGCTTTATCAGTGGGCGGGGGCGAGTCCCGTTGGTTGACGGAGGAAGCAGCCCCCTTGCCTTTGGAGGCCATGAGGATTCGGCTGTCGATGGCCTTTGAGGGTCTGGGTCGGATCGGCTTCTGGAGCAGCTGTTTCCCACAGACGGCGCCACCCTGATGCTGTTTATTTCTGAGAAACGTGTGGAAGCACAAGGTGTGAGTTCGGACTCAATTTGTATTGAAGGAGATTGCCGCTCGTCTGCCGACCTTCAGTTGACCTTCTGGGACCTACGATGAGCTCGGAAAGATGTTGAAGGTTGGGCTCGGATCGGAAGGGTCGGATCCGAGGTCTTGTGTACCTGCAGACGGTCCTGAAACACCGGGGTTTGTCCCGGTGGCGGACCCTCCGACGCTCTAGTCAGTCTCTGTGAGAGAGTAGCAATAACTAGGTATATTTAAGTGGCAAAAGATTGATTACCTCAAAAGGTGGGTGTGGGTCTAGTATTTATAGAGAATCCCAACCGGGTTTGGTTCCACTTGGGGGCCGGGTTTGGATCCGAAAGCCCATGGGCCTGACGTGGCAGAAGGCCCAGGGGGTTTAGGGCGGACGTGGCGATACCAGGAGTGGTATAGGGCTGACGTGGCGAAACCCTTGGCGGTATTTGGAGCTGACGTGGCCCATCGTGAGCCCCCTGTGCCTCTGGGGGGAATCGGAGGGCCTAGGCTGCGCCAGGTCATCCTTCTGCCCCGCCAGAGAGGGGGGACGGCCTGTGGGACTGCTCCGGATCGGACTCCGAGGGATACTGAGGCTCGTCAGTACGAGGAGGCCGGCACCGTGAGGGCAAACATGAGGTTCGGCACCGACCCTGAAGTGATCCGGAGCCGAACCAGGTTGCTATCTTTACCTTTCTGAGTGGGAATTGTATTGGGCCCTGGTTGGGCCTCAGGCCATTTTTACACCGTCACAACAGTGTATAGTGACGGTGATGTTTTCAATGTGACAAATTCACGATGTTTCTTGATAGAATACACCTTCACAGCATGTAGAAGGGAGTCTTTACTAACAAACTCCTGTCCAACGTAAAATTCGTCTACATTGGATGAACCAGAAGACTCTTGTGGAAATGGGGGTACTCTAGCAGCTTCAGCCATCTCCTCCGTAACATGAGCGTTAACATTAGCATACCTATCAGTAGCTCTCACTTCATTCGAACTATTGTTCGAAGGATTTACATTAGCTACATCATCATCTTCTTCTCCATCATCACTTTCTAGACTTTCATCATCGTCTGTTTCTTCCTCTTCTTCATCATCATCTAATAAGTTGTTGTTAATCACTGCATTTTGAAAGAGTTCAAACATACTGTCATTTGGAACAGAGTCAGGAACGGGGCTTGGTTGGCGTGGCAGCTCAACATTTACAGAATCCGGAATTGTTGTATTTGTGAAGGTGTTCTCTTATGAGGATACCGGATTTGGTTGTGAAGATTGATCGGGGTTAGGCCTCGACTGCTGTGTAGGTACTACCCGTATGAAGCTTGCACCGGGGATATCATGGGGCTGAGCATTTACAACTCGAATTTGCTGAATATATAACTCTAATACAGACCAAGCACAATTCGGATCAAATGTCCTAGCAATCAATGACTTCAGCGCATTATCAGTAGGTACGGGCACTGTCATAAAATACTGAACACCTCCTCTTCCTGCTGCGTATCGAGCTAAAATTTTCGCATTCCATTCATTCCTATCCCAATTAGTAACTTCATAGATTTTCTCAACTAGTTCTTCAAATGTAATGGTACGGGGTACCCAAACTATTTCCGGTTCCAAATGACTATAACTACTACCAATCTTTGGATCAAGAATAATTTCACCACCAAAGTATAACCAAATAGGAATCTCAAGATCCATACCTAGGTATATTTATTAAAATATGCGAGTTATTATCTAAACGCAAACAAAATCTATACCAAATTTCAGAAAATTAAAGGCCAATATTCATCATACCTTCACAAGCGTCAGGAACAGAGCCGTATAGATTTCGTTAAAAGAGTTGAAGTTGCGATCCGCTCCAAATTTAGCAAAAAATCAGAAAAATGGATCTTTCAAAATAAGGATTTTGGGTTGTTATAGTGGAGATGGTTAGAGGGTTAGGAAGATATTGGTGTATATATTTAGATTAAGATTAGATTTGGTGGGTAGGAGGTCGCCCTAGATTTAGGAAGATGGGTTAGAGAAATAGAATAGGTTAAAGTCGAGAAGAAGAAGAAGAAAGAAAGGGGATCTGCGCTTTCAAGTACGCGCAGAGTGAAGACTCGGTCTCTCAAAGACCGAGTCTAGTGCAAATAGACTCGGTCTTTGAAAGACCGAGTCTTGCTCTTTGATTTTTCAAAGCGCAAGACTCGGTCTTTCAAAGACCGAGTCTATTCGCACTAGACTCGGTCTTTGAGAGACCGAGTGGGGTGCTTTGGGAATTAAAAAAAAAAGTAGGGCGGTTTGGGAAAAACTTTGCAAAAATGGGGCATTTTGGGAAAAAATTCCCTTTTTCTTTTCTCTTTTCTCTTTTTTTTTTCTTTCTTTTCTTCCCGCTCCATTCCTTCTTCCTTCTTCTCCTCCTGTCTTCGACTTTCCTCTGCCCTCTACTCCACTTTTTTTTTGTCGCCTACTTCGAAGCTCAGAGGCGCGTGGCGAGAGGAGCTCGGAGGTGCTCGACGATGGAGTCGGAGCTCGCGACGTGGAGGTCGACGAAGGAGCTCGACCGGGAGCTCGCCGAGCTCGAAGGCGATGAGGTCGACAGAGGAGCTCGGCTGTGGTTCGCCATTGGAGCTCTAAAATGGAAACAGAGCTCGGGGAAGAAGACTTCGACGAGGAGGGTTGGAGTTGTGACGGAGCTCCTCGTTTGAGCCCGCAGCGGAGGTGAGCTCGTGGGTGGAGAGAGCTCGATGGAGTGGAGTGAGGTCGACGAGGGGAGCTCGAGCTTCGACTGTGGAGGCTCGACGCAGTGGAGTGGAGCTCGACGG
Organism: Hemerocallis citrina; assembly: GCA_017893485.1. Classification (NCBI taxonomy): domain Eukaryota; kingdom Viridiplantae; phylum Streptophyta; class Magnoliopsida; order Asparagales; family Asphodelaceae; genus Hemerocallis; species Hemerocallis citrina. The sequence goes on along the minus strand of JACEHZ010000464.1, from coordinate 323,441 downwards.
GAATGGAGCTCGGTAATGGTGGAGGTGTGCGGTGTTGGTTTATTCATTTTTTGGCGCCAAAATTCTGAAGGAGAAGAAGTAAATTGAGGAAGAAGGGGAGTTGGGTTCGGACCTCTAACGGGTCCGAACACGACCCGTTAACCCCACTCTTCTTTTTGATGCGAATCTGAGTGTGTTTGAGCACGAGTTTTGATGTAATTTTTTTTGCCATTTTGCAGTTCGGTAGCTCAGTAGCACGGATTTCAGATCCGAGCTACGTGGCTCTATCTGGACGGTTGATTACGATCATGGCACGAGTTACGAGGCGATAGTTTTTGCCATTTTCTCGCTTGGCACAGCTGTGTTGCGATCCACTATTCCGGTGCTATGGAGGCCCGATCGGAGCGTGTGGCCCCTCGTTTTGAAGCTAACTCTAAAATCTACAACTTCTCTTTAGGAGTGAGTTGAAGAATCACTCGTATTGAGGGTTAGAATAGGCCCACAATATCTTCGCTTCTGTCGGTAGCTCGAATTGGGACTCCGAGCGACATGGCGCAATTTGGACCGTCCGATTGAAGTTCTGTCAAGTTAAGAAGATCTTCGGTCTCCGGAGTCTTCGAAGAGGAGCTCCACTCCTGTGGGCTAAGGAGATGAGCTAGGAGGATACTCACAAGGCCCATTCGGGAGACGAGTTTGAGGAGCAACTCTAAGGGAGAGTTTTGAGCTCCGAACTCGCTTAGAAGAGGACCACTCGGGAGGCAAATAGGATGAAGAACTTGGCCTTAGGAGAGAGCCATTTGGGAGACAAGTTTGAGGAGCAACTCTAAGGGAGAGTTTTTGCTCCGAACTCATTGAGAAGAGGTTTGCTTTGGAGGCGAGCGGAGCGAAGAGTTTGGCTCTAGGAGAGAGCCGTTTTGGGGAGAAGTTTAAGGAGCAACTCTAGGGGAGAGTTTTAGCTCTAAACTTGTTGAGAAGAGATTCGCCCTGGAGGTGAGCGGAGCGGAGAGCCTGTCTCTAGGAGAGAGCCGTCTTGGGGACAAGTTTGAAGAGCAACTCTAGGGAAGAATTTTAGCTCTAAACTTGTTGAGGAGAGGTCCGCCTTGGAGGCGAGCGGAGTGAACAGCTTGGTTCTAAGAGAGAGCCGTCTTGGGGACAAGTTTGAGGAGCAGCTATAGGGGGAGAGTTTTGGCTCCAAACTTGTTGAGAAGAGGTCCGTCCTGGAGGCGAGCGGAGCGGAGAGCTGGGCTCTAGGAGAGAGCCGTCTTGGGGACAAGTTTGAAGAGCAACTTTAGGGGAGAGTTTTAGCTCTAAACTTGCTGAAAAGAAGGCCGCTCGGGAGGCGAGCGGAGCGAAGAGCTTCACCAGGCTCTAGGAGACAGTTGGGCGTCGAGCTTGTCGTTTGAGTCCGACAAGTTTGTAGAAGCGACCGGAAGAAGGGGTTGGTGCCGACCTACCATTTGGACTGGTAGGCTTGTAGAAGCAACTGTCGGATGGAGTTGGCCTCCAAACTCACTGTTTGAGCCCAACAAGATAGTAGAGGCAACTCGATGAGTGAGTTGGGTACCATATCAGATTCTTGAAGGTGAACTAGTTGCGGGAGATCCTCTGGGACGAGTTAGGCTCCAAAACCCTTACATGGAGTGAAGGAATTGCTGGTTTGGCTCGGGAGAGGAACTGAGCACATAGCTCACTGATGAGGATTTTCGAGCCGCACAAGCAGGATAGCCCTGGAAAAGAGCTAGTGTTCGAACTAGTTTTGGGAGTAGTTTGAATGGTCGTGTTCGAGCCCCGAACCCACATACTTGCAAGTTGTGAGGGCAATTTTGAGCCATGATTGTAAACTTCGAACCAGTCGTTTAAGATTCATCAACAGTTGTGGGAGCAATTCCGAATGGTGAGCTGCCCCGCACTTGCTTGTTTGCGAGCGGCTAAGGTAACATCGAACCCAGTGCTGGACTCCGAACTCGTCATTGGGATGTTTTAACTAGTTGCAGGGGCAATTCCGAATGGTGAACCACTTCGTACTCGCTTGTAAGCGAGTAGTTGAAGCGGAATCGAACCAAGTGCTGGACTCCAAACTTGTTGTTTGAGTATTCACCGGTGTTGGAGCTTAGACTCCGAACTAGCTTGCTGTAATTGAGTCGAGACTTGAGTGGAAATGTTTGAGGACAACAGAATGATCTTTGAGAAAGGCAAACTGAGTTTTATTGAAAGAAAAACTAGGTGGCTTCCTCAGAGATGCGAGCCTTTATTACATTTGATAAAAAGAAAGGAGTTAACATGCCTTCGGGAGAACTAAGGGGCACGCTTATCTGATCAAGAACTTGCGGATCAGATCTTCTTTTGAGAAGAACACCTCCTCTAACTCGTCATCTGGCTCTGATATAGGTTGTGTGCTCCCCTGGGGAATCTCAAGAGCTTCGAGAGAGAGGACGGATCCTCCGATCGAGGTTGTATAGCATTTGCGGGCTGCTTCTTGGCTTCCTCTTACTTCTCCCACACCCGCCGTGGTGGGGAACTTCATCTTCAAATGATAAGCCGAGGGGATGGCTTGTAGAGCTGATAGGCCTGGTCGGCCTTGGATGACGTTATAGGCGGCTTTGACGTTAACCACCATGAAATCCATCGGTTCGGTTCGGGTAGTAGGAGCTTTGCTAGCGGTTACGTGAAGAGTTATGACACCCTCGATCGTCACTGGCTCTCCCGTGAACCCATGGAGAGTGTAGTCGGTAGGCTTCAGCCGGTCCCTGATATCTGGAGCCCTTGGAAGGCCTCCAGAAAAATGATGTTGACTGAACTCCCGTTATCCACTAGGACCCTTTGCACCTTAAAGTTAGCCATGTGGAGGCTGATAACCAATGCGTCACATTGGGGGGTTCGGACACCCTCCAGGTCTTCATCTGAAAAAGCGAATAGGACTCTGAGGCCCTTGGGAGGGGGATGACTATGTACGGAGTTTACCTCCCAGATGAAGGCTTTTCGGGAGGAGTTGGAATTTCCTTCCATAGGGCCTCCATGGATGAGGTGCAGGACGCGCTCCTGTTCATAGTCGAGGATCTCCTCGTGCCATTCAGGTCTCTTGTTAGCCCCCCTTGGGGGCGGAGGAGGAACGGCCCGGTCATTCCTCACGAATCTAGCAAGTTACCCTCTCTGAATGAGGGCCTCGATTTCGTCTTTCAAGGCCCAACAATCATTCGTGTCGTGGCCGTGGTCGCGGTGGTAGCGGCACCACTTCTCTCCGTCCCTCTTTTTCCCGGGAGTGTTCATCTTAGGAGCAGGAGGGAGAATTCCTTCTTTCTCGACCTCCATCAAGATAGCCGGGACGTTGGCATTGAGAGGAGTGAACCTCTCAAACTGGGGAGGAGGGCAATGCTGGCCTCCGTTGTCCTTCTGGAGCTTCTTAGCTCCTTCGTCCTCTGCGGTCTTCCGCTTGCTCCCGGAAGACGACCCTTCAATGGTGGGGCGGTGGATAGCTTTCTCCGCTCGGATGTACTTCTCGCTCCCGAGGAGGAGCTCTGAGAAGTCCTGAGGGGGCTTCCTGGCCAAGGATGCCCTGAGGTCGGAGCTGAGGACATTGGATTGGAACGCGGCAGAAATAACCGATTGATCGAGGGAGACGATGGACATGGCCTCCGTAGTAAACCACTTAACATAGTCTCTCAGCTTCTCGACCTTCTTCTGACTGAGGAAGAGTAGCGAGATGCTCATCTTTTTGGAGCGGCAGCTGCTCACGAAATGAGTTATAAAGAGGGTTTCGAGCTGGTCGAAAGAGAAGATAGAGGACGGGGCGAGTTGGGAGTACCACTTCCGGGCATGACCTTTGAGAGCAGCTGGGAAGGTCTTGCAAGGAGGGCATCGGAGGCCTGATGGATCATCATGAGAGTTTTGAAACTCTCTATGTGATCTACAGGGTCCGACTTATCCATGTATGACTCGAACTGTGGCGGTTTGAAATTTGCTGGGGCCGGGGCCTCCATGATGGCGCGAGAGAATGGAGGCCTGCTTGGATGAAAGGTCCACCCCCTTTGTTCCTCGTCCCTATCGAGCCGGCCGAGGCACCTCTCTATCTCATGGAGACGGCGATAGACGACATTCTCCCTTCGATCGTATCTCGTCGAGCCCCGGGACTCATCTTCGTATGAAGGGGGATGGGGGCTACGGCGATGGTAGCTTCGAGACTGGTGAGCACTGGGAGTGTGATGACGGTGGCTCGGAGCCCCCTGAGGACTAGGGGACCGATGGAGGTGGCTCCTAGCTGGCTCAGAAGTAGGTGGCCTCTGGTCGTTATTATTGTTGTTGGGGGCGGCATTGAGGGCCTGCAAGACTGTCGCTTGGAAGTCTTGAAACTCTGCCCTTGTGACGGGTGCATTCTGGTTCCTTGGGGCTGGTCGACCAGTAGGAGAATGACCCCTCCTTTGACGGTGTTGGGGGGACTCCCTCCGTCTCCTGGGAGAAGCGGACCTTCTGCGATCGTGTCTGCGGGGGAGACGGAGCCTTTGGACGTTCTGGACAGGAGCCCCCTTCACGGTCCCGCCTCTCATCCAAGCGGTGGCGAAGATCTGCCTCACTCTGCCGGGTGATGATGATGTTGTGTAGATCTTCCGACGCCCTAGGGTTATGGGATGCCATGGAGTCGGTGGAAGGGTTGTGTACCGAGACATGATCACGGTGGAGAGGCTGCTTCTGGGGATTAGGACGAGTGGTCCCTATGCCAGCATTTTGAGGCCCGGGTTGAGCCTGCTGAGGTTGAAAATTTTGAAGAGGAGGCTGCCCCTGCTGCAGCGGCTGGACAAGTTGAGGAGGAAGCTATCCTTGTTGCTGGACTGGTTGGACGGGTTGGAGGGGAGCCTCCGGTTGTGGTGGAGGAGGTACGGGAGTTGCCCTACTGTTGGAGGTCGTAGATTTTACTTTCCCCGGAGGCATGACTGGAGACGGTCTTAACTGGTGGAAAAAGGCTGGATTGCTATTCGACGTATCACACAGATGGCGCCAATCTGTTGCTGCTTTTTTCGGTGTGGGAGCAAACAGATAGAATTTGTGAGTTCGTAGGAAATCGAATGAGTCAAACCTGAATACCTTCACCGGCATCTGACTGGTTTCCCACTGCTGCCGTGACCTACAAAAAGTGCGAGACATCGGAGTTGATTCCAGCGATGCACCCTCCGACGCTCTTGTCAGTAATCCGAATGACTATGAAAGAGCTTTTAGTATAGAAAAATTGATTACCTTGCAATGGTGGGAGGAGAGGGTTTATATGGTCGCCTTCGGAATCATTTTCGAGATGAGGTTGAATCTCTACTTTCCAGTGATAGGATAGAGTCCGTTATGCATCCATGTGAAGAGATCGGGACTGGACTCTTCTCTTGATGGAGAGATAGAGTTTTCAGATCCTCCCTTGTGTATGGATAGATAGAATCAGTTACCCCCTGGGATAAGGGGATTTCAACTGGGTTCGACGAATCTGGACTCCTTTGTGGTAGGGCTGTTCTAAAAGTCCCTATTGCAGGATGGATCAGTTTGTCGGGCTTGAGAATGGCCCAGCTTATCTTGTCAGGCCTGTGTCTACTAAAATTACCGTTTTACCCCTGGGAGCTTTAAGATCCGTTCCCGATTTGAGCGGTCCCGATTTAGCTCTATTTTTACCCATATCAGTTCCCTTCCACCCTGACAGAGAGGTTTGTGCATCTCTTTTACTGAATCATGCATTGAGGATTTCGAGCGATGTTATAGTCATTAATTTGTGTTCTATTGTTTGCGCATTATATGATGTGAATCGATTTTAAAAAGTATTAACAGTTTTGAACTTAACCTATAGTGTTTATTAGTGTTAATAGTAGTCAAACTTCATTTCGCATGGAGGGGTGCTTTTGGAGGTGTTGTAGTTCCATAATGGGGCCGTGTGCGTGAAGATGCTCAAATGTGGGTTAAAATGCGATCATTTGGTGAAATTGTATTCCTTTGTTTAAAATGGGATTTTTACAAATGCGATAACGAAGTTGGAGAAGGCATTGGAGATTATCCAAGAACGTACTATGCTTTGTGATATTTAGGGAATGTGCACACTTCGAATGTGTTTTATATGCTAGATAACGATGAGACAAATGTGTTTTTTTGCAAAGGCGGCGTAGTGTTTCGAACGAGCGGTGGCGAGGGTATTGGTTTTTTCCTCGATGGTTATGCGTGAAGATGCTCAAATGTGGGTACAAAACGATATTTTTGGTGAAATGGTATGATTTTGTGTTAAAAAATGAATTGTTGTGTTAAAAAAGGGATTTTTATAAATTGCAATATTGAAGTTGGAGGAGGTATTGGAGATTGATATGAGAAAGCACAACGCTTTGTGGTGTTTGGGGAATGCACACACTTCGAATGCATTTTATATGCCGGATAACGACGAAGGGAAGATGTTTTTTTTTTGCGAAGGCAGCGTAGTGTTTCGAGGCGGCGGAGGCAGTGGTGTTGATTTTTTGCTTGATAGTTATTTCATTGTTGGGGAGTTGAGATGAGTTATTGGGTGAATACGTTTGATTTTGGTTTTGTTTGTTGGTTTGCAGGAGTCGGATAATGAGTATGTGAAGTCGTTGAAAATGTCGTCAAATGTATTTCTTTAATGATTTTTTGAATTAAATGTTCTATTGAATTATAATTGTATTATATTAAGAAAAAATGTTTACCCCTCTCTCATTGAGAGGGTTTTTAATTTAGCCAAAGAAATGAATCATATGTAATTATGGTAGCTACAAAATTAAGTGTATTCGCAATGGAAAATTTTGATTATTCTTTTAAAGCCGCACATGGAACATAATTAAAGAATAAAGATTCTAAATCTCATAGAATTATTTCAAACACTTGTCACAAAAGAAATTAACACAATTCTCATCTTTCTTTGTAATAAACAAAGTTCATCATCGAACAGAAGCTTAAAGGAATCAAATAGTTTAGTACCTGAGCTCGCTGAGCCCTCTCTGTGCTTGGAAGCCGCCACATGCCTCTTGACAGACTTATAGGCCATAATCCTGGTTGAGGTTGAAACCCCAAACAAGCGGAGTGCAGACCTCTTATGGGGGTTGGAGGAGCTAATCTTGCTTCTGCGCTTGGCATCCATATCTCCAGGAGGAGCTTTATTTGCATTCATGGAGAAAGCGGCTTGATTGATTTTCTCCCTAGTAAAAGGTCTGTCTAATTGGCTCTTGTCATGTTGATTTGGATAGAGCACATGTCAATTAGCAGAGAACACTGGGTAATTGTCTCAGTCATGGGCAAGGCCAATATGAGTTGGCAGAGAGCTTGTCAACCAAAGAAGCATGGAGGATTAGGCATCTTGGAACTTAGTACCTTCAATCAATCTCTTCTGATGAAATGGTGGTGGAAGCTGGTTAGTGAGCCTCAGTAACTTGTGAGCATGACTTTTTACTCGTTCTATTTCAAGTCAAGCAACAATTCCTATCATCTCCCCTCCCTAGCATGTTCATTTTGGCTTGGTCTATACCCCCTTAAGCACCAATTCTTCTCATGCATCTCTTGGAAGTTTGGAAATGGTTGCCTCATTCAACTATGGAAATCTAATTGGCTTGATGACCTTAGCATTGAACATTGCTTCCTTAAGTTGTCACAGGCAGCCTGGGACATTCAAGCTCCTCTTCTCGCACAATGCCATTAGATTTGGAGACCTAAACTTAGAAGGGTCTTGGTTGGCGACTTGGCTATTGAAAAGGATAGACTTCTGTCTTCCTTGACAAACTTCTCTCCAACCTGATATGAGAGACACCCCTAAACGGAAACTCTTTGTTAAAGGCCTATTCACTGTAAAATCTGCATATAACTTCTTCATTAACAGAGGAATGATCTCCCCCTATGCTACAGCTACCTGGTCCACTTATGCCCCACTCAAATGTAAAATATTCCTATGATTGCTCATGTAACCCCCATTCCCGTCAATACGTATTTCCTGTGTATTTTTAGTATTTCAATTCTTTATAAATTATTTTCCATTTTTAAATTCATTTTGTTAAAATTTATTGCTGGATCCCCTAATAAAGTCCATTTATATTCATTAATTATATTTGTCGCTATTTTCAAACAATTATATATTTTAGTACAAATCTTATTTCATTCTGTAAGATTATTTTCTTATTCGGTTAATTATTTAACCCAATAAAATATATTGTTATTATTGGATTATTTCAATAAACGTGTTAAACCAAAACTTATTATTATTATTATTATTATTATTATTACTTCTTTAATTGTTTATTGATTTGTGAAACCGATAGATCTTAACACATATTTTATTATTATTATTGGAGTACGAATTTTATGTACACTATTTGATTTAATTAGTTAATATGTACTACTATATTGCTCTTTATTATATTTTAGTCCAAATCGAATACAGTCTTAATTATTTTGTGAGGTCCTACATTCTATCGTATTTATTAGTATTTGAGTATTAACTTGATGCATACTATTTGATTATTTTTACTATCGTATTACTATTTATTTATTTATTTATTTTAATCTAAAACCCGTACCCATTAACCCAAACCCGAATCCCGTTAGCCTAATCCTCTATATATATACTAAGTATTCCCTAACCCCAATTAACTCTATTAATCCCCCTCTAACATCTCTCAGCCACCAAAACCCCTGAACCCCTGCCACTGCCTTCTCCCCCGCCGACCCCTCCGCCTCTTTCCCCGTCGACTCCTCGACCCTCCGTCTTCATGGACTTCATCACCAATCTGTATCCCCGTTGACCACCAGCCTTCACTGCAGAAGCCTCCATCCTCTGCATCGTTGCAGCCAACCCAACAGCCATTGCTGCCGTCAACCCCCTTCATCGCCAACCCCCTCGTCTCCCTCAACCCCTCGTCATCTTCCTCGCCGCCCTCGCACAACAACCGCTCTCGAGTCCTCCCGACCACAACGACTCGACAACAACCCACAACTCCACCACTGCTCCATGCCGTCCCTCACTGCTCGCCTGCCGCCATTGCCGCCCTCTCTCCACTGCTCCGAAATGGAGCACCTCGCCCTCGCGCAAGCACGCGACCAACCATCCAAGATGCCTTCCTCCCTCTTCATCATCATCACCATTGCCTCCCCTGTGCACCGTCGCCGTCACCATCACTCTGTCACCTTTCCACCATCGCTGCTCCTGAACCCATCGACTGCCTCCCGCGTCGACCACCATCTCGAACACCACCCGTAGCTCTCTCCTTCACCAACCGGCTGGCCCTCCTTGCTGTTTCTCCCGACTGCTCCTTCTGCAACCAGTGCCGCATCCCCAATCACCCCGTAGCGATGCCGAATTCCCCTTGTTGTCAATGTGGTTTTTGATATTGTTTTGCTATTGATGCCTTGCTCGTGCTTCGCTGTTGCTGCTGCGATTGTTTTGCTTTCTTGCTGTCCATCTATTGCACGCGCTGATGCTTGTTGCTGTCTGTTTTTTGCACGTGCTCTCGTGGTGCCGTCATTCGCACGTGTTGCCGCCGTTGTTCATCTCGCTTCCGTTTGTCGTCTATAAGGCAAGTACCTTGTACAGCAAGTACCTCCTGCAATTAGTAATTTTGCTTGCTTATCGTGTTTTGAATTTTGTCCATGTTCATGAAAAATATCTTTACAAATTTCAATTGAGTGAATCGTTGATTTGTTTATGCCTTGAAATCCTTCCATGATTAAATCACTTGATATGTATGTTCAATTGAATCAATCCATTTTCCTGGTTCGATGCCCATCAAAAGATTATAGATATCAATTTTTAAATTTCTGCCATGCTGTATGTTCTGACTTGTAGTCAGATTTTGACCTAGTTACAGTTTGAATTAGTTAGAACTTTATAAATAAGTGTTTTAGCCCCCTGACTCTTGTTTCCATAACTTTTTACGGATCTGATATCCAATGTATAGATTGCAAGATATGCTATTTTTAGTGCTGTGACGTTTTCGATTCCAGATCATTATTTTGAAGTATACTTTCTCGATTAACTAATTTAAATATCCTGTTAAAAGTATAATTAAGACCTAATATTTTCCAGTATGTTACTAAACATGCTTATGAGTTGGTTTATAATTTTTATAATATTTTTTCAATGAATTTACAGTTAATTTTAATATACATGAATTTGACCATGGCATGCTGCTTGAACACGAAATCTGTAAAGAATTGACTGTTTGACCTAGCTATTATATTTTTAATATAACGTGTGTATAAGCGTTGGAACCAGCATGAAGTCTACTTTCTGGAACCTCTGACGGTACTTGATTCGCTTTTCTGTAACAACGGAAAAATGAGTTTTTGTACAACAACATATTGTTGTCCAGAATTGTAACTTCATGTCCTTGATTGTAAATATATTTATATCTTGTATTTAATTAATCAAACTTGTATATCATGCATTTCATAGCCCTTGATACTTCCTTGATCATGTCCCGATACTCGTTCTAATCATTGCATGTTCATGTATAATTATTGTAAAAAGAATAACAAGCGGGGTAATAAGGGAAAGACCTAGTAGTGGACAATATAGGAGAGTGTACTCAGAAGGAGGCCCGTGTTTCTCGTAATAGTGACCCACGATATGATTACATTAAATGATATGATTACCTGACACGATATGATATGACATGATACGATATGATGTGATATGATTCCTATTAGTGTCACTGGAAGACCCGAGTACATGACCCTATAGAATCCACCATTAGAGTCTAAACGTTAACTTAATTGTTTGCACCCGAACCTGTGGTATGGTACGCATGATTGAATGCATTACATAGGATATATAAAAGATTGCTAGACTTGAGATTATCTCTGGACACGTGCACGATTCATATTTACAAGTTATATGTTACCTGTTTATAAGTTACTTGATTCTCGTTTACAAGATTGCCTAATCTTGTTACAAGTTTATATGATTCCTGTTACAAGTTACATGTTAGTTGATAAGTTACTTGACTCCAGTTATAAGTTTGCATGATTTCTGTTTACATGGCACATTCCTGTTACATTATTCCTTATTTCCGATTAGTTATATTTTCAGACCTGTTTTAGTTGTTACCTGCATTATTCCTCTGAAGGGGCAAACGAAGCCCCACGAAGAGGACATCGCAGGGAAAGAAAAAATTTCCTCTGACATGGTGTAACAGGCCCTAACTCTGGGATCTGGCAGGAGTAACGTGTACTCAGGAGGAATCCCGAAGCCTATCCTAATCACGGAGAGCTCCTCCCGTGAAAGGATGGTGATGTCATAATCCATGCCTCAGTAGTATAGAAAGGCTATGGCTCGTCATATTCCATGCCACCCCTAAGAAAATCTCGTTCAACTACAGTGTGCTCCCTAATCAATTCGGGGACTAAGAACAACGGGGTCTTAAGTGAACAACGGGGTTTGTGGGTTATTAGGCCTTTGGAAAAAAGACCCAGTACCCATTTCAGACCCGTTTGTAGGTGAAATTACCATTTTACCCCTGAGCTTTAAGATCTGTGCCCGATTTGGACGGTTCCTTTTTAACCCTATTTTTAGACATATCACGAGCCCCCCACTCCCGAAGACTGAGTTAGATCAGCCTTTGAAGAGTAGTTTCACTGTTTTAATGGCTTGCGGAGTTGTATCGGAGTTCAAATGAGGGGTGTCGAGTCTTTGTATGAGGTATTATGGTGATTTTCAGAGTTAGTTGCGCGCTCGAGGTTGTTCTCGAGCTTTTCTGGACTTCAAGTGATTTTTCTTAATTTTTTATTTATTTTTCGGACAATTTATTTAATTTTACGAAGCGGTGATTTGTTGTTCAGGGGCCTTAATTAATTATTCTAAGCAATAATTATTTATCCAAGGGCGCAAAAATATTTTCCCAAATTTATAATTATTTTAAAAGAATTTTTAATTATTTTTTGCAATTTTTTAAATAAATAATTTGATTTTAATAAATAAAAAATTAATTTTTAATCCGATTTATGGCGTGGCACGATCTGGACCTTCCATCAGCTAGCGGTACAATTTTCTGAGGGATCGGATGGTCAGAGTGGCTTGGCGGCACTTTTCTCCGCTTGCGGTGGTCGGTGCCTCGGTAGCTCGGCCAAATCTCCTCGGTAGCTCGGTAGCTCGGCGCGTCACGAGCTGCCGAGCTACGTGGCTGAATCTGGAGTGTCCATCATGGTGCGGATCACGAGGTTAGAGGTTCAGATCACGAGAAAACGTTATCTTGTTGTTTTGTGGGCGTGGCGTGATCTGAGACGCACATCATCTTTCGACGCGAATTTTGAGACAATCTGACGATCGAAGTTGCTCAGCGGCATTTTTCTCCAAATGTGGAGGTCGGTGCCCCAGTAGCTCTGCCAAATCTCCTCGGTAGCTCGGTAGCTCGGCGCGTCACGAGCTGCCAGGCTACGTGGCTTTATCTGGAGTGTCCATTACAGCGCGGATCACGAGGTTAGAGGTTCAGATCACGAGAAAACATTATCTTGTCGTTTTGTGGGCGTGGCGTGCTCTGAGCCGCACATCATCTTTCGACGCGAATTTTGAGACAATCTGATGATCGGAGTTGCTCGGCTGCATTTTTCTCCAAATGTGGAGATCGGTGCCCCGGTAGCTCGGCAGAGTGCCTCGGTGGCTCGGCTCATTACGAGCCGTTGGGCCACGTGGCTGGATCTGGAGCATCCATCACGGCACGGATCACGAGGTTAGATGTTCAGATCATGAGAAAATGTTATCTTGTCGTTTTTTGGGAGTGGCGTGATTTGAGCCGCGCATCATCTTTCGACGTGAATTTTGAGACAATCTGACGATCGGAGTTGCTTGGTGGCATTTTTCTCCAAATGTGGAGGTCGGTGCCCCGGTTGCTTGGCAGAGTGCCTCGGTGGCTCAGCTCATTACGAGCCGTTGGGCCACGTGGCTAGATCCGGAGCGTCCATCACGGCACGAATTAAGAGGTTAGAAGTTCAGTTCACGAGAAAACGTTATCTTGTCGTTTTGTGGGCATGGCGTGATCTGAGCCGCACATCATCTTTCGACGCGAATTTTGAAACAATCTGACAATCGGAGTTGCTCGACGGCATTTTTCTTCAAATGTGGAGGTCGGTGCCCCGGTAGCTCGGCAGAGTACCTCGATGGCTCGGCTCATTATGAACTGTTGGGCCACGTGGCTGGATCCGGAGCGTCAATCATGGTGCGGATCACGAGGTTAGAAGTTCGGATCACGAGAAAACGTTATCTTGTCGTTTTATGGGCGTGGCGTGATCTGAGCTGCACATCATCTTTTGACGCGAATTTTGAGACAATCTGACGATCGGAGTTGCTCGGCAGAGTGCCTCGGTGGCTCGGCACGTTACGAGCTGTCGGGCTGCAATGTTAAGTGAACCGTCGTAGCCTTACTCCGAACCGTCGCAACTTTTCTATTCTGTCATTTTGCTTCCCTTAATGGGCCCCCAAGCGTTACAAAAGCCCAACAGTTGCCTCTTTGGCTATAAGTTCTCACCCCCCTCACTTCTTATCTCATTCTTTCACTTTTCACTCTTAAAACTTACTTTCTCTCTCGAGTTGCTCTACTAGCGGAGATTTGAGCTTAAGGGCAGTTGTGCTAGCTGTCGTGAAGGCCAGGCGATTTCCGGCAAAGTTTTTCCGACCGTAAATGTCACATTAAGGTCAGTTTATTTAACCTTATATATATATTCTACGAGATGTCACGAGTATCCTCGGGTAGTGAGGCATCTTCCTCGGGGGGTCGGAGCGACGAGGAAGGGAGAGAAGTGGTGAGAAGACGGAAGGGGAAGGAGATAGTAGGGTCGTCTATGGCCAAGGAGAAGGGGAAGGTAGTGGCTTGGTCGTCGATCGTTGAGACGGTGGTGGAGACCGTGAGGCTGGCGGGCAAGATGGGTCGGATGCCGACCGTGTTGTCCGGCCATGGGGAGATAAGGCAGTACGGCGGCGAGCTGCTGACCAAGGCTGTCTACGGTCGCTCGGAAACCTAAGAGGAGAATGATCCGAGGGAGATTACCGAGGTGGACGACATCCCTCGGTTCTAACCGAGCGAGATCTACTTCGGACTCGGAAGGGCTTTGCCATTCCCCCAGAGTACACCCTGATTCTCCCCGGTCCCGGGGTGCGAGTGTGCACAGCCTTCACGCCAGATACTTGCGTCTTCGCCTACGACGCTTTGAACGCCGGACTGCATTTTCCCCTGCATCCATTCGTGACCGAAGTTCTCTGGTGGTATGGGCTGAGCCCTATTCAGTTCATGCCGAACACGTGGCGACATGTGCTCAGATTTCTGCTCCAATGCCGAACAGCAAAGGTGGAGCCGCAGCTCTTCCTCCTCCGAGGTTTGTATCGGATCAACAGGATGAGTAAGACTGAGCCCCGTTACTATCTGTCACCTCAGAAAGGCATCAAGCTGATAGAGAATCCCGACTCGATAAAGTCGTGGAAGGGGAAGTTCTTTTTGATCAAGGGCCCCTCGGCGTGGGACTTCCCGACCTGGTGGAAGGAGGACGTGCCGAAGTATGCAAAGGTCGAGCCGGTGTTGATCCCGGTCGAGGCAGAGGTGGCGGCGAAGCTGATCGGACTTCCGATGCTGAGTTGGAGGGATATGACTGAGGAGGTGCTTCATGTGTCAGGCCTTAGTCCGATCGACCCGAGTACGCTCCGGACATCTCTTTTCCCTTGTTTACTTTTCTTTAATGCCTTGTGTTTTTTTTTCCTTCTAATCTTGCTTTCCTTTTTCTCGATAGAGGCTCCGAACATGGACTTCAAGGCGATGATGGCTGAATGAAACAAGGCCACCGACGCCAAGAAGAGGAAGAGGACGAGCGCTGGTCCCATTTCTGGCCGTCCTACCAAGGCTCCTTCGGCCGTGGTCGGAACCGTCGTCCCCACTTCTCCTCAGCTGTTGGCATTGTTCAGCCGACCCCCTCTGCTCCTTCGGGCGAGGGCTTCTCCGTCTCGGCGGCACTGGTGCTCGAGGCCCCGCCCCTGACCGACCAGGTCGAGGTCATGCTGACCGAGGCCCACAAGAAGTTGTTCGTCCCCGATTGGCTGGTGATGAACCATGACAGCTTCTTGAGGGACTCAGCGATGAGTATGCAGGCTCTTCGCCATCTCTCGACCCCGAAGGACCGAGCCGCTCTGAAGGCGGGGACGACGGGCGACGATGCCTTAGAATAGCTCGGTCGCTTATGTCGGTAAGTTTTCTCAGTTGTTTTCGATATTCTCTCAAAAATTTTCTAAGTCTTTAGTTCGGCTTTTGATGTGTTCTAATTGCTTCTTCTTGCAGGCCACATGCCACTTCAGCCACCTTTTCGAGCAGTATGCCGAGGAAGAGAAGGAGCTGAAGGCCCCTTGTGATAAAGACAGAGCGGAGAGGGCGAGGGTCGTGAAGCAGTTTGAGGTGGAGCAGCGCCGCTCGGACGCTTTGGCACCCCAGGTCGCCGACCTCGAGGCGGCTCTGGCGCAAGCAAGGGAGAAGCTCACTTCGGAGGTTGCCAAAGCAGTCGAGGAGAGGGCCGAAGCGACGAGGGCCTTGGAGGCAGTGAAGCGGCAAAAGAACGAGGCCGTGGAGGCGGCGAGGGCAGAGATTGAGGCCGAGGCTAAGAAGCATATGGCGGCCAACATGGAGCAATCTTACGCCACTATGCTCGAGCACGTCGAGGCTCGAGTCCCCGGCTTCGATAGGTCGGGGTACAGACTGTGGGGTTCGATCGTTGAGGAAGACCCTGAAGCCGAGGAAGAAGCCGAAGGAGAGGAAGGGGACGAGCCGCACTGTGATGATGCTCCCGCTGACCCCGAGATCGTGGTGGTGGGGGGAGGGGATGACGAGGTCGTGGCTGACCCCCGAGCCGAAGCGGCAGAGGACGAGGAACAGTCTACTGAGGTGCCCGTCATCGAGCTACCGCTCAAGGTGGCCCCTTGATCCTTTTTGCTTTTGTAAATTTTTTATTCTTCATGTATTGCGTTGTAGTGGATTGGCCACCACTTTTTTGGTATAAATGAAATTTCGCTTTCTTCGACCATGTGTTGGGGTCTGTTTTGATTTGAAATTTTTCTAAAAATAACTTTGTCTTGAAATTTGACTAAGTGTTGAACAACACTCCTTTTGATGTTTTGTTAGGTGTTAGCAATTTTTGCTTTGAAATTTAGCTATAATGCACGAGCTTAGTGTCGTTGTACTCTTTCAGGATGCGTCGCACAACGAGGCAGCAGCTGAGGCCTCTCGTCTCCGAGCTGACTTGAAAGCGACAAAGTTGGCCCTCTCTTGCAGTCGAGAGTGTTTTCTCAAGAGTGAGTTGGATCGAGAGCACCTCAAGCTAAAGTTATCGAAGCGTCTCTCCAAGCTGAAGCAACTAAAGAAACAAGCTCGAGAAGCTCCTCTCGAAGGGGAGGTGGAGTTGCTTCGGAAGGCGCTATCTGATGTCTTAGTGGAGAAAGGTGAACTGTTAGCTGAGATCCAACACTTGCAGATAGTAGAAGAAGAGCTTTTGGCAGAGGAAGAAGAATTAATAGCAGTGGTAGGTAAGTTGATGGCCGGGCGCGATGAGTTGACGGCAAAGGTTGACGAGTTGAGGAGGGTTACAGTCGACAAGAGTATCGAAGTTACTCATCTCCGTCGAGTTATAGCTGACAGCTCTGGCACCGCAGGCTCCGCTCGGCTTCCTCGCTTTAAAATAGCCGTGAAGGATGACTCTCTGAAGGATCAAATTGTCGAGCTCATGAAGGAAGTCGCTCGACTCAAACCTCAACCTGAACGGATTAACGTCAGAAGTACGTCGTGTACTCGTGAAGAGAACGAGAGAGGAATCTTGTTTTACGAGCTTGCGACTCGCTCGCCTGCCATTAGGCAGAGCCCAGTTGACGCTCAAAGTGGTGTGGCTGCTTCGTCGAGCGGCGCATCAGTTGGGGCCACCGTCAGAGGCAGTGCTGAAGAGGCGTCTCAGTTTGCTGGTCTGGAGACGAGCTTTGAGGTTAGGCGTCACCGTCCCCGGGTGTCTCTAAATCAAAATGTCCCTGTTCCGAAGAAGCGTTGAGCAAGTTGTTGTAATTATGGCTTTCCGAGTTTTTGTAATTCATCGTAGAGCAGAGTAGTCGGTCTTGTAATATGAGTTTCCCTAAACTTTAAAACTTTATTGAAGTGAGAGCTTGTTTTACTCCTTTGTATTTGTGTGTTGGCGTATTCAGTTGATACTTGTTATTTGTTGAGTACCTACTTGTAACTTGTAACTTGCTTAAGAGCAAGGAGTGGAAGCGGGGCCGAGCCAAGCTTTAAGCTCCGCATTCTTTGTCAGAGCAGGTTCCAACGGTTGTGGGAGCAATTCCGAATGGCAAACCACTTCTAGCTTGCTTAAGAGCGAGCTTGCGAAGCGGAATCGAGCTAAGTTTTGGACTCCGAACGCGTTGTTTGAGTAAGTTTCAACGGTTGTGGGAGCAATTCCGAATGGCAAACCACTTCTAGCTCGCTTAAGAGCGAGCTTGCGAAGCGGAATCGAGCCAAGTTTTGGACTCTGAACGCATCGTTTGAGTAAGTTTCAACGGTTGTGGGAGCAATTCTGAATGGCGAACCACTTCTAGCTCGCTTAAGAGCGAGCTTGCGAAGCGAAATCGAGCTAAGTTTTGGAATCCGAACGCGTCGTTTGAGTAAAAGCAATTAAAAGCTTTAAACATAGAGATAGAATAATCACAAGAAAATCATCAGGGGAAAGAAGTTCTTTATTGATAACTGCTAATCGGGCTGCTTCTAAGTTGCAAGTCGTTATTACAATGAGAAAATAAAGAAGCAAGTACACATAAAAAGAAAGGAAGGGTTCGACACTTGAATGTACTCGGAGAGGCGTTCAAACCCCCTCTTGGTACTTCAGTAAATGGTCGGCATTCCAAGTTCTTGGTATCTCTCTGCCTTCAAGGTCTTCAAGACAATACGCTCCGGGGCGGACTACTTTGGAAATTTTGTACGGTCCTTCCCAATTTGGAGCTAGCTTACTCTTTTGGCTGGAGAATGAGATAACTAGCTTCCTGAGGACTAAGTCCCTTTCCTTGAGATCTGTTGGACGCACTCTTTTGTTGTAGGCCTGCTCGATTCTTCTGTGATAATTTTGCTGGCGGATTGAAGCTCCTTCACGGAGCTCATCAATCAGGTCCAAATTTGCCCAGAGCTTTTTAGCGTTCTGCTCTTCATCATAGGCGATAAGGCGAGGAGATGGCAGACCAATTTCTAAGGGGATCACAGCCTCGGACCCATAGGTGAGATTGAAGGGTGACTCTCCGGTGGGGGTCCGTTTCGTAGTGCGGTAGTTCCACAATACGTTAGGAAGCTGTTCCGCCCATAAGCCCTTGGCCGACTTATCTAGTTTCTTCTTGATTTCGGAGAGGATCTGCCTGTTGGCGTTCTCTACTTGACCATTTGACTGAGGATGGGAGACGGAGGAGAAACGTTGCTGAATGCCGAGGTCCTCACACAAAGATCGGAATGCTGCCCCTGTAAACTGTGTTCCATTATCTGTTATCAGGACTCGAGGTACGCCGAACCTATAGATGACATTTTTCCAGAAGAACTGCAACACTTTGTTCTCAGTAATAGTAGCCAACGGTTCGGCCTCGATCCACTTAGAGAAATAGTCGATCGCCATGACTAGGAACTTGAGTTGGCCTGGAGCTGGTGGGAACGGACCTAGCAAGTGCATCCCCCACATTGCAAAGGGAATTGGACTCGAGAGAGATGTAAGTTATGCTTGGGGTAGGCGGCAGATGTTGGAGAACTGCTGATAAGGGCTGCATTGTCGGACATGTTGCTCGGCATCTCCGAGTAGGGTAGGCCAGAAGTACCCGTAGTTCAAAATTTTCCTGGCAAGGGACCTTGATCCTGAATGTGCTCCGCCTATGCCTTCATAGAGTTCTTGCAAGGTGTACGAGGATTCTTCTAGGGAGAGACATTTCAAGTAGGGTCTGCCATCTACTTGGGTATAGGAGCATTTGTACAAGACTCCCTCAACAAGGGTGTACCGCTCCGCTCTCGTTCAGATTCGACGGGCTTCTTTTGAATCTTGGGGAAGGGTTCCATCCCTGAGGAACTCTATCAAAGGCTTCATCCAGTTGTTCCGAAGTTGGACGGGCAACGACTCCAGTGAGTCAGAGGCTTCTTCTATGCTCGGTCTTAGGAGCACCTCGATTAGGACGGTCTGCTCGAGACCTTGGAAGGAGGAGGAGGCCAATTTTGAGAGGGCATCTGCTTGGGAGTTCTCTTCTCTAGGGATCTGCTGGATTTGTGCCTCTTCAAATGAAGCCATGAGACTTTGGACCTTGGCTAGGTACTTAACCATTCGGTCGTCTCGCACCTCATAGTCTCCCAAGACTTGATTAACCACCAGCTGCGAGTCACTGAATATTCAGATATGTTATGCTCCTGCCTTGCGAGCCATACCCAGGCCTGCTATTAGGGTTTCATACTCAGCTTCGTTGTTGGAGGCTTTAAAGTTGATGCGGAGGGAGTATTGGAGAATGAAGTCATCTGGGCCTGCCAAAATGACCCCGGCTCCGCTCCCTTCGGTGCATGAAGACCCGTCTACATATACTGTCCAGATGGGTGGCTCATTTGCGGCTTAACTCATTTTCGAGATGGTGCTTTCTACAATAAACTCAGTCAGAGCTTGGGCTTTGATAGCGGTCCGAGGCTGATAAGATATGTCATGTTGACTCAGCTCGATCGACCACTTCATTAGACGTTCGGAGGTCTCGGGCTTGTGCAGAACTTGTTTGAGTGGCTGGTCGGTAAGAACGACCACTGAGTGGGATTGAAAATAGGGGTGGAGCTTCCTGGCTGCCGTAACCTAGGCGTATGCTATCTTCTCCAATCTTGGATAGCAGAGCTCAGCGTCTCTGAGAACCTTGCTCACATAATAGATAGGCTTCTGAGCCTTGTCTTCTTCCCTCACTAGGACAGCACTGAGGGTTTGCTCGGAGGCAGCGAGGTAGAGGTAGAGTGTTTCCCTAGAAATAGGCTTGCTGAGGAGTGGGGGATTGACCAGATAGGCTTTCAGTTGGTCGAACGATTCTTGCTGCTGTTGGCGCCACTCGAAGCCCTTAGCCCCCCCGAGGGCTTTGAAAAAAGGAAGACACTTCTCCCCTGACTTCAATAGGAAGTGTCCTATGGCCGCGAGGCGTCCCGTAAGCTTTTGAACTTCTTGTTAGGGTTATATACTGAAAGCATCACTTTTGTATTAACTTTATTTCCTTATTTTTTTTTGAATTAGAATCATATGGGCATATGTTTGCATATTGTGTTTATTATAATATTAATGCAAGTATCTGATATTCTATAAGGTTGATAATATAGTGTGAGGTGACACACAAAAGATCATATTATCAGTTCCCTATGGAATATATAAATAGTTTACAACCTAGACGGACTTGGATAATCCATTGGAAAGGTTGTAGTGTAATCTGGTATTAGTCTATCTTGACTATAGGTTTACACTAGTACACTTTGAGTGTATTGAACAGGACCACTTGAGGTTGTTCTCTTTGTACTGACTACAAAAGAGAACAAACACCTCTGTTATTATGGATGCTTATGCTCTTAATCCAGATATAATAACAGACATGTATATGCAGTGTGCATTACTTTGACTCATAAAAGAGTGAGATTCATTATGGATCAACAACCTCTATAAATTGGGTAATAGCATTGTATGTATGATGGGCTGTTGATTGTAAAAGGAATCCATGTCCCGATACGTTGGGTTGATGATGTCCCCTTAAGGAGCTCATAAGGATTGTCATGTAAACCCTGCAGGTGGATTACATCCGACATGCCAAATAAAGTTGAGTGGTACTACTTAAGGATAAAAGATGTTGATCAATATAGTTGTCAGTAACTTAATTTGATCGACGGACATTCGATATCTTAACATGGGGAGCTGAACGAGCATATAATAAAAGGAGCCCATAAATATAATTTGGGATTAGGAAGGTAGTGCAACAATAGCTCCTTAGTGGACCGAGCTATTGTTAATGGACCTGGGTTGTGTGTTCGGGCTGAACACGGGATACCCAGATTCGTTAGGAGACCTAACCCTAATTTCTCCTCATGGTCCCTGCCGTACCCTTATATATATCCTCTATTCTCTGGCCGTCATAATCATCATCAGAGATAAGAAGTTTTCTCTAAATTCGTGATTCACGTAAGGTGAGAAAGAGAGGTCAGCCAAGGAGAAGAAAGGTTGGTAGACCGTCGCCCACACGACGTCCAACCCGAGGAAGGAATACGTGCAGAAGATCTTGGGGTCGCAGACGGCTCGAAGTTGCTAGAAACTATCGTCTTCTTCTCATCGTAGGTATAATTCGTGAACCCTAGATTCTGCTATAAAGGGTTAGATCACGTATTAAATCTGTTAAACTTTTATGATCGATACGCACACCAATCCGTGTTCCTTGGATTCATCGTAGTTCCATCACTTCTTTCACATTTGTAGGAGGAGCCATGTCCAGTATGGCCTTGATCTTCTCGGGGTTGGCTTCATGGTCAGTCAAAGACCCCGAACGCACACTTGTTCAGGTTTAGTTTCATATTGTGCTTCCTCAACACTTCAAAGGATTCTTGTAGGTTGGCGACATGGTCGGTCCTATGGATACTCTTGACTAGCATATCATCAACGTACACTTCCATGTTTCGGCCGATCTGGTTCTGGAAGACTTTATTGACGAGGCGCTGGTAGGTGGCACCGGCATTTTTGAGCCCGAAGGGCATAACCCGGTAGTAATAGAGGCCTTGATCTGTGATGAACGACGTTTTCGGGATATCTGGGGGAACATTCTGATTTGATTGTATCCGGAGAAGGCATCCATGAAGCTCAGCAGCTCATGGCCCGAAGTAGCATCGATCAAGGTGTCGATGCCGGGGAGAGGGAAAGGATTCTTGGGGCACGCCTTGTTCAGGTCAGTGAAGTCGATGCAAATTCTCCAACTTCCATTTGCCTTCTTAACCATAACAACATTAGAGAGCCATTCGGGATAATTGACTTCTTGTATGAACCGGGCTCTGAGGAACTTGTCCACTTCTTCCTTTATAGCTTGCTGGCGCTCGGGGACAAATTTGCACCTCTTCTGTTGGACTGGTTTGGACCCCGGAGCAACGCTTAGGTGGTGGACGAGGAGGTCCTCGGAAATTCCTGGCATGTCGGCAGCCGGCCAGGCAAAGTGGTCATGGTTCTTCCTGATGCATTGGACTATGTCGGAATAGAGGACATAGGGGAGGGTCTTGTTGATGAAGAACTTGCAGTTCGGATCTTGTTCTGAAAAAAGCACCTCCTCCAGCTCGTCTACTGGTTCGGACATAGGCTGGGTGTTCCCCTGGGGAATCTCGAGAGTCTCGAGGGAAAGGACAGGTCCCCCGGTGGAGGTCATGTAACACTTGCGGGCCATCTCCTGACTACCCCTTACTTCCCTCACACCAGCCTTGGTGGGAAACTGCATTCTGAGATGATAAGCCGAGGGGACAGCCTCTAAAGCAGCTAAGTCGGGTCGGCCTAGAATCACATTGTAAGCAGCTGGAATATCGAAGACCATGAAATCCATTGGCTCCGTCCGGGTAGTAGGAGTTTTGCCAGCGGTTACGTCGAGGGTTATCACCCCTTCGATAGTCACTGGTACTCCCGTGAACCCATGGAGTGTGTAGCCTGCGGGCTTGAGCCTGTCCCGCGATAATTTGAGTCCTCTGAAGACAACTAGGAAGAGGATGTTGACAGAACTGCCATTGTCCACCAGAATCCTCTCCACTTTGAAGTTAGCCATGTGGAGGTTAATTACTAGTGCATCACAATGGGGGGTTCGGACGCCCTCTAGGTCCTCATCAGAGAAAGTAACCAGGACTCCGAGGCCTTTGGGAGGGGGTATGCCGTGCACTGAGTTGACTTCCCTAATGAAAGCCTTTCGAGAAGAGTTGGAGGTTCCTCCCATCGAACCTCCATGGATAAGGTGCAAGACGCGTTCTTCTTCAAACTCGGGAGTCTCGTCGCGCCTCTCGGGATGCATGTTAGCCCCCCTGGGGGGGGATGAAGATCAATTCGGTCCTTTCTCACAAACTTAGATAGCTGCCCTCTCTAGATGAGGGCCTCAATTTCATTCTTCAGGGCCCGACAGTCATTGGTGTCGTGGTCGTGGTCTCGATGATATCGACACCACTTTTCCTTGTCCCTCTTCTTGCTGGGGGTATTCATCTTTGGGGCAGTAGGCAGAACTCCTTTCTTCTCGACCTCCATGAGAATAGTAGAAATATTGGCGTTAAGAGGGGTAAACTTCTCAAATCTGGGAGGCGAGCGGCGCTGGCCCCCGCTGTCCTTCTAGAGTTTCTTAGCTTCCTCTTCTTCAGCTGCCTTTCTCTTGGTTCCGGAGGAAGACCCCTCGAAGGTGGGGTGATATTCAGCTTCCTCTGCCCAGATATACTTCTCGCTTCTGAGAAGAAGGTCAGAGAATTTTTGCGGGGGTTTTTTGGCTAGGGAGGACCGAAGGCTTGAGTTGAGGACGTTTGATTGGAAGGCGGCTGCAACGACCGATTGGTCGAGGGAGGCAATGGACCTAGCTTCCCCGGTAAACCGCTTCACATAATCTCTCAGCTTCTCACCCTTCTCCTGAGTGAGATAGAGTAGTGATATACTAGTCTTCTCGGTACGGCGGCTACTTACAAAGTGGGTGATGAAGAGGGTCTCAAATTGTTCAAAGGAGAATATGGAGGATGGAGCAAGGCGGGAGTACCATTCCCGAGCCGGACCCTTGAGAGTAGCTGGGAAGGTTTTGCACAGTAGAGCATCGAAAGCTTGGTGGATCAACATGAGATTTTTGGAACTCTCGATGTGATCCACGGGGTCTGACTCCCCTGTATATGTCTCGAACTGTGGTGGCTTGAAGTTTGCTGGAACGGGAGCATCCATAATGGTTTGTAAGAACGGAGGTCTGCTGGGCGGAGGGTCCTCCCTCTTAGCTCCTCTTCCCTGTCAAGTTGGCCGAGGCGTCTCTCCATCTCGTGGAGACGATGGTAAACAGCATCATCCCTTCGACGGTACCCTGGCGAGCCTCTAGACTCATCTTCGTACGAAGGGGAGCGTGGGGTTCGGCGATGGTAGCTAGGAGAATGCTGAGGACTGGCGTTGTGATGGCGGTGGCTCGGAGCTTGTGGAGGAGTTAGGGACCGATGGTGAGGGCTCTGGACCGGAGGAGGAGTGGGGGCCCTCTGAACATTGTTGTTGTTGTTTGGTCGGAGATTGAGGGCCTGCGAGATCGTAGCCTGGAACTCTTGGAATTCGGCTCGGGTGATAGGTCCGTTCTCCTCCCTTCGGGGTTGCCGACCAGCGGAAGAGTGATGTCTTCTTCGATGGTATTCAGGGGACTCTCTCCGCCTCCTATGAAGAGGCTCCTGTGGTTGCGGCGACGAGGAGATCGATCATTTTGACCTTCTGAGCGGGTGGCTTCCTCACGGGCCCGCCTTTCATCCAAACGGCGGCAAAGGTCATCTTCTTTCTGCCGGTTGATAAGGATGTTATGGAGGTCTTCAGAAGGGCGAGGGTTATAAGACGCCATCGAGTCGGTTGAAGGGTTATGTATGGAGACGTGGTCACGGTGAAGGGATTGTTTCTGAGGATTGGGACGAGAGGTCCCTACACTGGCATTCTGGGGCCCGAGTGGAGCCCGCTGGGATTGAAGAGGAGGTTGTTCCTACTGCAGGGGCTGATCAGGCTGAGGAGGGAGTTGCCCCTGCTGCTGGACGGTTTGGAGGGGGACCTCTTGTTGTGGTTGAGGAGGAGTGGGCCCACGGTTGGACCCTCTGGATCTCAGTTTCCTTGTAGGCATGGCTGGAGGTGATCTTAACCGATGGAAGAGGATGGGTTGCTATTCGTGGTTTCCATAGACGGCGCCAATCTGTTGCCGCTGAAATCAGTGTGGGGGCAAACAGATAGATTTGTGGATTCTTGGGACATTGAGTAGTCAAACCTGAACGCCTTTCTGCCGGAGTTTGACCGTGATCTCCCGCCGAAGACCTGTAAAAAGTGCGAAGCACCGGGGTTGATCCCGGCGACGCACCCTCCGACGCTCAAGTCAGTAATCAGAAAGATTATGAATGAGTTTTGATTAGCAAAAGATTGATTACCTGTTAACAGTGGGGGATGGGGGGTATTTATAGCCGCCTTAGGGACCAGTTTCGGGATAAGATCAAATCCCTACTTCCCAGTGAATGGATAGAAGGGATCAGGGCCGTTGATTAAGTATAATCAGAAACCCTAATTCTATCCAGCTGGACCGGGTTTCATGCGGGTTGGAACCCGCACCCAGTTGAGATGGACCCGTTTGTGGGTTATTGGGCCTTTGGAAAAAAGACCCAGTACCCATTTCAGACCCGTTTGTAGGTAAAATTACCATTTTACCCCCGAGCTTTAAGATTCGTGCCCGATTTGGATGGTTCCGATTTAACCCTATTTTTAGCCATATCAGTAGACATAATGAATTTCGATCGTAAGAGTGTTACCTAATCAATGTAATGGGAACACAGAATCTACAACTGAAATTAGCACCATGGTTGAACACCAAACATGCCACCAGCACCGCCAAGTAAAAACACCAAAACTTCTAGAGTGAGAAGCTCTCAAAATTTTCTAGAGAGAGGAAATGTGGTAAATGAGGAGAGAGGGGTGGAATCGACTCTTTTTTATAGAACCCCGGAGATCAAATCACCGCATGGTGGGATCTGAGCCCTCCACAAGATCCAACGGTCAAATCACACTGTACCAGGTCCAATAAGAATAGTATCTCAGTAACAAGATAGTCGACCGGCAAAATGGGCGAACGTCACCACTCGTCCGATGAAAGAAGAAGTCTGATGGTGTAAATGCTTAAAAAAATACTTGGTGGGAGTGATGAGGCAGACAATTTCACAAACACTTTGTGGGAGTGATGGGGTAGACAATTTCACAAACACTTGGTGGGCACGATGGGGTGGACAATTTCAAAAACACTTGTGGCCGCAAGTTTCACCATCAACAAAAAGAAATCCATCACCAACCAAGCTTCCACCTGACCAAGTCTACTAGCCCCACTGTGGTTCCCAATCACCTCCGAATGCATTCAATCTCACCCTCATTCAAGATCAAGCTCAAAACCAACTCAAACTCCAAAGAGGTGATCAAATCCAAAAACCCTAGTACTCCTACCTTGGTGTAAGAGAAGGAACTCCGTCGAAGACAACTCAACTCCAAACAAGGCAATCTCCTTGCAGAATCAAAGCTTCAACTTATACTCTGAAAGCAATGGAAAATCCCAACCAAAATAAGGCTCTCGGTTTCAAATGAAAAAGAAGAAAAGAAGAAGTAAAGGGTCTATTCGAGTTTCAGGTTCGCAAACTAAACCCGCAAACAAAACTCAAAAATCCTAAAGATATGGATTTAAATGGGTTGCTAGTACGAGTTCCAAACCCGAACTACCAAACCCAAACACCCTAAACTCCTTCTTCCTCCTCCACTTCTTCTTCAAAAAACCGAATAGAGTGTCAAACTCGATGAAGCCACGCAACTTCAAGCTCCGTGACATTGCCGCCACACCCTCTCATCCCTACCACGCTTGCCACTCAACCGCGAGGCTCCAAAAGCTCCATCAAAACTTCGTCGCTCGAGCCCCTGGTGAAATCGAAGCCTTCAATAAAGCTCCAACTTCGACGAGGAGCTATAACTCGACAACGACTCTGGTTCCATAGCTCGGCTAGAATCGTGGGTCGACGAAACTCATGGGTCAACGACGGCGGCCACCTCCTTCACTCGACAACCGGAACTTGATAACTCGACTTTGAAGAAGTCCCACAGCTCGACTTAGCCAAAGCTCGAACATAACTCGCTCCATAGCTCGAAGAGAGCATAGATTGACGAGGGAGATGTAGCTCGACAACGAAGCATCATAGCTCGACGGCAGAGCATCTTCATAGCTCGGTCGAGCTACAATCTTGATTGAAATTCGAAATACTGAGCATAGCTCTCTAGCTCGAGGAGGAAACAAGGGAGATCTCATAGCTCGGCGACACCACTCCCATAGCTCGCCTCACAGCTCGGCGAGAATGAAGAGATCCCATAGCTCACCAACTTCAGTAGCTTTGCTTGGTGACGAGCCTCATAGCTCTACGAGAGGAGCTCTGCAGCTTGACGATGAGGCCACTTCATAGCTCGGCAACAACTAAAGCCACGTAGCTCGGCAATGCTCCAAATGCCATAGCTTGGCAAAATAGCTCAATAGCTTAATAGCTCAGTGACAAGAACGAAGCTCGTAGCTCAGCGAGATTAGCTCCATAGCTCGACTGAACGAGCGACTTGATGAAACAGCGGCCCCTTCATAGCTCGATCGAATTTGAGAGCTCCATAGCTCGACTGAATGAGCGACTCGACGAAAGAATGAGCTCATAATTCGATCGAAGCTCTTCCATAGCTCGACAACAATCTTCACAGCTTGACGGAAGAGATATCCCATAGCTCGGCCAAGTTCGATACCCATAGCACGGGCAAATTGTCGACCGAGCTAGAGGGTCTTAGCAGCCAAATGTGAGCTCGATCTCTCAAAAATCCAAGCTAAAACTTGATGAATGACGTAGATCTCGCCACGCCTTCGATCTCCATTTCGCTCTCTCCTCAGTTGTCTGATCTCACTCCGCAAACGAGCTGGGGTATGATGGACGTCCCTGATGTTGCCACATCACCCCCTCATCAGATCTTTTCATCACGACCATTCAAGCATATTAGTACGCGAGCTCGTCTTGATCAATTCGTCTGGTTGTTTTAAAAGCGTGATGAGTTTGGTAATTTTGCAAAAAAGGCCCCCAAATTTCTTCTTAATTTCAAAAAATTAATTAAAAACCCCAAAAATAATTATTTAAATTCATAAAATTAATTAAAATTTCTAAAAAATAATTTAAAATTGGGTTTATTAATTTTAAATTCAAAAAATATATTTTAATATTGCGGAAGAATTGTTAAAAATCCAGAAAAATTCGGAAAAATCTGAAAATATATGGAAAAATCAGGAAAATTCAAAGAAAATATCTGCCGCCTTCAGAAGCCACTATCAGTTCCAGGTATCTCCAAGCATCCTGAAAGCTAAGATTGTATTCCAAAATAAAAAAAAATAAGGCGTACTACTCCTTGAAAGCCAAGAAAACTGTCTTCAGTCAGTGGGGGATTATGATAATGGTAAAAATCACAGCCAATCAGTGATGTAAGTGTAGCGCTCCGAATTTCCAATAAATAAAATTAGAAATAAGTGGCATAATTCCCAGCATCAACTTCAATTGCAATTATAAACATAGTACAAACATATGAAAAATGAAAACTTTTCATTTCATTAACTCTCTTTACAACAGCATAATAGAATTTAAACACTTTAAGTTACAATTATCTCTTTTCAATCAGTCTTTTTACAAGATATGCATAAACATATACTAATCTAGCACATGCTCCCAACTCCATGCTAATGGTACCTACCTGTAAAACATGAGGCTAGAGATATCCCTAACCTCCAAAACTATAGGGGTCAGCCATAACGGTGTGAGTGATATTCAAGGAAGTACAACTTAAATGGAAAATAAAGGATAAAATCATAAGTCAACATGTGGAACATATTAACACAGTAATAACAGATGGAACATGAATAAAAATAAATGAAGCATAAATCATCAAGTGAAATTAGGCTAAGTGTCAAGTCTAAGGAAACAAAGAAGGCATGCATAAAACAAGTCAAGAAATCACAGATGCATATGATGATTATTAATGCACACTTGTCAGATTCTATGCATCCCACTCTACATAGGTCCGGTGCAAGCCCATATCGTTCTCCACTTGATAGGGTTCAGTCCCACGTTATGCAACTAACTTACTACTATGACAACTACGAGATTTAGACATTTTGCAAGTATTGGCTCTCGCCTTTGGAATACTGGAGACCAATCCCACTCCGTGGATCATTCTGTGGCCTATTTCATCTATCGTCTCGGAATACTGGAGAATGTCTCACTCTGCAGGTCATTCTAGAGCCCTCATTGCACAAATATCTCATGGGCATCGCTCTCGTCCTGGAATACTGGAGATCAATCCCACTCCGTGGATCATTCTGTGGCCTATTTCATCCATCGTCCTGCAATACTGGAGAATATCTCACTCCACGGATCATTCTGGAGTCCATAACTCACGTTTGCTCTCATTTCATCATATCACCATCTAGTGTATGTCCTTATATTTATTAAGTTCAATTAATTAACCACAGTTCCCCTAGAGTTTGTGTACCCTACCGGACTTAACTCAACTAATCAACATCAAGACCCCAACTGGCCAACTTCCACAAAAATCTCATCTGTCGGTACATAAGGGTCCCACTCAACCTCTAGAGTTTCAAGACTCAAAGATAAACTCCATTTCGAACATTTTTTAAAAGCATAAATCCGAAACTTATATAACTCATCACAAAATTTCCTTCAAATTCAATACTCAAAACTAAGTACCTCCTCGTACAACCATATCAACAAAATTGTACAGAAAACTGAAATTAACTTGATTAAAACTAAAACGAGTAGTGGATAAATAAATTGAAATACAGTACTCTTTAAGTTCGAAAATGTACACCTTCTAAATCCTGCGTAAATAGGACTTAAATGCTTATTAAATTTGAGAATACATACTCTCTGAATGTGATGAAATCAGAATTCAATTACTTCAAAAAACAGAGAATTTATTGTTTGCAAATTCGAAGAAACAATCATTCGAAGATTAGAAGTTTGTAACAAAACAGAACACAAAAGCTCAGGCATGACAGTCGACCGACAGATACAGTGTTAAAAGCTGCGGTCGACCGTAAGTATTAAAAAACAACAACTCAAAGCTATGGCAGTCGACTGAAAGCCATAGTATAGAAAGCTGCTGTCCACTGTCATCATCCAAAATAAACAACAATGAAACCCTGGCATTCGACTGGCAGAATAGCTAAATTTGCTACAATCGACCGTTAGTAGAGAAAATGGTGCTAGACGGCCATAATAGTCGATTGCTATTGCAAGTTCAAAGAACTGCAGTCGACTGACAGTCAAGCTGCAGCGACTGCGCAGTCGACCGACATGCGATCTGCGACAGCCTAAATTTCGAAAACTTCTCAAACTGATACATGATTATTTACAATACTTGACGAAAATCTGTAATAAAATAGATACATCTTTGACTAAATTTACTCAGTTCATACACCAACCAATCTTTTATAAATCTCATAAAAGAAAGCAATTTCCGAAACCTAATTTGTTGCAAAAATCAAGATTCTGACGAATTTCTCATATGAATATTTGAATACATACAAAAGCAGTCAAAACTCCTTCATATATAGTGATATAGTCACAAATTGCGTCAAAACTGAAAGCCAACACCTTATGGTCATGGATCAATCCATATTCTTCAATTCACAATTTATCCACATTCAAGAAACCTTCATTATTGAAACCAACTCCACTTGTGCAATCACGTACATAACACATTCATTCATTAATGTTGATATACTCTGATTCTACCATTATTCATAAGTTCCTAATTCACACATGGTGTATTCACAACAAACAAGCATCTTTCATGATAAAGTTTAGATCTTTTAAATTTTAGATAGCAATACATACAATCTCATACAACTTCTTTTTCCCTATCATGGTATATAACATTATTCAAGCAAAACATAAGGAAAGCAGTAGTCTTGTGCAATATTAATTCTCCAACAATATTTTAAACATCCATTCATAAAAATCAATCATCAAATTTAATTCATTCGTTAGATTTGAACTTATAATCGATCTATTTCAATTTCACAATCATACAAGTTCTAACATGCATTCTACTTGATTAATCTTCATGTAAATAATTCAGCAAAACAAAGAGAACAATAAGCATCACTCACCTCAAAGAGATTCAAACGAAGAAGAAAAATAAGAAAAGCTCATTCCTTTTGCAAAATTCACGATCAAAGCCTTGAAAACTCCAAGTAAATAATAATAAATAACTTTTTGTTTGTGTGTAGAGGGAGGGGCAGTTGTAGCAGCCAATAAATAGGCCAGGATCTGATTTAATTAGGGTTTTACAAATTTTATAGAAATATCCTTTAAGAAATTATTTCTTTACATATATGGATCCTCTTTAATAAATTAGTTAAGTAAATCAAATCTATTAGAATAAAAATTAAATATCTTTACTTCTGAGTTAGCCGACCATCAGGTGTAGCCCAAAAAACCGAAATTTGAAGTTTTTACTCCAAGTGGCAATTTTGCACAAAAGTCATTCTCTTTATAATATTTGCAATCAAGCCATAAAAAATTCGTAAAAATCCAGAAAAATTAGAATTATTATCTACTAATAAATATTTGATTTCCAAATAAATATTTTTGAATTTTACTCTCCATGAAGAATATTTTCAATAAAGTCCCCAACAATCTCAAAATTGCGTAATCATATATTTATTCAATTAAATCAATAAAAATAAACCAAATATGTAAATAATATAATTTCTTAGAGCCTTCTACTGAATATCCGGCCCTAAATGCAGCAAAAAAAATTTTAAGTCAAGTTTTCACCCCTAAACGACCTTTTACAAAAAGACCCATTTCTTTCAAAAATTTACAAAAGTAGTTTTCTTTATTCAGAAAAATATCAAAAATTCAAATATACCCAATAAGAAATAATAGAAGGTTTTCATTAACTCATAATTCTAAATTCATATTTCAAAAATATTTACACGTATTTTGCACGTGTGAAAATTCAAAATAATTAAATAAATTGATTTAAAAATTATTTAATAATTCAAAATATTGTATGAAAAATTATGGGGCGTTACAGTAAGAATCCATCACTAATCTCAAAGCTTCTACATGCAGATTAATCATAATGGATCTCTTTAATAGGTCTGGGCCTTCTCCAGGCTCCTCTACAAGACGTGAGTTTCTTTCAAGCCCATGAAAAGTGACAAATAGGTTCATTAGGAGAGATGCCCAACCCATGAAGGCTGTTAGTCAAATCTCTTATCCTTCAAGAAAGAAAATTATCTCTTGAAGGGAAGATTCAAACATGATAAGGAATTCATATCGATCCAATGGATTCACGTCGATCTCTTAATCTGTTTCTCAGGCCTATAAATACCCCCCTCCTCTTCAGTCAGAAGGTAATCAACAATTTCTATCTCAAACTCTCTTTCTCTCTCTGGTTTAGACTTGAGCATCGGAGGGTCTGTGGCTGGGGCCGAACCCCAGTATTTCAGGCTTTTTGCAGGTCCATCGACCGCATCAGCAATCATCAAATCCAGATCACAATGTTCAATCAACGATCGAAATTCAATCTCAGGAGCTCTAACCACATTTCACGACAAACATCAAAGGTCAGATTTTTAGTAGTTTCATCAAATATTAACTCACTATTTGTTTACTCCCACACCAAAATAAGCAGCAACAAGTGTCAATTCTGAAAGAGTGATTTTTCTTGAAGGAAAATGGGGGGTATGGCCACCATGTTTCATTAATGAGAAACTAACGAAACAAATCCAGAAAACCCGGTTCAGGCAAGAATACAAGGTTAATTAAATAATCCTCCAACAACACATAGAGGATAGGTAATACTGAAACCAATGAAATAGAACCATATGAAGAAGCATAATACCCCCAACAACCCGGGGGTTGGGGGTAGCGTCTAGCATATGGTCGGGCCAATCTCGATTTCCTCGTCGTCATATGTCTGCTGAGGGATGATGGATAATTTGCAAGTGTACAAAATTGCAACAATTAATATAGTTTTAAAAGAAAAGAGTGTCGAATCCACAATGAATAATTATTTTGTTGAGTACCGAAATTTACTAGATTAACTACTATTTGGAAAATCAAAATTTTATAAAAATAACAACTAAACTAAATTGAACTAAAGGAAAGAACTAAACTAATTAAAAATAATGAAATCCGAAATTTTGTGGTTTGTTAGTAGCAAAACTAGTGTTAGAGATTTTGATTTCACATAGTTAATCTCATACAATTCATAATTCTAGGTAACAAGAAATTCTACTTTTCCAAGTTGTAGACCAAAATTTCCTAATTATTCAATGTTTTCTCTAGAACAACACCAAGAATATCCCCAACTAACAATTCATCAAATCTCTATGCAAATTTAATTAATTGAAGACTTATTAAGTTCTGTGGATTTTTTATTGTCACATTAATCGCAGTAAATCATCTCTAATTTCGCTCAATCAATCGTATTTAATTCTATAATTCTAAATCACAAATTATCCTTCGGTCTCTCCATGATTCAATAAATCAAACAATAGTTGGTCAAATAATTGTAAGCATTAAGAAAAAAAAAAATTAAATACACAACCATGAAAAAATAGACGAATCAAATAACATGAAATTAGAACTGTGTTATCAAAACTAGGATACATTAAGCCCCAGAAAAAAAAAATAGTTCATGATGATTTTGGAACTAACAAACATATTTTTTGATTGCATCATAATAAAATCCAGAAGAGAGAAGAAAGAATTAGTTGTTGCTTGAAGTTGTAAATCGAATCTAAAAAAAATTCGGTCCCGAAGTATGCTCCTCGTAATCACTGCTCTTCTTCTTCTTCTTCTTCTTTTCTTCTCTTCTCCTTCCAGCCGCAAACCCCACTTCTTTCTTATCTATTATTATTATTTTTTTCTATTCTTCCTAACCCCCACCCCCTCCTCTTTCCACAGCCACCTACTTCTTTATATAGGCCAACAGGTGAATAGTAGGACTATGTTTAGTTAAATATAATTAGATAATTAATTAATTAGTTAAAATATATATATTAAGATTAATCTATTGATTTTAAACTAATCAATTCATTGATCTCTATCCAAATCAAATCCAATCCATACCGTTCCATGCTGTTTCTTTGTTTGTTTCTTTCTTTTTTCTTTTTTCTTTTTTCTTTTTTCTTACACAATTTCATTCCACCCCCTAACTGAAATATTATTTTTTTGGTTCTTCAATGGGTCAATTAGTAAAACCGCATATTTGAGTGCTCGAATTTTTCAGAAATCTTCACATATAATAAATTTATATATTTGAAATCTTTATCCTTATTTTCTTACTTGATTTCACCAAAACGCCATCCTTTTGCACTTATCCATCTCGTTCCTACAAAATCAAACAAATAAATAAAATTAATTAAAAAGAAGATGAATTTAAAAAAAAATGATAACTCACAACTTTAATGCGTAAAAGATTAGTAAAATTTATGTAAACATTAAACACATCAAATATGCCCAAACTTAAGATTTTGCTTGTCCTAGAGGATAAAGGAAAACCATGAATAAAGGGATAGTAATCATAATTAGGCTCAACTCATTACACCAAAAGGTCTTATCATGCAAACATCAAAATTTCAACTTAAAACATAAACAATAGCAAATAAAAGAAAACTAAGCATACTCACTTTCTCCAGTGTAATTAGTTATATATAATTCTCATCGCATTCATATTTGTCATGAAATTAACACAACCGAACCATGTAACAACTCAATATGTGATCACCCATTCTCACTACTACAAACCGCATAACAAACTAGAGGGTTTGCTTTTGTTTTTTGCTTTTGTTTTTGTTTTTCTGTTTTTGATGAATATCTCTCTCTAAGTTGTCACTTGCCTTTTGATGTGAATGCAAACATTTGTGATAAATTCACCCGGTTACTCAACAAGTTACAAACTTAAAGTGTTTTTGCATACTCATATTTCAAGTTGCCGTTTGACGTAAAAGTAAACATTGGTGATGAATACCCTTTGTTACTAAACAAATCAAGACATTGGGTAGATAGATCTTTGTTCATTCAATTATTTAATCATAATCACTCTATGTATTTAAACGTTGTTTAGGACTAGGTCAAAGGGGATAATCACAAGAAAAACATCACACTCCTCTTTTATGTATAATAACACCACTCTCACAATTTGTAAGGAATTTTGAATTTCAATAATTCCAAAGAAAATAAGTGTGTTTAATATTTCTTTATAAAATATTGCCTATCTTTAATCAAAATAAAAATTGCAACGCTTTACAATTTGTAAGGAATTTTGAATTTCAATAATTCCAAAGAAAATAAGTATGCTTAATATTTCTTTATAAGATATTGCCTATCTTAAATCAAAATAAAAAATTGCAATGCTTTAGCACAATAAAAAACCCAAAAATGTAATGGTAAGCCGAAATGAAGTCCCTTTTTTTCTTTTCATATATCTCTATAATAAAACACAAAGAAAGCTATCAAGTGGCTCTCCTTCAATTTCTCCAAAAATTAAAGGCCCAGATCTAACCTCACAAAACATATTTTTCCTCCAAAAGTTTTCCCACAAAGCTCAAATTCAAATTCCCCACCCAAAACAACTCCTATATTTATTTAAGTTTTTTTTTCTCTCTCTCTCTCTTCCTCCCTCTTCTATTCAAAAAATTAAGAAAATAAAAATTTTAAAAATTTTTTAAAAATAAAAAATTAAAAAATTAAAAAATTAAAAAAATTAAAAATTAAAAAACTTTTAAAATAATTCAAAAAAATCAAAAAATTATATAATATGTTTTTTGCTGGACCCCTAAAAGTTTCTCATATAATATGTTTGCTACTTCAATCAATTTGCTTATATGATCAAACAAGGTGCACCGTTCCGAAGACGTGCCGTAGGCACGTGTCAACGGGCAAACCTAGTGTATATATATATATATATATATATATATATTGTACCCCTTCCCCAAACTTGAATATCACATTTTCCTCAATGGGTAAAAAAAAGAAAAAAAGAAATATAACGAGAAAAGTTCAGAATTGCTCCCCTGATTCATGTTAAAATTCTGGTTGAGTGGCATTCATTGTTTTGGTGATATTTGAAGTTGTAGATGTCCAAATCCCCTCATTATTTTTGCACTTGGAAGCTAAGACAATTTCCTTCGGTCGCTATTTGAAACACTTTTCCAGATTCGGACTCCATCCTGCCCAAAATAAGCCATCAAAATAGGTCTTGACGTCGGAAAAACCCCCAAACTTATGCAATACTATAAATTAAAATCAAAAATTAAAATTGAAGTAAACTAAAATAAAAGAAGTTCTAAAGAAAGGAAAAGAAAACATGAGTTGCCTTCCAAGAAGAGCTAAGTTTTAAGTCTTCAGCTGGACGTGGTGACTGAGATGGTTATGTGATGCCAAGATCCAACAACATAAGAACTTCTTTTTTAATAATTCCCTTCATATGTGGAATAGGTTCAAGCTCAAGTTTGAGTCGTTTCTTTCTTGAAGATGGCGTCTTTGATATCTCCACCTCTTTGAATTTCATCTGAGAAGAAAGATGAATAGATAGTGCAGCTTCCAAATACCGAACATATTCCAAAATATTTTCTTTCTCATATTAAAGAGTTGTTGAATTTGTGAGACACACTTTTACCGGTAACTCTTCAACTTCATTCCTCTGTGTCTTGCCCACAGTCAAATCAATTTCACTAACTTCAAAACACGAGTGAACTTCTGTAGGAAACTCCATGGATTTAAAGACATCAAACGTTATTTGCTCATCCTCAACCCTCAAAATAAGTTTTTATTGTTGGACATCAATCAAAGCTCTCCCCAAAGATAGAAAAGGTCACCCAAAAATCAAAAAAATTTGTTCATCATCCTCCATGTTAAGCACTATGAAATCAGCTGGAAAAATGAAATGAACTTCTCTACCTTTACCAAATATCTTCAATTATCCCTCTTGGGTACTTGATAGATCTGTCCGCCAATTGCAAAGAAACTGTAGTGGGGTTTGCTTCTCCAATGCCAAGTTTCCTGAAAACCGAAAAAGGCATAAGATTAATACTTGCCCCTAAGTCACATAAAACTTTATCAAAATAAGAATTTCCAATAGTGCAATGAATCGTAAAACTCACTGGATCTTTAAGTTTAGGAGAACTTCTTTTGCAAAATTGCACTACTCTCTTCAGTTAGCATAACCATCTCATGCTCCTCTAACTTCCGCTTGTTTGATAAAATATCTTTAAAAAAAATAGCATATTTAGGCATTTGTTCTAAATATTCAATAAAAGGAATATTAATATGCAGCTGCTTAAAAATACTTAAAATTTTAGAGAATTGATTATAAAGCTTATTCTTTTTAAGTCTTTGCAGAAATGGAATCGGTGGATCATAAAGTGAATTAGGATAAGTTTTAGAATTAAACTCCTTGTAAACCGTAGTATTTGAAGCTCCTTTGTTCTTTTTAGAATCCCCAATTTGGTGGTTGGCCACCTGCTGTGTTTGTTCCTCCAAAATTGGCTCGAACTCGCCTTGCTTTTCAACCACATTTTATTCTGCAGTTTGTGCTTGTGGCTACTCAATTGTTCTCTCACTTCTTATTGATATTGCTTTGACATGCTCCTTAGAATTTGTCACGGTGTTACTGGGTAAGGTTCCTGCTGTTCTCTCTGTAAGAATATTTGAAAGCTGATCAATCTGAGCCTCAAGGTTGCGAATTGAAGCCGTATTATTTTATATCACCAAGTTTGTCTTCTGCAAATATTGCATGAACATCTCTTCAAGTGTTGGCTTCCTTTTATGTAGTGGAATTTCTGAGGTGGTCTAATTGCTCCTTGATTGTTCTTCTAAGAAAAATTGGGGTGGTTTCTCCATCCTGGATTATACGTGTTTGAATAAGGATTGTTTTGCTTTTGAAAATAGGACACATAATTTGCTTGTTTAGAATTTGGTTGAGCAAAAGGATTTCCTACTTGGCAATTAATACTTGAGTGATTTTCTGCACAATGATCACAAATAATATTAGTTTGAATAACATTAACATTCATATTACCTAGTTGTTTAGATAAAGTAGCAATTTGTGCCGATGTGGTAATAGGATCAAACTCAGAAACTCGAGCTGCTTTTCTAGGCATTGTTCTCTTTGAAGATCATTGGTAATTGTTAGATGGCATCTCCTCTAAAAGTTCATACTCTGGTTCATGAGTTTTGCTCATAAATGCACCTCCAGCTGCTGCATCTATCGTAGACCGATTTGTAACTCCCAAACCATTATAGAATGTTTGCACTTGTAGCCATTTCGGGAGTTCATGATGAGGAAACTTTCTCAATAACTCTTTATATATCTCACATGCATCATACAAAGACTAGGTCTCAAATTGAGTGAATGTGGTGATGTAATTCCTTAGCTTCGCTGTTTTTTGCTGGAAAAAAATTTTAGCCATAAATTTTTGTGCTAATCCCCCGCAAGTTGTGATGACACCTGGTGGTAGAGAATTTAACCAAGCCTTCGCCTTATCTCCGAGTGAAAAAGGAAAGAGTCTCAATCAGTTTGCATCATTTGATACTCCATTATGCTTGAAAGTGTCACAAATTTCTAGAAAGTTTGCATTGTGAACATTAGGATCCTCGTGTGGCAGTCCACCAAACTGAACAATCTGTTGAATCATTTGAATTATCGCCAGTTTAATCTCAAAATTGTTAGCTTGTATAGTCGACTTCTTTAAGCTTCATGTTGATCCATTAACCGAGGGCATAACATAGTCTTTCAAAGCCTTATTTTCTTCTCGATTACCCTCGTTCGCCATGGTGATACACTTCTATGTCCTGAAATATAGCTATTAAATAAAAAATATAAATTAAAAATATATAAAATAGTAACAATCTAGCTATTATCAATATCAATAAAAGAATAGTTAGTCCCTGGCAATAGCGTCAAAAACTTGATAAATTATTTGCAATTGTATAAAATCGCAACAAGTGGTGTAATTTTAAAAGAAAAGAGTGTCGAATCCATAAGGATTAATTATTTTATTGTGTACCGAAATTCACTAGATGTAGCGCTCCGAATTTTCAATAAATAAAATTAAAAATAAGTGGCACAATTTCCAGTATCAACTTCAATTGCAATTATAAACATAGTACAAAACACAGGAAAAATTAAGACTTTTTATTACATCATCTTTTTACAACACAGCGGAAATAAACACTTTAATTACAATCTCTTTACAACATGATAAATTACAATTCTCAGTTAACTCCAAGTTTTTTTTTCTTGATTCAACTCTATCCGTAACTGAAAAACCTACAAAAATCTGAATGAAAAGTGTGCACGTCAGTTAAATGCAACTAACGTCAACTATAGTAATAGTAACATTCTCAAGTCTCATAATCACAAACTTGCTACATAACATGAAATAAAATAACAATTTAAGATTCAATAAATAACATGTGAAACTATACTATGTAAGTGTGTGTCAAAATAACAAAAAAATAATGCATAAAACAATGTTCAAGAAAGCACAATGCACATGATGCTTTCTAATGCATACTTATCGGATTCTATGCATTCCATTCTACATAAGTCCGGTACAAGCCCGTATCGTTCTCCATTTTATAGGGTTCAATCCCACGTTATGCAACTAACATACTACAATGATTACTTTAAGTTAGATTATTCTGTGAGTATCTAGCTCATGCCCCGATAATTCCGGAGGTCAATCTCTATCCACATATAGTTTTGGAGACTATTTCAGTCACACCTGGGAATCTTTGAGAATACCTCATACCGCAAGCTATGGCGTCTCATCACACGAATATCCTATGAGCGTCGCCGCGATCCCGATAATTTCGGAGATCAAACCCACACTGTAGGAAATTTCGGAGACTATTTCACTCACACATCGATAATTCCGGGGACTATCTCATACCACAGATCATCCCGAGGCCCTTATACCCATATTTGCTTTTATTTCATCACAACTCCAACTAGTACATGTCCTTATGTTTATTATTGTTAATTGAAATTACAGTCTCCCTAGAGCTGGTGCACCCTACCGGACTTAACTTAACTGGATCAAAACAAAAGCCCCACTGGAAAAAATCCAACCAAATCTCATTTTCCGACGTTCTAGGGTCCCACTCAACCTCCAGAGTTTCACAACTCAAAATATCACTAATAGTCTTACTAAGGTCCACACCATAACCCTCAGTCTCAAATCAAACCCATCTTGGTTTTTATTATACAAAAATACTCTTCATCAGTCACATTCTTATAAGGACTCTTTTATACATGGTAATATATTCAACTTACAAAATTCCTAAAAATCAACTTTTAAACATCACTCT
Source organism: Hemerocallis citrina (assembly GCA_017893485.1). Taxonomy (NCBI): domain Eukaryota; kingdom Viridiplantae; phylum Streptophyta; class Magnoliopsida; order Asparagales; family Asphodelaceae; genus Hemerocallis; species Hemerocallis citrina. The sequence goes on along the minus strand of JACEHZ010000464.1, from coordinate 283,317 downwards.
CCATTTATTTGTAAAGTTCCATAAATTCAACTACAATTTCATTTGACCAAAACTGAAATAAATCTCTTAAATTCTAAGAATTTCATCTATAAAAATTTGGATTTATTTACCACAATTCATTATTTGAATGCACCGAAAATTAATACTAGAATTTCACCAAAATTTGAAAGTTACACGTTTTCGTTCTTCAAACAGTACACCTCAAAATTATTATTAAATTCTGGAAAATTTCCATTAAGTCCAACACATATCAAGGAACTCGCCATAAAAATCTGGAGTCAAATAAATTTGTTTAAAGGGTTCATATTTAGCAAATTCTGAAAACCATCTTTTATCCAAAATTCTGGAAGTTATACCATTTCGTTCTTCAAAACAGTACGCTCTAAAATCATTATTAAATTCTGTAAAAATTTAATCAAATCCAGCACATAACAGGGGACTCACCATAAAAATCTGAACTCAAATAAATTTATTTAAGGAGTTTATATTCAACAATTTCTGAGAATCATCCATTATTTAAAAATCTGAAACTACGACAGTACAGTGCTAGAAATTGCATATTTTACAATCTATGAGTTGGATTGAGGATCCGTCAGATGTTCTAGAAACTAGACACAGTGTGCTACAATTTCTATTTAATAAGTTTTAGATAATATCATCAATAACTGTGTCGAATTCTTGTTCCAATCTGGAGCAGATGCAGTCCATAACAAATAACAACTTCGAAATCTCATCCAAACTCGTTCAACCCACTTATATACATTTGTTTAAACCCATATATAAATGCTTCTATATGTATACTAGAGTCCCCCAAACATAGCACACGAAAACCCACACAAAAACACCAAAAAACTGACCGAACAACATCAAATAGCAGCAGCCAACAGGCTGTGAGTTGAACAGTAACCCTCGGTTACTGTTCACCCGTGAACATTAACCCTTAGTACTGTTCACCCGAGACTCCAAAAACTCTAACCTAGGGTTTATACCTCCAAACCTTAGCCCCCAATGTATTTGAATGTATTTTCATAATGATTTTGATACATATTGTGCTTAAAATTCAAACTTTCAACCCACCATAAATTCACCAAAACACAGCGAATAATTTATCAAAATTTTATCTTTTCTACAATTCAAACATGTTCTTTAGTCACACATATAGATCCATACATTTGCATTCATTTATAGATTTAAACAATAAGATTTTAGATCTAACAAGCATAGAAAAACTCTAAAACTCATGAATAATTATCTTTGACCAACATGAATGTTTAAATCCAATCATCCACAAAGATTCATGAAAATTTAAGTTTTCACTATTAAACATGATCTTTCATATACCAAATGTTCATCATACATTAGGAGATCAAATAGGGGTGTCATGTCATCAAAATTAGATTTTTATCTCATTAACATCAATCTTTATTTAATAGTTCATCTCCATAATCAATTCATAACAACCAATGTCATCATGTCAATCGAATCACCATTCACTAATTCCAAAACCTAGCATGATCTCTATTGTTAAAAAATAAAGAAACATATAAGAGAGTAGGAAGATTGCCCACCTCAAAGAAGATTCAAAGAAGATTCAAAGAAGATAACAATAATGAGGAATGATGCTCCTTCTTCTCCTTGCGAAATCAATGATCCAAGCCACGAAATCCAAGAGAATAATGAAAGAAAAAATAAAATTGTGTTCACCACCGAGGGAGAGCAGCTGTAGCTGTTCCTATATAGGCCGGGGTCTGGAGTTTAGGGTTTTACAAGAATTTGCAAAAGTACCCCTCAAGAAAAAAATATTTATTTACATATATGGATTCTTCCAATTATTAGTAAATCAAATCAAATAACTTAAAATAAAAAATAAATCCCCTAACTCTCCTTATTTTTCCGACCAACATGTGCAGCCCAGAATTTGAAATTTCAGATTTTTACCCCCGAGTGGCAATTTTACACAAAACTCCTTCTCTTGTAATATTTGCAAACAAGCCATAAAATATTCGTAAAAATCTAGAAAAAATAAAATTATTATCTAATAATAAAGATTAGATTTTCCAAATAAAAGTTCTGACTTTTATTCTCTAGAAAAAATATTTGCAATAAAGTCCCCAACAATCTCAAATTTGCGTAATTATATATTTATTCAATTAAATCAGTAAAGATCAATCAAATATGGATATAATTACTTAGATCCTTCTACTGAATAGCCAACCCTAAATACATCCAAACAATTTTTAAATTCAATTTTCACATTTAAACGACTTTTTACAAAAAAACCCTTTTCTTTCAAAAATTTACAAAAGTAGTTTTCTTTATTCAGAAAAATCCCAAAAATTCAAATATACCAAATAACAAATAATAGAATTTTTTCATCAACCCATAATTCTAATTCATACTTCGAAAATATTTGCACGTGTGAAAATGTCAATTTTACGAAAATTCAATATAATTAAATAAATTGATTTAAAAATTATTTATTAATTCAAAATATTGTATTAAAAATTACGGGGCATTACACTAGGTTAACTACTATTTGAAAAATCAAAATTTTAATAAAAATAGCAACTAAACTAAACTAAACTAAAGGAAAGAACTAAACTAATCAAAAAAATGAAATCTGGAAATTTGTGATTTATTAATAGCAAAACTAGTTCTAGGACTTTTAATTTCACGTAGTTAATCCCATATAATTTATAATTCCATATAACAAGAAATTATACTTTTACAAGTTGTAGACCAAAATTTTCTAATTATTCATTGTTTTCTCTCGAACAATACAAAAAAATATCCCTAACTAACAATTCGTCCTATCTCTATGCGAATTTAATTAATTGAAGACTCATTAAATTTTATGAATTTCTTTATAGTCACATTAATCGTGGTAAATCATCTCTAATTTTTCTCAATTAATGATGTTTAATTCTATAATTCTAAATCACAAATTACCTCTCGGTGTCTCCATGATTCAATAAACCAAACAATAGTTGGCCAAATAATTGTAAACATTAAGAACAAAAATTAAACACACAACCATGAAAAAATAGACGAATCAGATAACATGAAATTAGAATTGTGTTATCAAAACTAGGCTACATTGAAGCCCTAGAAAAATAAATTTAGTTCTTGATGATTTTGTAACTAACAAACTTATTTTTTGATTGCATCATAATAAAATTCAGAAGAGAGAAAAAAGAACTAGTTGTTTCTTGAAGTCGTAAATCGACTCTAAAAAAAATTAAGTTCCGAACTATGCTCCTCGTAATCCGTGCTCCTCTTCTCCTTTTCTTCTCTTTTCTTCTCCTTCCAGCCGCACACCCTTTTTTTTTGTTTTTTTCCTGGTCACCCTCCACAGCCACCTACTTCTTTATATAGGCCAACAGGTGAACAATAGGATTAGGTTTAGTTAAATAAAATTAGATAATTAATTAATTAAAATATATATATTAGGATTAATCTATTGATTTCAAACTAATCAACTAATTAATCTCTATCCAAATCAAATCCAATCCATACTCTTTCTTTCTTTCTTTCTTTCTTCTTTTTTATAACACAATTTTATTCCACCCCCTGACTTGACAATATTATTTTCTGTTAGTTCTTCAATGGGACAATTAGTCAAACCACGCATTTGAGTGCTCGAAATTTCCAGAAATCTTCACATAGAATCAATTTGTATTTTTAGAAATCTTTATCCTTGTTTTCTTCTTTGATTTCACCAAAACGCCCACCTTTTGTACTTATCCATCTTATTCCTACAAAATCAATAAATAAAATTACGTCAAAAGAAGATGAATTTGAATTTAAAAAAATGAGAACTCACAACTTTAATGCGTAAAAGAGTAATAAAAATTATGTAAAAATTAAATGCATCAAGGGAATTGTTCCGAGATGCGCTATCTGGCTCCTGCTGCTGCTCTCTCTGCCCAAAAGGAAATCAGGTTCCTAATTTGAGTGAGTTTTCCATGGGTGTAATTATTACAAAAACCCCGAAAGTAAAATTTGTTCCGGTTTAGCCACAGTGTCCACGTTGTTGCGGTTGTCATGATGTGTAACACCCCGTGTTAAAAGAAAAAAATTAAAATAATATATATATATATATATATATATATATATATATATATATATATATAAAATAGAGTGTGCCATATAGAATATTCTATAGGGGGGTTTGTTTGGAAATTAATGACATGGGGGGGGGGGCATGGAACAAAGGAAGGCAGCATGTTGCTGCTTGGTTTCTCCTTCACGTGGATGACGTGGAGGAGGTAAGTGTGGGGCCCGCCAGAGAAAAGAAGGAAACCGCCGAGGCTGTTGCTTGCTGACGTAGGCAGTGGGCCCCCTTGGGGGTCTTTGGCTGCTACTGTTTCTCTCGGGAGAGAGGCAAAATAATTTGGAAAATTTGTCCCATATTAGGAGTGTTGCAAAATTAATTAAATATATATATAATTATCTGGGATTAGAGGTCACCAACAAGCTATAACACCTTTTATGAGGCAGCATGTGGTGGGAAGTTGTTTGCTAAAATCGCAAATTGGGACCGGAGCTTTACAAATGGTATTAGAGCCAACTTTCGACACCGAGTGTAGGTACAAAGTGGTGGTTATGCTTGAGATGGAGCTAGCAGATGTACTAGTAAATATGCCTGAGAGGGAGCGGGGTTGGGTCAAGTCGCCCGGTAAATTCACTGAGGTTGGCTAGGAGACTGGACAACATGCAGAATCAAGGTACTGTACAGCTAGCAGAATCAGGGTACGTCATTCCACATCGACTAGAATGGAGGATCCTGCGCTACGTTGCAAGTCCCGGCTTCAGCGAGGATGCTGAATTCTTAAGGGGGGTGTCTGTAACACCCCGTGTTAAGAAATATATATATATATATATATATATATATATATATATATATATATATATATATATAATAGAGTGTGTCCTATAGAATATCCTGTAGGGAGGTGTGTTTGGAAATTAATGACATGGGAGGGACCACGGAAGAAAGGAAGGCAGCATGTTGCTGCTTGGTTTCTCCTTCAAGTGGATGACGTGGATGAGGAAAGTGTGGGGCCCGCCAGAGAAGAGAAGGAAATAGCTGAGGCTGTTGCTTGCTGACGTAGGCAGTAGGGCCCCTTGGGGGTCTTTGGCTACTGCTGTTTCTCTCGCGAGAGAGGAAAAATGATATGGAAAATTTGTCCCATATCGGGAGTGTTGCAAAATTAATTAAATATATATAATTACCTGGGATTAGAGGTCACCAACAAGCTATAACACCTTTTATGAGGCAGCCTGTGGTGGGCAGTTGTTTGCAAAAATCGCTGATCGGGGCCGAGGCGTTACATGATGTATCATGATTCCTTTATGTTATGTCTATCTCTCGCAAAGGTGTCACATATCCATAGGTCATCAGACGAGGTTGGAAAGGTGGGCACTTCCAGGGCTCGAAGTACTTCGTGCCAAACCGATTTGCTTCTAGGGCAATCAAGGAGTAGATGATTCCTTGTATCTATGTGGACATTGCAAAATTCACACGAGATATCAACTGTCGGTTGTCTCTTGGCCAGATTCTCTCGGGTGAGGATCGCGTCATTAAGAACCAACCACAAGAAGATTCGCACTTTGAGTGAGGCTTTTGTTTTCCAAACTACCGATGACTAGGATCTGTATCCACAGTAGTAAATCTTTGGTAGAGAGAATGGACTATGAATCACCTTTTCTTCTCTAATTCCCGTGAACAACTATCTGTGCCTAACGTAAATCTCACCTTAGAGCTCGATGTGTTGTTTTAGTTCCTCCAATCTATTCTACAGTTGTGGTGTGAGTCTGAAACTGGGGATGGGTTCCAGTTGCCCCTTTTCCAGGCTTTGGCTATGGTCATGTTAGGTTGCAAGCATTGATGGAATAGATTAGTGGAAAGTGAGTTCAGAATTTTTCATCCGCACCACCTTATTAGGATTGTGTCTTGAATACTCGTTGTTCCAATTAAAAGAAGGTAAGATGAAGCACGAAGGTCGAAGCGAGTAGAAGGAGAACAGCAACAGCAGCTAGTGCAGGATAGTTGCGGTCAACTGGTCTCGGTGACAGTCGACCGCACCCCCCGACTGCTCGTAGTACAGGGAATGTCAGAGAGTGGTACGGTCGACCGGTCTTGTTGGACGGTCGACCGCCCACGGCGCTGTGTTCGTTTTTGGGCTTCGATTTATTAGGTCGGTTCAACCCAATCTTTAACTCCAAGTTAGATCATGCGGCTCCTATTCAGTTACTTCTTTTCCAGGTTATATCGGATGACTGAGGATTAAGATTAGACCTAGATTTTCTCTCTTTTCTTCTATATATATTGTAAACTCTTCCAATATGAGAGGTAGTACTTCATAGATTATTTTCTCCATTACAAAGAGAGGCTCGAGAGAGAGATAGTTCTTGGTGGGTGAGTTTAATTCCTTGTATCAAGTGAATCGGTAACTCCTTGTAATCGCTTTTAGTTGAATATCAGATCTCCCTATATTTCCCCCCGAATTAAGCAAAAGCTAACCGGAATAAGTCATCGTTGTGTTTATGTTAGTTTGGTGGATCTACTTGCTTGCTCAATTTATTCGTCTCGTCTACTTTGACTTCCTCATTGCTCTATTAGTTTCTTTGTGACCAGAGGCGTTTGTTGATGCCCCAATCCCAACAACTAGTATCAGAGCTCCAGGTTGTCGAGTTCCTTGGTTAAGATGACATGCCACAGCATTTTGAAGATCATGCAGTTCGATGGTAAGATCAATTTTAATCTTTGGAAGAGTGACATGTATGATATTCTTGTTCAAGAACGGTTGCAGTCAGCAGTTAAGAAGAAGGAAAAGCCAACTGATATGAAGGATGGCCTTTGGGAAGATATTTATGAAAGAGCCATAAGTCTAATCCGACTATCCTTGGCGGACGAGTTCAAGTGCAGATTTCTTGAAGAAACTGACGCGGCAAGTTTGTGGGAAAGACTTATAACTGACTACTCCGGTTCGTCGTTATTAGATCGGATGCATTGGAAGAGGAAGTTGTTCCATTAATCTATGAGAGAAGGTACCGATCTCTAAGATCACATTACAGAGTTCAATAAGGTATTATCAGAACTTAAGGCGATCAACACAGATGTGTGTGAGGAAGATAAAGCTTTCAACCTGATATATTCACTTCCAGATTCGTACGAGCCTTTGATCATGACCATGCTACACGGTAGATCTACCAAGGAGAGTATTTCGGTAGATGGTATAATCAAAGCATTAAAGGAAAATCAACTTAGGAAGGAGACCCATAAATCTTCATCGTCTATTCCTACAAGTTGTCTAGCAGTGGATGGTCCTTCGGGGGGAAGACAAAGTGCTTTGCAAAAGGATTCGATCCGTTACCGATATGACAAGTGGCCAGGGCATATCAAGAAAGAATGTTGAAAATTGCAGAATCAGGAGAGCACAAAGAACGGGAGTTCAACCACTAATGTGGTCAGTGCCTTTGATTCAGGTGGTTCGTGTCTTCTTGTTTCAAATTCTTTAGAAGTGGATTCTAGTTGGTTTCTTGACTCAGGGAGTTCTTCTCATATTTGCTCCGAGAGGGTGTTGTTTTCTACTTATAAGTCTACTACGGGACGTTGTGTGACATCGGGAACTAGGGAGATTCATGAAATAGTGGGTGAGGGGACAGTTGATGTAACTCCCCGAATTCCAAATACAACTGAATTCGAGATTCTACAGGATCTTTACTTCACTTCGTACAATTTTACAAGGAATTTAAAACTTTTACTTTACATTAGAGTTACAAATGAATCTTTACACTTTACAGCGGAAGCAAAATTACAACATTTACATGAATGAAAGTACAATAACATTTGAATAATCTCTAAGCATCTGATCTTCCTTAATCTTTATCATGCCATTTGTCCTGCATACAAAACTGTGGGCACGTCAGTTTATTCAACCGACGAATATTATACACGGCCATCCTCTCTATGCCGGAAACAGTATAATGATTTTCTAAACTTAACAAACACAAACTTGTTCACAATCAAACTAAGGGGAATATCCTATTGATGTCGTGTTGTGATTGTGCACTTAGTCCTTAATGCAGTTATTTATATTATATGACACTAATACGCACTTGTTCGGATTCTATGCATCCCATACTACATAGGTCCGAGGGCAAGCCTCTTATTCGTTCTTCATCTTGTAGGGTTCAATCCCTCGTCATGACTTAATCTACTACTGTAACTATGGTAAGTATCCTAGATGTTCTATGAGTAACGAGCTCATGTATAGACAACCTGGAGGGAAATCCCACGTTATGTCACAACGCATCGTGAAGACAACCTATGGACAATTCAGCCTCGGTCATGGCACACGATCATCTTGCAGTCACCAAACACCCCACAAGTGTCGCCAAGATCCTGATAATTCCGGAGTAGTACTCACGTCATGTCACGACGCATCGTGAAGACAAACTGTGAATCACACCCACATCGTAGACTCGAGGCTCTCATACTTGTGTTTTTTTTTCACTTTCATCACATCTTCACTATGTACTAGTCCTTAACTTAATGAAATCAAGAACAAAATCGATCTCTTAGGGTCAGCACTCTCACTAACACCGGTCTTATTTCTTTCATTCGACAATGACCCAAACTTGGTCTTTTCAATTCAATTATCATATCTCATTTTTTTCAATTGCCGGTGTGAGTCTTGGCTACACCCTAATTTTCAATTTCAATTCACAATTCTCATATTGAGTTTGTCATGCTCAAGAAGAATTCTCTTTTCCAATTAAACAATTTCCAATCTTTTCATGAATCGATTATCATACATATAGTTCAATTGTAAATCATGCATTTCAATAACCAACATTTATTCCCACATTAAGATCATACTACGAAAATATCTAGTCAAAGTGAATATTCACAAAATCACTATTGTCACGCTACTCTTTTGACAAAATAACCCATACAAAAATCACAATTATATTTTCCTTCCATCAATTTTTCTTTTTAACGTTTATGTTAATCACCTCATGAAATCACGCATTTTTATGAAATTATAAAGTTAAAAAACACTAGTTCGAATACAATTTCACCTCAAAAATACACTTTATTTTAGTCCAATAACTCCCAATTAATTTTCATAGGTTGTGTATGATTTTAGAATGATAGATATTTTTTTCGGAATTTTTATACATCAAGAAAGCCCCAAAAAAATCAATTTGTCAAAAAAATGTATTCTGGCTATAACCAGAATCGAACCCGCAATCTTAGAGAAAACAGCCCCATGCACTAGCCACTAGGCCGAATGCGTGCTAGCGATATGAAGAGGAGTCAGAGAGTATTATACTCTCTGTTCGGTGTTGGGTTATTTTTGAACCCGCACGAAAAGAAGGTGGACACAGGGTATCGAACCAGCGACCCCAGAGACACACGCCCACGCTACAGTAGCGCCAGAGCGACCCACCGACCACTTGAGCTATAGGCTCAGGTTGTCACAAATACAATTTGAAATCTATTCATCTCGACTCTGTTTCATTAAATAATTTCGATGTTCAAAAGCTCTTATCTTCATTTTACTTGCACAAAATGTCATGTAAATCACCAGAATACTAATTTCATCTTAAATTAACACTCTAGTATTTTTAAAATAATTTTCTCACTAATAAAACATACATTTCTCATACAATAATTTAAATTCTATACTACTCTTTCCATATTTCAATTTGACAATTCTCAAGCACAAATTTGGTATTTATAAATCACATTATAATTATAATTCCCTGTTTTTCTTTCTTTCATTAACCCAATGCATAGGACAATTTTATACATTAGAACCAATATCACAATAGTTCATTTAGTGCCTAAAACAATAATTTCATCTATTAGCAATTCATACTCAATTTCTACATTATCATAATCCCAATTTAACATTTCCATAACTACAAGACAATTCGTGCTACAACATTAAGATTCATGACAAGTTAACATACAATCTACCAAGCATTAATTAAATCATCTAACAAGTCCTTTTTCAAATTAAATGTACTCTTATTAGTTTCTTTCATGCTAATTATGTCATCGTTCCTAGCATGGTGACTAGAATTAGAAGTAAAGAAAATCAACCACCTAATTTGGAGAGAAAACCCACAAAACAACTCCTAGAATGAAAGAGCCCTTCTCCTCCTAGTTTGAGCTTGCCCAAAGAGTACTTCTCCTCTTTGCTTGAGTGCAAACCGAGCCTTCTTGATGTGTTGCCGGCCTCCTTGAAATGCAAGCACACTCAACTCTCAATCTTTTATTCTCACTCTCTACCAATACCACAATCTACTACTAATGATTATTTTCTTTCACTATAGGTTTGATGAATGAGAAGTGTAAGGATAGTTAGGCTAGGGGGGGGGGGTATTTATACAAGAATTTGGGACAAATAGAAGGCTAGGATTGATCTAGGAGTTAAGAAACAAGAGCTAGGATTAAATGGGAAGTTGTAGTAACCAACCAGGACCACAAAACCACCTTCCACAAACTCCACTCTCTCTTTTTCCCTCCCATTCCTATCTGGCCTAAAAAAGAACAAGCACAAACACGTGCTAGTGGAATGCACGTGTCTCTAAAGCCCCCTATTCTAAAAAGTTGTACATTTATTTTTTTATAAAAAGTCTATAAAATTGTCTACACTACAAGTTGTAAGAATTAAAAGAAAAAATAAATTGATGGGCTTTTATTTAGTGGGCCAAAATAGTTTATATTTAAAATAAATTAGATTGGGCTCAAAATACAGGAATACTTATGCTTTCTTTTAAAAATAGGCTTTAGAAAGAAAAACAAAAGAAAAGGCATATATATATATATACACTCATTTGTTTATGTAATAAAATAATTATAAAGATTTATACCACAAGATTGCCCGTGCACAATACGTACAAATTAATAATACAAAATAATAATTTTCATAAATAAAAATTCAGGGTATTACAGTTGAGTTAAAGATGTCAGGTCTAAATATGTTCACTTTAAGGGATGTTTTGCATATTCCTCTGCTGAAACAGAATCTGATTTCCTTGGGAACTTTTGATGCACGGGACTACAGGTACACAGCTCGAGGTGGAGTTCTGTGTTTTTCAAGGTTGTCGTGAAGTGATTAGAGGTATGAGAGTGGTTGGGCCAAGCCAACACAATCTCTACAAGCTTTGGGAAATTTGAAAATCTTGCGCGGGGGTTGATAGTTCTTTTTCCATTATTCCCGCAAGCTCAGCTAGTTTACCACAACTAGAATCATCGAGACGAGACCACGACGTTCGAATTTCGTCAAGAGCTGGAGAAAGCCTACGGGTAGGTGGAGTTCATGTGGAGTTTGACAACGTTATAAGTACATCTACGGAGGTGTGCCTTTGAGGGGTGACACTGGATTTGGTGAGATTAGGTAGAGATCATTTCAATTAGAAGAAGAAGCTATTGTTCTAAGTTTTCTTTGCAAGTGGAATTTGTTAAAGTTTGGAGATGAGTAACACATCATGCGATAGCACTCGTATGCAATTCAAGGTGGAGTTTGTTAGGATTGTGTCTTGAATACTCGTTGTTCCGATTAAGAGAAGGTAAGATGCAGCACGGACGTCAAAGCATCGAAACGAGTAGAAGGAGAACAGCAACAACAGCAGGTGCAGGATAGTTGCGGTCGACCGGTCTTGGTGACAGTCGACCGCACCCCCCGACCGCACCCCCAACCGCTCGTAGTACAGGAAATGTCAGAGAGTGGTACGGTCGACTGGTCTTGTTGGACGGTCGACCGCCCGCGGTGCTGTGTTCGTTTTTGGGCTTCGATTTATTAGGTCGGTTCAGCCCAATCTTCAACTCTAAGTTAGATCGTGTGGCTCCTATTCAGTTACTTCTTTTCCAGGTTATATCGGACAACTGAGGATCAAGATTAGACCTAGGTTTTCTTTCTATTCTTCTATATATATTGTAAACTCCTCCAATACGAGAGGTAGTACTTCATAGATTATTTTTTCCATTGCAAAGAGAGGCTCGAGAGAGAGATAGTTCTTGGTGGGTGAGTTTAATTTCTTGTATCAAGTGAATCAGTAACTCCTTGTAATCTCTTCTAATTGAATATCAGATCTCCCTATATTTCCCCCCGGATTAAGCAAAAGCTAACCGGAATAAGTCATCGTTGTGTTTATGTTAGTTTGGTGGATCTACTTGCTTGCTCAATTTATTCGTCTCGTCTACTTTGACTTCCTCATTGCTCTATTAGTTTCTTTGTGACCAGAGGCGTTTGTTGATGCCCCAATCCCAACACAGCTATCGCACCAGAATCTTTTTGATTGCCTATTTCATAGAAAGGAAGAGGTGCAACTACTGAATGGGTCGTGCACTTTGGTGATTCCCCTTTATAACTAGGAGGACCTACGTCCTACGTGGAAACTGCTTTCTCATTCCTTTACCCTTGAAGTATTACTGGATTGAATCTAGCCAACCCTCGCCATTGGGGTGATAGATTTTCTACCACCATTTACCTAATAGGGTGAGGTTCATGCCCTTGAGATTAATGATACCAAGTCCCATGTGTGCTTTATGCATGCAGTCCTTTTCCCATCTGATGAGGTGGTACCCACCTATGGACCGGTCTACTCCTTTCCATATGAATCTTTTCCGAACCCTACCAATCCTTTGGATTATCCACCTTAGTATCTCAAAAAATGACATGTAGTATGTTGAGAGGATGGAGAGTACAGCATTGATGAGTGTCACCCTCCCTCCTAATGATAAGTATCTGCCTTTCCATCCAGCTAGGCGTGTGATCAATAATAAGGAGCCAATCAGTCTTTTTGAGTATGCCTCGTCTGAGGGGTAGACCCAGATATCTTATGGGGAAGGACTCTACTTTACAGTTTAGTGATGCAGCATGGTCTCACACCTCTTCATCAGCAACTGCAATGGGGATGATGCTACACTTGTGAAAATTCATCCATAATCTTGGCCAGAATTCAAAGCAATACAAGATTCCTTTGAAGGTCACCGTCTCTTCGATGCTGCCTTTACCAAACAGTAATGCATATTCTGCATATTGCTACCCGCTCGGTTTCTGCAATACCCCACATAGAGAATCCATCCCCTTTCTTTAAAATTTCTAGGAATTCCCCATAAAGCTTATGCGACTAGGGTGAATAGGAAGAGAGAGTTGGGGGGGGGGACGAGGGGACAGCATTCCCGTTAATCATAATGAAAGCTCAACTCGTGTTAAGACACCGTTGGATCCATCTAGGGCCAAATCCCATACCGTTAAGAGTTTCGATAATATATCCCACTCGACTGAGTTATATGCCTTCTCAAAATCCAGCTTCAACAGGTAACTCTTGGATTTTGTAGAGTGACAATTATGTGTAGTATCCTCGGGTGTTGCAACAAAGCTCATGATGCATCTACCCCTAATGAAACCTAATTGTTCCTTTCCAACCAGTCTATCAATCACTTTACCAAGTCACGATGCTAGGATTTTAGTGATGATTTTTACTGGGCAGTTAAATAGACTAATAAATCGGTCTAAAATTGCCCACTTTCCTGGAAGCCTCTTTTTTGGGATGAGTATCACTTCAGCGTAGTTAAGGCGGCCCAGTTTTAGATGGTGATTGTAGAACTCATTAATGAGCACCATCAAGTCATCCTTGATATCATCCAAGAAGGTATGATAGAATAGGATTGGGACACCATTTGGGCATGGTGCTTTGTCATTTCCCAGATGTTTAATCGCCTCATTGACTTCATCCATATGAAATGGGTCTTTCAGTTATAGTAGGGGGTCTTTCAGGTCATTATCTCTTTATGCCCAAAAATCATTTCAGAAGGGGATACAAATGTCACGCCTACAACCAAAAAGTTGTTTGTAAAAAATCTGAAAAGTGCAACTAATAGCACCCTCCTTTTGGAGGGTCCTAGATTTTGTATCATTCGATAGGATAAGATAGGATCTCTTATTAGCATTGACGATGCGGTGAAAGAAAGCTGTGTCAGCGTCATCTTCTTTCAGCCACTGAACCAGGATCGTTGTTGCCGTTTAATCTCCTCAAGTTTATAGATTCGGGCAATTTCGTTGCGAAAGTGTAACAACTTGGTTTTTTCCTCCTCGTTAACGTCCCTTGTTTCCACCGTCCTCTCAAGGCATTCGATCTCCTCCAGAAGGGCATCCTTTGTCCTCTAGATGGAAGCAAAGCATAGTTTATTCCATGCTCTCAGCCTAGATCGCAAACATTTGATTTTCTCGCACCAGATTGTAGCTGCTTGCATCGCATGACTGGGAAGATCCCAATTCTCCATCACCATGTGGTGGATGCCCTCTATCTCCAGCCAAGCATTTTTAAAACGAAACTTCCTTGCGCCACGCCTATGTTCGTTCCCAGAAGATAGTAGAATCGACACATGATCTTGTTGGTTTTGGCAAAGATTTTGCACACAGGAGCGAGAATTTGGATTCCCACTACGATGATACTAAGATATGATATAGCTTAGCTAGGATGGGTGATGGTTGCGTATTTGACCATGTGAGTGTTGGTGTATGCCCTAGAGGCCAGTTGTGTATTGATATTACTAGTTTACATTGTATCATGACAATTATTTCATATGTAGATATATCATTTATTGCGTTATTTATTGTGAATTAAATGAATATAATGAAGTCCTTAGAATAGAAAGTTCAATGCCAAGGGATATCAAGTGCATGACTTGATTGTGAGATCCTATTGGCTGAAATCAGAACACTATTCTTAAATGTCCCTAGTCGAGTATTATTGTGAATTATGACAATGATAATATATAGAGACTAGTGTGTGCGTAGACTGATCACCATTCTCACGGGTCATGGATATGAGACATCAAGTCTTCATATAGGTACATATTAGAGTAATAATGTACTGGACTAGCCCACCATAAGAATGCTGCATGGATCATTATGTGATTGTCATAAGCGGTTCTCACAATGACCATGGTGTACGTAGTCCTTTGACATGAAGCCACTACGGTTTCCTACATGAGAAGTTATATATTTTAATGTTGTCAAACGTTGCGTGTAATAAGGTGATTATAGAGACGACTATTAGATATACTGCAAATAATGCAGAGGGATGTGGGTGACTTAGATAGGATTTGTCCCTCTTACATAACAAGAGCGATATCTACGGGCCCCTTAATTGAGTGAGACTGCAAAATGCATGACCGTGCTCAAATGAGTCAATATGAGATATTGATGTCATTTGTTTTAGTAAGTCTACTCGGACATCAAGAAACTAAAGATCGAACTATACAAGGGTGACACACTCTGTGTCTTGTGGTCAATTAAGATATCTGAACAAAGGGACTAGACTATAAGGTAACATTGGTCACGGATAGGTTATGTCAAATCGCTAACATTCCCATTACTTGAATAGCAGTGATGTATTGCTAGATACCGCCCACTGTTTGTAATACTCGAATATAATTTTAGTATTAATGTCAATGTAATGGGAACTTACATGGTCACACACTCATAATGATTGAAATTGGGATTTAAATTTATAAGATGAATTTAATTAGGGATCCAAGTAAGACTTGGAGTCCGGACATTGGTTGGACATTTAATTAGATTAAATGGGCTAACTAAAGTTCAGAGGCCCACACATGAATCTAACACAGGTCTGATTGTGAGCCCAATAATTTTACTCTCTTAGGATTGGTTTTCTGCACCTATATATATGATATGTATTTGTGAAAAATACACACGTGAAAATAAACTCTAGCCGTCACAGAAAGTGAGAGAGAGAGATCACGAGGAGGAATATCCCCTTCCCGTAGCTAGCACTGCGGTCTGAGGGGGAGCCGTTTTTCGTTCTGTTCGTATGGATACCATAGAGGCACCGCAATATTGCAGTGCTGTGATTGACATACTGTGGAGATAGTAGATCCATCTTTACGATATAACTCCGAAACACGATTTATGGTTTTCGCATGGATCCATGCCTAGGTTTCGATACTTTTGTAAATTTTCCGCTATGTATTTAATCTGTGATTGCATTTGAAACCTAACACTGAATAGTCTATATGATATTGGGATATCAATAAGATCTAGTTCAACAATCATTCAACTGAAATCCTCTCGTTCTGCATCACTGCTACCCTTACCTCAGTCTTCGAAAGTGAACCACTAGATGTTAAAGTCACCCCCAATGAGCCAAGGTGCCGACCCATGAGCTTGGATTGAATGGAGCTCCTCCTAATAGGAATACCTTTCGTTCGCGGTATATGGGCCATAGACACTGGTCACCACATGCGTCCACCCATCATTGCAACGTCTGAGGAGGATGGAGATGGAGTAAATCCCACTCCATTCATCCATGCATTCAAAAAGGTTATGGTTGAGTCCGATTGCAATCCCACTAACGCACCATTATATTGTAATAGCATCACTCCTTTATCCTATTCCCACCAACTCGTTTGAGACGGCTTGGGTGTTGAAGTTTGGTTTCCTGTAGCCCCACAAAATCTGACTTGGCTGAAGAAATAGTATTGCAAACTATTTTCCGTTTCCCTCGATCTCCCAACCCTTTAACGTTCCAGAGTAGGCAAATTGTGTGGGTGAAGTGGGTATGTCATCTAGGCCCGATCCTAAAGTTTCCTTATCCAATTCCCTTTAGGAGTAGGGAAATTTGGTCGCGATCATCGTCTATGCCAATGTGGCAAACTTTGGCTAGACATAGAACATCATAATCCAACACAAAATTAAAAATCGAAGCAACAATTTTTCGCATACCTCCATCAAATTGACAAGGGCACCCTTGTCCTGTTTTTCACTTTCAGACACGGGACGCTTCCAGAGGATAAGTGGAAGGGACCCACCCACATGGATGGATTGCATTGATGAGTAAGAGTCCACATATTTGTGGAGTCCCTCACACCCCGACTCCTTGCTCTATATACTTTCTTCATCAGAGCAGAAGTCTAAGAAAAACTAATCCAAATCCAGCTTACCTTCGTCTCTCGATAATTGGTCATCATCGACATTGGCAGATGTCGATAAAAAACCAGGTGCAGACACGAGCTTAGGATGCTGTAAAGGAATCGATGTGGGGGCGAGATTGTAAATGGTAGTTGTATGAGAGGTGTCGATGGAGGTGGATGTGGAGGTTGTAAGATGGTGGGTGAGTGGCAGGCGGCCATTGTAGATTCGGTGTTTGGTGTTCGGGTGTAGGTGGGAGGGGTGTTTGGTGTTTGGTGTTTGGTGTTTGGTTGGTGTTGGTGTGGGAGGGGGATCGGGTGAGTTGTACACGTGATGAGTCGGCCTGTCCCGTCTCAGAAGAAGTGACAAACTGTCTACGCTCTTGTGGGCCCAGTCGCTGCTTTGCCCCAATCCACCAACCCTCTATTATTCATTCAGGCCCATTACCAACTTAGCCGCTGAAGCACGGTCGGTCTATCTCAATTCTCAACCCAACCCAACCCAACCGCTGATTCTCTTAAGCTCACCGCCCGGTGACTCTACCCACTCTTCTATTTGTTCTCCTCTAGTCTCACCCCCTTTTCCTCTCTCTTTTCATTCCAAAACTATATAGGAAAGAGAATGGCGGAGGAGAAGAAAGGCAGAGGAGGAGAGGCGGTTTACTTCGGAAGCTTCGCAGACGATCGGAAATCTGGCGGCGGAGTTGCGGCGTCGAAGAAGGTGATCCTGAAGAGCGCCGACATGAAGGAGGAGATGCAGAAGGAGGCCATCGACTGTGCCCTAGCTGTAATATTCTTTTCCCTTTTTCAAAATTTTCATTTTTTTTATTTTTTATTTTTTATTTATTGTTTTTTAATGTTTTTGTAATTTTTGATGTTGTAGGCGTTCGAGAAGCACGCAGTGGAGAAGGAGATAGCTGAGTACATCAAGAAGGAGTTCGACAAGAACCATGGTCCCACCTGGCACTGCATTGTCGGCCGAAATTTTGGTAATCTGATTCTTTATGTCTATGATTTTGTTTTAGATCTGAATATAAAATCTACAGTTGGTTCTGCATTTTACAGGAACTGATTGGGTGGGTTTGAAGCATATGTGTGTTTTTATGATAACATTAGTTGAGGGGACCGAGGGTTTTAACAATGTAGTCTATACTGCAGTACAAGGCTATTGGATTTGCTAACTTGGGCACATTGGTATTATTGAGACCATTTAGTCAAGTTACAATTAGAATTAGATTATTGATACTCGACAAGAGGAAAGATAATGTGTCACTTATTAGCAAGGGTAGTCATCACTGTTTTCTCCAATCTCATTTGTCAAGTTCGAGATCAAAGCTTACTAATTTTAACTCTTTGTTCTAACATCATGGTACTTTTGAGGCCTGCCATAGCTGAATATGCCAATTTTCGCAACAAAAAAAATTTGCCGTCATTTCACCTTGATCTAGTTAGGAGTTAATCCATTGTGTTGTTTGATGCTACTAATAGAGATCATTGAAGTTCATTGTCGCGTTGCTGCTAGTTGAGCAAGTGGATATTTTGATAATTTGTCACTTTGTGTATGGTAAGTCTAATTCATGATTTAAACCAACCAGATCTGTGCTCGGGGACTAGCATAAATGAAGAAGTGTGTATTCAGCTGACTCATGCTAAAAATTAGTAGTTCGACTCCATCTGTTTCTTGTTTCTTCCTTGTTTAGTCATTCAAGCTACACTGACTTTCAAAAGTGCGGAAAACTTCCCATGGAACTGAGGATAGGTGCGTGTAGGATGTCAGCTCAAACTTTCCCTAACTTGCAAACTTTGTTTATACATTTGGGGCTTAAGTAGCCCACTTTTTTGTGTGTGCGGGGACACTTAGAAAGACAAGTTTGACTCTAAATGCTTGGCTACTGCCTAGGTTCTAGGTTCTTATTTGGGGCCGGGTTTGGTAATTAAGCCACCTTAAGTAGGACAAGTTACAAGTTGCCTAGCACACCCTTCAAATAATTTGTATGAGTTGTGTATTTGCTCTGAAAACATGCTTTTCGGAAGACTACTCAAAATCATTTATCAATAATAGAGAGAACTGAGAGACAGATTTATAACATACTCTGACTTACAATTATTCACTTCAAGCTAATATTAACCATCTCAGTCAAATTTGATTTAATTCCACAAGAAGTAAATTTTGCAATATAGTAACAATAAGTAGCTCGGTAAGTAGTCGAGTAGAGATTTACTAGTAGATTTCTCAATTCGGCACTTCCAATTCAACAATTTCTCAATTCAGTAAATTAATCTAACTCAGCCTTTATCTAGTGAAAATATTGTATTTAGACTTGACGAGTTATGCACGAGTGCACTTGAAAGTTCTTTAGGCTTACCCGAGTCAATACAGCGTGTAAATCTTCAAAAAGAAAAGAAAACTTAGTATGCTCTCAGTTCGTGGCTGCACTGGATACTAGCACATAACTCAGTTTGGGTTTGGGGTAGTCTACTTCATAGATGATGGGCTTTAGTGACATTCATCATCATTGCAATATTCCTTGGGATATTAACTGTTCACCTGACAACTATCGTAATTAATGATTGACTTTAAGAACAAAACAAAGAATATTTTTGTTAGAATTACTTCTCTAACAAGTATCGGTTTAGCCCTTGGTTATTCACGTATATATGGAGTAGTAAGCTGGAGATACAAGTTAGTAAGGGCAGGGTTGACTTATAGTCTAATTACACCTGGCCTCTAAATTACGTAAAATACCCCCCCAAAATTAGAAAATTATCCCAAGTATTACAAAAAGTTTCATTGGGTTACTATTTGCTGGACCCACCAGTTAAGCTTAACCGATTCCCTTTTTCCCTTTTGTCTTGTCTTTGTATGCAAGGCAGTTGATTCACAACCCAAGCCACCGTACTGATATATAGGTGATACATGCTTTTTTAAAACCCATTGAACACACATCTCCTTGCAGCATGCTTCACAAGACGCCGCAAATTAATCCGTGATCTAAATCAAGAGAATTGAGCGGCATATTTGTCAGAATTGAGCGGCAAATTAATCCCATGTATCAGACCTTTCTTCTTCCATTATCCTCTCCCGTGTTCTCTTTCCTTTTGTCTCTCTTCCGTCCTTTTCCTTTTTAAATTTCAGAAGTCCTCTCTAAAAAAACCTGAACGACCTCATATTCAATCCACCATTCTCCCTTGCTCACACATTTCTCTTCCAATAACCTCCCTTTCTCTTTTTTGGGGTACTATTAAGCGCAAGAAAAGAACATCAAAAGAAACAAGAAGGAAACTATTACTTATTGTGATTTGGAATTCTATTAGGAGTGGCCGAGGCATGTTATATTAATGTAGACAAACACAAGCCAGTTAATGACTACCAGTACAAAAGAGCTCATAAAGCTGTGGGTAGTTGATATCAATCGGCTATGATGATTGTTCTTGCAGGTCTTTTTTTTCTAATATGTAGTAAATTTCTCCCCATAGTTCTTTACTCAAATTCAAAAGACCTTGCCAGATATTCATGTATTGTCGATAAAATGAAGATGGGATGCAACTTTTACCAACAAGTGGAGGTCTTTGTAATTAATCTTAGTCGATTGTCTAGATTTAAATTCATCTTGTTACAAATTTTTTTGATTAAAAATGGTCAAAAAGTTGAAATGTTATCCATAAACTGAATATTATAATCTGGAATATTTATTTGTGTGTTTGTTCTTTCACGAATGTGAGCTATTTGATTAAATGTGTCCTATATGAATGAAATAGATTGTCCATCTCCTTTTTAAAATGAGTTGCATTTGTGAAAAGAATCTTTCAGTAGATTTTTTAAAAGAATGAGTGGTTTAAAGTTCAAGCATGTACTACTATGCTCTATCCTTAACTATGATTAGAGCAGAAATAAAGTTTGTGACTTCAAAGTTTTGGAACTATTTATGCGGTTTACTGTTCAGTAACCAATAGGCATATTTTTATTGCCATATTCATAAACGGCGAATAGTTGAGGTTCAAACATGAGTAATTGGCTAGACTTGATGGAAACAGCAATTTAGATAATAGCATGTACCTCTTTTTGTATGTTATATAGCGTTATAAGAGTGAAAATCTTTGGTCTTCTGATGGTCCATTTCTGAATATGATTTTAGATTAGATAGATTAGTTATAAAGTCAGGAGTTGTTGAGATTGGACTTGTGGTTTGTTTTCAGATTCTAGATATTAAGGGAAATATCTATCATGGGAAGTATGTGGTTTACTGTACAATGGCCAATAAGCACGTTATTTTGTAGGATTTTCAATTTACATAGAAACTTGCTACATAAAGTCCTTATAATTGCTGTTATCCTTTTATTCATTTAGATGGAAATGTTTTAAGATCATGATTTTCTTTATCGAAATACTGTCACTTTTATCCACCCCCTTATTTTTCTGCAAATTTTGGATATCTGGATATCCACCAATTTTTACTAGCCCTTCATTCTTGCACAATAAATGCCCAAATTTCTTCAGTCCATTGTAACCTCACCCTTACCCTCACCCAAGAGGTTACAGCAAGTAATATCATATACTTGTAGCTGCTCCTTATTTTATCTTCATTTGGTTCTAGCTTATACTCCTGTCTCTCCTTCAAAGCCTGGTCTCACAACTCCATAGTCCTATCCAATGCACTCCTTGACGTCTGTAGCAAAAGCCAAACCATCTCGGAACTAGTCTCCTTCATCTAATACCCAATAGAAAGTAGAACATTGTTATTGATCTAAATTTTTCCATATTTACAGATCATATCAACGTTTGTATCTCAAGTTCACTCGCCTCTTTTACTTGTTAGTTGAATCAACAGATTTTAAAAATCAATGGCCCCTCATCTTGTATTCGACCATCCACCCCACCCCAGCTCACACTGGCGCAAGAAATGAAGTGCCATTCAGTGGAGTTGTACAAGTTAAAAGGTCAGTGGAGAGGAAAACGAGGAGAGGAAGGCAATAGACTATCAATAGTAAAGGAGGTGATTGGGAAATCAAAATTGAGATAGATTGTTAGCTTCATTGGTATTCTAGTTTAAATAGTACTATTCGTTCGAAATTGAGATAGTAACTTCATTCATTCAAGCCGTAAATCTGACACCCTTAATTTCGGATTATAATGTGAAGCATAGACATGTTCATAGATTGTCTGACCATGATTGTCGTATGTTGATGGTTGAATATAAGCATATTTGCTTTCTTTAGTTGAAATTTATGATTTTAAGGTCACAGAATCTTTCTATCCATTAATTAATTACTTTTTTCTTGGCATAAATGAATTGTTTGATGTTCTTTTCTTACCCTTTTATTGGTTGAGAGATGATGTATTTTTCTTGTTCGGCATGGAGTTCTTATATCAGAATATGCTTGATATTTTTTCCTCATTACATGCTTCGTTTGAATACAATTTTAGCCTTTTTTGTTATGTCTCGTGAAAAACCATTCTAGATAACTATTTAGTTTCTTTCTGTATTTCATCAGGTTCATACGTGACACATGAGACGAACCACTTTATCTACTTCTATTTGGACACAAAAGCCATCCTGTTATTCAAATCCGGGTGAAGGAAGAATGATGCTGGAAGCAACAAATTGAGTTTTCTTTGGCAAATAATCGGTCTTTGCTAAAATATGTTCTCCCCTCCCTCCTTCGATTACATACGTACCTACGGCCTTGTACAGTTAATGCCATCCATGTGTAGAATGTACCTTAAACCTTGTAAGAATTTCGGCAGCATATTTGTTTATTAGATATGACAAGGACAAAGCTCTCTACATGTTTGACGAATTGAATTCAAGGCTTCAAGCAATTTTAGATTGAACATGCTATTCAGCATGGGTCATCTCTCTGCATTCCTGTCTCTTCTTTTGCGATCTGTACCTTAAATCTCTTAAATTCTCATCTAGCATGCGGCAAGCCAAATTGTCCAGTTATAATGCGAGCGACACTGGACTGGACAGTTGGTTTGCATCTTGGAAAAAGATTATCGGATTATTCTTGCAAGAGCGATCAGCCTGTAAGTCCCATGTGCTATAGGGTAGTCACTCTCTTGTAGGTTGTGGAGGCACATGCTAGGTTGCGAACACTTTACCCAAGATCCCTAGATCGGTTATTGCTCGCATTACTTGTACTGAACTGGAGTTCCATTTCCAGGAGTACTATAGACACTAATGGTCAGGGGCGGCCCTAGGATTTTGGGGGCCTGAAGCAAACTCTCAAAAAAGGCGTCACATATACCCAAAAAAAAAAAACAATTCATGTATTAGGGGAAAAAATGTATACATGAGAAATCTAGGGGCCTGAAGCTAATATAAATTTTTTTAGGAGAGCAAACTTTCAAAAAATGACCGGAAAAAAAAAAAAAAAAAAAAAACCGCTTCATGTATTAGAAAAAAAATAAAAAAGTATACATGAGAAATCATGGATTTTAGGGGTCTGAAGCTAATATATAATTTTTTAGGGGCCTGAAGCTAATATAAAATCATGAAAAAAATAAAACATTCATGAATTTTAGGGGTCTGAAGCTAATATAATTTTTTTTTTTTTTTTTTTGGAAACCCCCCCCCCCCCCCCCCCCCCCCCCCCCCCCCCCCCCCCCCCCTCCTTTTTGGGGGATTTGGGGGCCTGATAAAACTGCATCGGTTGCATCAGGCTAGGGCCGGGCCTGCTAATGGTACGCTAAAAAATTGCCCTAATGTGGTATATACCTTCAGCTACCACATCACATGTTAAAACATATTTATAATTTATCTAATTAAATTTACAGATATGACTTATTTAATTAACTAGTGTTACCCGGTACAAATTGTACAGATTAAAATAATTTTAATGACTCATAAAATTATATGGAATGTTAAAAAAGTGAGAATTAGGAGGAAATAACTCTTCAAGTGTATAGTTTAGTGAAATTTACCCTAAAAAATATTCTCCCAGTCCGACCTTTGTATACATCCTCATCGACAACACTCAGGCCTTGACCTGCCTCATCTCAACCCTCCCCCTCCCAAATTCACACCCTATGAGATGCCTTCTACCTCATCTCCCATGTCTCTGCTGTTTTTGAAACCATGGACGTCCCTTTCTTTAACATCCCTTTCCACCTCTTCGTTCACCTCACTCTACTCTTCGCCACCTACCTCCTTACCAAATATCATTCTTGGACCCAATTCCACAATCATCCCTATATTCAACCCGTACTCTTTCCCAAATTCAAATTTCTGGATTTCAAAAACACAAATTAGAAATTGAAAATAAAATAAGATAGTAAATTAGGGTTTTAGAAATTAATACATAAACCATACATAGATATAATATATTTAGTTAAGCAAAAATTTTCAAAACTACTACTTTTTCACAAACACATTGTATGCTACATAAGCATTTCATCGAATACTTAATGAGCAAAACACAGTTATAGTAATTAAGTTCCAGATTTATATGTTTGGGGATTTTATATTGTTTTTTTTTAATAATTAAAATGTGCTTAGAGAATTCCTCTTTTTTCTCTCCTTTGTTTACTTCAAAATAGAGAAAGGAGAGCGATGGACACCCTCTCTCCTATTAATATAACTAGTTTTTTACACGTACGATGCACGTTTTTATAAACAAATATTTTTTTAAAAAAATTTCTCGAACCTAAGACTTCTTTTATATTAGTTATGCATCTGCATTGCACGTGTTTGTTTGGTTACAAATAGAGTTTGTTTGGTAACAAACTCTCCCATTAAAATAGTAGAGATATTATATCTATATTGTGGTAGGGTAAAAATGGCTTGGGGCCCAACCAGGGCCCAGTACAGCTCTCACTCAAAAATGGGAAAAACAACAATCTGGCTCGGCTTCGAGCCACTACAGGGTCGGCGCCGAACCTCAAGTTCACCCCCACAAACCTGGTCTCCTCGTATCCGACGAGTCTCGATGGCCCTCGGCCTCCGATCCACGACAGCCCCACGGGCCGTCCGCCCAGCCTGGTAAAGAATGAAGATGACCTGGCACAACCTAGGCCACCAGATTCTCCCAGGAGCACAGGAGCCCCATGATCAGCCATGTCAGCTCCAAATACCACCAAGGACTTTGCCACGTCAGCCCTATACCACTCTTGGTACTGACACGTCAGCCCTAAACCCCCTGGGCCTTCTGCCACGTCAGGCCCATGGGCTTTCGGGTTCAGACCCGGCCCCCAAGCGGATCCAAACCCGGTTGGAATTCCCTATAAATACCAGACCCTCACCCACCTTTTCAGGTAATCAATCTTTTGCCACCCAAATTTCCCTAGTTATTGCTACTCTCTCACAGAGACTGACTAGATAGTCGGAGGGTCCGCCGCCGGGATAAACCTCGGTGTTCCAGGACCGTCTGCAGGTACTCGAGGCGAGGCGATCCGAGCCGATCCTCAAGCGCCGAAGCGAGCCTCCCGCTCGTCGTCCCGTGCCGCACTCTTCCCTCATTACAAATTGAGTCCGAACTCACACCTGGTGCATCCACACTGCGACCAAAAATAAACCGTATCAGGTTGGCGCCGTCTGTGGGAAACTTTATCCGGTACGGACGTGAGTCCGAGCCTCGCCACCGACGCTCTCCCTCGACCCAATCTCCCATGGCTCCCCGAGCCCGAAGATCAGCCCGTTCTGCCCGACTAGACGGGCCTCCTCCTGAGGGGGCCCTCGACGGAGGGCAAGCATCCAATAATCCGGGTGGAAACCCCGGACCCCAGCGAAGCGCTTCACACGTCGCCGAACCTGACCTTCGTCGGGTCATTGTGAACAGAAGGGCTAGCCAGGCTAGGGGAGGGACCGCTTCCAACTCGGTCCCGAACCACTCCAGGCCCGCACAAGGGGAAAGGCCGTCGGCACTCAGCCACATCGGCCGAATTCCTACGCCCCGACCCGACCCTTCCGACCACGGCGGGGTCACCAGGGGCGAGTTCAGAAGCTTCAGAGAGGAAATCTTGGAGGCCCTCCATGGAGCGCCGAGGTCCGCGACCTACGACCGAGCCCCTCAAATGAGCGAAGGGAGAAGCCACACTCTTGCGCCGACTCCCCCGCCGGAGCGCACAGATGAGGTGCTCCAATGCCTCCTAGAGATGGAGAATCGAATCGAGCGCATCGGCGACAGGAATCCCAACCTAGTCCAAGGACGGAGGCCTTCTCGACCTCCATTTTCCGTCAACATCATAGAAGCGGAGATCCCCCGGAACTTCCGGCCTCCGCAGTTCGAGACTTACAACGGCGAGGGTGATCCAGCTGATCACATGGAGGGCTTCAAAACCCTTATGATGATTCACAGCGCCTCGGATCCCCTGCTGTGCCGAGCCTTCCCGGCCACCCTCCGGGGTCCGGCCAGGGATTGGTTCTCCAAACTCTCCCGTGGCTCGATTTTCTCGTTCGACCAGTTGGAAGCCAGCTTCCTGGCCCACTTCATCACAAGCCGGAAGAGCGAAAGGACGAGCGCTTCCCTGCTCGACCTCAGTCAGAGGGTGGGGGAGTCGCTCCGTAACTTCGTCAAGAGGTTCACAACCGTGGCCAGATCCGTCTCTGCCCTCGACGCAGGGGTTGCCTCGGCAGCTTTCCGGCACAATGTCCGCCACAACCAGCTAAAGGTCTCCTTGGCAAAGAGGCCACCTCTGGACTTCCCTGACCTTCTCAACCGGGTCGAGAAGTACATACGAGCTGAGGAAGCTCTGAACCCAGAGGGCAGCAAAGAAGTCGTGGGGAAGGGCAAGCGCAGGGTCGATGATGCCGAACCTGCCAAGAAAACAGCAAAGAAAGGGGTTGGCGCGAAGAGGGCACCTCCGGTCCCTCGCTTCGAAAGGTACACTCCCTTGACACATAACGTGTCCGCCATCCTCTTAGAAATCGAAGACAAAGGCATTGTCCGACTACCTCCCCGATCAAACAACAACAAGAAGCGAGACCAGCGCTTCTACTGCCGTTTCCACAGAGATCATGGGCACGAAACCGACCAATGTCGGGCCCTAAAAGACGAAATTGAGGACCTCATCTCACGAGGGTACCTCCGAAAATTCACCAGAGAAGGCCCACGGGATTGGTGAGATGCTAGGAACCGGAGGCCTTCGCCTCCGAACCCTACTCCGAACCGCATCTAGGGTCGGGATCCCGAACCCGAGGGAGCCGCGGATACGCCATTCATCTTGCACTGTGTCCACGGGGGGCCAATAGGGGGAGAGTCAAATACTTCCCGAAAAGCCTTCATCCGAGAGGTGAATGCTGTCCAAGACAACCCCTCGCCCAAGTTGCAACCGGTGCCTGTCTCCTTCTCCGGAGAGGACCTCGAAGGCGTTCGCCTCCCTCATTGCGACGCCCTCATCATTTGCCTCCACATGGCTAATTGTGAGGTTCGACGAATTCTCATCGACAACGGCAGCTCGGTAAATATTCTCTTCCTCGAGGCCTTCGAGAATCTCAAACTACCCAGAGGCAAGCTCAAGCCAGCTGGATACACCTTGCATGGGTTCTCTGGCGTCCCTGTCGTGATAGAAGGGATTGTTACTCTCGACGTCACCGCGGGGTCGGCTCCTGTCAAGAGGACTGAGTCCATGGACTTCATGGTGGTAAACGGCAAAGCAGCTTACAACGCCATACTCGGCCGACCCGGACTATGCTCCCTTCAAGCGGTACCTTCGGCATACCATCTGAAGCTTAAATTTCCCACCACGCAAGGGGTCGGCATAGTCCGAGATAGCCAGGAAGCAGTACGGTCATGCTACATGACCGCCGTCGGAGGGGGTGTGTTCCCCCTCGACGCCGTTGAGCTCGAACCCGAGAGGGACGGTCCCGCCCCAGAGCCTGTCGACGAGCTGGAGGAGGTCCCGTTCGGCGCTGAGGATGAATCAAAGTGGTTCCGGGTGAGCCGCTTGCTCCCCGAGGACTTGAAGCCAGGCATAATCGCTTGCATCCGCCGCAACGTTGATCTCTTCGCCTGGAAGCCCTCCGACATGCCCGGGATCTCCGAAGACTTGATTATGCATCGGCTGAGCGTCATCCCAGACTCTAAGCCGGTCGTCCAGAAGAGACGCAAAGTCGCACCGGAGAGGCAGCAAATTGTGAAGGCAGAGGTCGACAAACTCTTGTCGGCTCGATTTATTCAGGAGGTCAGCTACCCCGAGTGGTTGGCCAATGTCGTCATGGTGAAGAAAACAACCGGGGGCTGGCGGATCTGTATCGACTTCACGGATCTAAATAAAGCATGTCCAAAAGATCCTTTCCCCCTCTCCCGCATCGACGCGTTAATCGACGCAACCTCGGGGCATGAGCTACTGTCCTTCATGGACGCATTCTCAGGGTACAACCATATCCGGATGTTTCCACCGGACATCTCCAAGACCTCGTTCGTCACCGACCAGGGTCTTTTCTGCTACCGCGTTATGCCCTTCGGGCTAAAGAACGCAGGAGCCACATACCAACGGCTCGTCAACAGAATCTTTAAAGACCTGATCGGCCGTAACGTGGAAGTCTATGTCGACGACATGCTCGTTAAGAGCCGGGTCGGGCCGGATCACGTCGCCGACCTCGAGGAAGCCTTCGGAGTCCTTCGACATCACAACATGAGGCTCAACCCGGCTAAATGCGCCTTCGGCGTATCCACTGGGAAATTCCTGGGGTTCATCGTCAGCCAGCGCGGCATCGAGGCGAACCCCGAGAAAATCCAGGCTATTATTGACATGGCCCCACCCCGGAATGTCAAAGAGGTTCAGAGGCTCACGGGCCGGTTGGCTGCAATCAGCCGTTTCCTCTCCAAGTCAGGGGAGAAGCCTTTCCCCTTCTTCAAGGCTCTACGCGGAAAGGGGGGTTTCGAGTGGGGTACCCATCAACAAGAGGCCTTCGAACAGCTGAAGCAGTACCTAGCCAACCCTCCTCTCCTCAGCAAGCCCGAGCCAGGCGAACCACTATGGCTCTACCTGTCCGCCTCGGATAGCGCACTCAGCGCCGTCCTCGTCCGAGAGGAAGATGGGGTCCAGAGGCCATTGTACTATGTGAGCAAAGTTCTGCTCCCCGCCGAGACGAGGTACGCAAAGATAGAGAAGGTGGCCTATGCCTTGGTCATGGCAGCCCGGAAGCTTCGTCCTTACTTCCAGGCCCACTCCGTCCATGTACTGACCGACCAGCCACTGAAGACTGTCCTTCACAAGCCCGAAAACTCCGGCCGCTTAGTCAAGTGGTCGATTGAGCTGAGTCAGTTCGACATCAGCTACCAGCCGAGGACGGCCATCAAAGGGCAGGCCCTCGCCGAGTTCATCACTGCGTGCACCGTCTCCGAGCAGCCCTGCACCGAGGCCTCGGATCCGACCTGGGAGGTCTTTGTCGATGGATCATCATGTGAAACAGGGAGTGGGGCTGGCATCATCCTTCGTGGCCCCGACCAATTCTTACTTCAATACTCCCTCCGCCTCAACTTTCCGGCCTCTAACAACGAGGCGGAATACGAGGCCATGATTGCCGGATTGACCCTAGCACATCGAGCCGGAGCCAAGCAAATCTGGGCCTTCAGCGATTCTCAGCTCGTGGTCAATCAGATCACCAGAGAATATGAAGCCCGCGACGATCGCATGGTGAGGTATTTGGCAGTAGTCCGACGTCTCCTAGCGTCCTTCTTGAAGGGTTTCGGGGCACAAACGCAGCGAAAAAGACAGATCCGAAATCCTAACCCATGGATCCGTGTACAAGACATGGCTAATAATGGATAAATAAAATTTTACCTTTCGGAGCTTTACGAAGGCTGAAAGATGGAGGTTGCAATCACCACGCAGCCCTAGTAGCTAGATCCGCGTCTCTAAGGCAGTCCACACGAACGTCCGATCGTCCAACGATCGAGGGAGCCGGTACTAGCCGATGATGCTTGCCTCTCTCTCTCTCTCTTTTGCCTCTCAACAGTTGAGCGGCTAGGGTTTTCTGTGGAAGACAGATTTGTCAAAAAAAATCATCCTAATCCAATACATCACTATGTATTTATAGGGAGAGATAAGAGGTGGGCTTAACCGTAATCAGTTTGGCTTCTGATAAGACCAATCTGATTTGGTTTTATCATTTAAATTCGAATTAACCGTAGTCAGTTTGGCTTCTGATAAGACCAATCTGATTTAAATTCGAATTATCCTTTAATTAATTAAGTCCAACTCAATTAATTAAATAACTAATTTCGAATCATTTAAATTCCGAATTTAAATTAATACTCCTTTTAAACGTTCTATGTGTGTGACCCTTTAGGTTATTATTACGTTGGCAATAATTTTATTATCTTATAATAAAATTATAAACAATGAGCGGCATCTAGTAATACATCATTGCTACCCAAGTAATAATAATAATTGGTGATTCAATTAAACCTTTCGTGACTAATGTCTCCATGTAATATAATCCTTTCAACCTTGATATTATAGATTAAACTAGAGGCATGGAACGTGTCATCCTCTTAATAATTTAATCTTTATTTTCTTGATCGATGAGTAGACTATTCAAACAAATCAATATTTGAGCATGGCCATGCATTTCATAGTCTCACTCAAACAAGAGGCCGATAATATCGCTCCTAAAATTAGGAGGGTTAAATTCCTTCTAGATCATTCATATTTCTCACACGATTCATAATGAACCCAATACTATCTTTATCATTACCCGATTAAAGATAACTTTTGATAGAATCAAAGTACATTAATTTTCGTGTAGAAATATAATGATTTCAGGTCAGAGGACCATTACACCATTATCACAGTGAGATTACTTATGACACTTATTAATTCATTCCATGTAGAATCTCACAGTGGGTCTGTCCAGTACAATGTACTCTTACATTTACCTATGTATTGATTTTAGTATCTCTATACTAATGACCCATGAGAGGTGGTCATCAATCAATCAACATACTAGTCTCAATGTATTATTACTGTCCTAATAATAATAATACTCGACTAGGGACATTTAAGATTATTATACTATATATAATCTCATGGTCATATAGTTCGTATTAATAATCTAAGGACATTTATCATGCTAATATTTATAACGCAGTAAATACGAAGCATAATAAATTATTAATATAATCAAAAGAACATAATGTCAATAATACTGATCATTGTATTGCCTCTAGGGCACCTACACTAACACTTCTGCCACTCCGCAGTCATTCGAGTCCCTAGGGAGCAAAACGCTCAAGCAGACACGTTGTCAAAACTCGCCTCTTCCTCCTTTGAGGGTCTCGACCAAACAGTACTCATAGAAATCCTCCTAAAGCCAAGTATCAACGATCAAGACCAGGAGGCAATGTGTGTCCAAGACGGTGCCAGTCTAGACGACTGGACCACTCCCATCCAGAAATTCTTAATCAATGCCGAGCTTCCTGAAGACCGAGCCAAAGCTAGACGAGTCAGGGTCCGAGCTGAAAGGTTCGTCATGATTGATGACATCCTCTTCAAACGCTCATACACCTTGGCCAACGGCAAGCCGTACCTCCGCTGTCTCACCAGCGACGAGGCCAGCTACTCGCTGAAAGATCTTCATGAGGAGATCGGCGGATGCCACATGGGGAGCAGGACGCTCGCTCGGAAGGCCCTGAATCAGGGGTACTATTGGCCGACCATGCTCCAAGATTCGCAAGACCTAGTCAAGAGATGCGGCCCGTGCCAAAGGTTCTCCCCTATCAAGAGGCTTCCTCAAGCCAATCTCTGATCCCTGGCTAGTCCTATCCCATTCGCCATGTGGGGCATGGACCTTGTGGGCCCCTTCCCCGTAGCGGTAGGGCAAAAGAAATTCTTAATAGTCGCCATCGACTACTTCACCAAGTGGCTCGAAGCCGAGCCTCTGTCCAGCATCACCGAGCGCCAAGTACAACAGTTCTTTTGGAAGAACATCATTTGCCGGTTCGAAATTCCTCGGGCCCTCGTCACAGATAACGGAACCCAATTCCAAGGTCAGAACTTCCAAACCTTCTGCGCGGACATCGGCATCCAGCAGCGTTTCTCCGCTATTTGCCACCCTCAGTCCAACGGCCAAGCGGAGAACGCGAACAGGCAAATCCTCGACAGCCTCAAAAAGCGCCTCGACAGTTCCCCCAAAGGGCTGTGGGTCGAGGAACTGCCTAGCGTGCTATGGGCGCACCGAACCACCAAGAGGATCCCCACGGGAGAGACGCCGTTCACCTTGACCTACGGGACGGAGGCAGTCATCCCCGTCGAGGTCGGCCTGCCTTCTCCCCGTATCATGGCCTTCGACGAAGCTGACAATTCATCCGGCTTGAGGGCCAACCTGGACCTCGTCGCCGAAGTCAGAGAGAAATCCTCAATCCGCAGAAGCATCTACCAACAACGGATCGAGAAGTTTTACAACAAGAAGGTCCACCCCACAAACATCAAGACGGGGGACCTCGTGTTACGAAAACTGTCCGTCTCTGATCCAACCAAGAAGAGGAAATCGGCTCCCAACTGGGAAGGCCCATACCGTGTAGTCGAGGCTGTACGCCCTGGTACATATCGACTGGCAGATATGGACGGCCGGCTCATCAGCCAACCCTGGAACGCCGAGCACCTAATGAAGTTCCTGGAAGAGCGAACATAGGTTCTAGCTTGGCTAATGTAAATAAAATCTTTTGTAAGCTTTCATGTGTAAAGGGCCGCTTCAGCGACCCTCCCTATCTTGTATGAAAGAAATCTCTTTTTGTCAAACTCCAAATGCCTCGGCAGCTCCGACCTAACACCGGACAATGGGATCGGCACCCGAGTCCTCGCTCCGGTATCGTCCCCAACGTCTCAGTAGGTCCGACTCGGCTTCAGACCAGGGAGTCTTCCTAATGTCCCGCGTCGATCCCTCACGGATCGACGGAGCCGAACCTCGCCTCCGCCACCATTCACTACACTACTAACTAGAGCAAAGAAGGAAAAGAATTCTTTATTCATAGTCCTTTATTTGGTTCTGAGAAAACAAACAAAGACCGTTACAGGACCACTCCACTCATCTCAAACTGGAGGAAGCCGCCATCTTAGGGCCCCTCGGGTCCGACGAAGGGCGGGACCACTCCGACCGAGCGACTAGGAGCCCTCTCCTCGTCATGATGGTCCTTAGGCTCAGCCACGGTCGACACACCAGCCACGGAGCTCTTGGCATCAACTGGTTGTATACGCTCCAACAGCAGCAGTGCAGAGGGAACCCCCTACGCTCGCCGACCCACCGAGGAAGATGTCGAGACACCCAGCATCGTCTTGTAATGGTGTATCTCCATCTCCTTCTCCACAATGACATCGCGAAGTAACCTCTCAGAGGAGGGCCTCTGCACCGAGGCACTTGACATGGCATGTCCAAGACCAACACTGCCGAGGTTCCGATCCACCATCGCCCTCCTCATCCGGCTTGCCTCCTCACTTAAGGCTTCAGACTTATTCCGATAATAGTTAAAAGCCGCATCAGTGTCACGAGCCCCCTTTCGGTAGCGAACCAACGTGGCCTCCAGGGCCTCAACTTTGCTCAGGAGCCACGCCACGTCGGAACGACGGGGGTCCACCTCGGGAAGGGAAGCCGCAACCTACAAGAGAACCAGCCAACTCAAAACACATAAGCAAGGAGGTTCGAAAATATCCGAGGTCAAAACACTTGGCCAGTCAAAAATCTTCTTTTATAAATGAAAGTACTTCATACAAAAAATGCGGTGGCCAGTCCGCGGAAGGCAAATACAATCGAGAGAGGGAAAAAGAAAGATAAAACTATACTACTTGTTTCCCCACCTCAACATCGGCCGGGTTCACAGGGGGGTCGGCAGCCGGGTCATCAACGGGCCCCTCTTCATTGGGGGTCTTCGCTGTCCCCTCGATCTCCATATCATAATCGAAGTTGGACAGGTCGAGGGTCGGGTAGAAGTGCCTCACGTGACTGAGGGCCTTCGCATAACACTCGTCCTGAGCCTTGATCACCAGGAGCTGACCCGTCTCCGTCAGCTCTTCCCTCTCCTTGGCGAACTTCTTCTTCTGAGCCGCCATCTTCTTCGCCCATTCCTCCTTCTCCTTGTCGAAGGCCGTCTTCATCTCCTGCTCCCTCTTATGAGAGCCTTCGAGCTCTATCTTCATCTCCTTCATCTCCTGCATGGCCTTGTCAGCCCGGTCGCGCTCCCGCTTCAAGGCCGCCTCATAAAGGCCCCTCACGTGGGCCCCCTACACGGTCGCCTGCAGTCACCGAGCACAACTAAGAAAGCCTCCTCTACAACGTAATTACAAGATAAGAGGGGTCGACAGACTTACCAGCACATTGGCCTGTGCAAGGCGAGTGTACGCCTCCTCCAGAGTCTCGGCCTTCATCTCCGAACGATCCCGGGGGGTCGCCAGCTTACTCGCCACCTCGACGGCCTGGCGCCCTCGGGTCAGGCAGTCTCCCTCGCGGATCGACCAACTCGGCACCCACGGTCGCCGAAGCCTCTCCTCTACCTTCGGATCCACCAGAGGCCCTTCCCTTTATCAAGATCGGTGGCCTTGTCCTGGTCCGGGCCGCCCTGAACAGCCACGTCCTTGCCCATCTCCGAGCGAGTCCTTTTGGCCCTCGGCTAAATAGGGGCCTCGGAGACCACCTGGGACGACCTCCTCGTCTTCATCGCCTCCCCCGTCTTCTCGGCCTTCTCCTTCTTCATGGCGAGCCTCTTTGCCTTGATTGATTCGGGATCCATGCCTGCAAAAAGATCCATTAAGAACAATGAGCGCAAAAGAACAACAAAGCCAAAAGAAAGAAACAACTACATACAAATAACGGCTGGGCTCAGTCCGACGCTCGCCAGGTGACCCTCGGTCACCTTCGTCCAGCTGATACTGTGTGATAGACGGAGGCGCTCGACGAACCTCCACTCCTCGGTCGTCAGGTCCCTCGACCTCGGCATTTTATAGCTCGGCTTAGAGTGGTTCCATCGAGTAGGAATGTTCCAAGGTTCCTCACTCCGGATCACCAGATATTTCTTCTTCCAATCCTTGATGGAGTCCGGGTGACCGTGGACGACCTTCCCCTTACTCCGGGGCGAAATGTAGTAAACACCCTCAGCCGACGAGCTGATCATCAACATCGCTCGGAACACATTCAGCCGTAGGGATACCTTCTGCTCCTCGCACATCAGCACGAAGCAGATGATCTGCTTCCAGGAGTTCGGCCCGTACTGCATCGGCGCCAAGGACGCCCAGTTCAACACCTCCCGAACAAACGGGTGGACTGGCAGCCTTAGTCCGGAGATGAAGGCGTCCACGGGAAAGACGCAATACCAATCAGGCAGGGGGTCGGTCGGGCGAAGGGTAGAGCTCGGCAACATGAGCTCGTAGCTGGACCCTATGTGGTACGCCAGCTGCAAAGCCTCCAAGTCACCTGCCTCCAGAACGGTCGGAAGTGTGTCCATCTTCACCCTCTTCCGGCTCGGCGACGACGGCTGGACCCCAAAAAGCTCCTTATCGGAAAGATCGTCGGGGTACCGACGGAACGGCTTCGGTTGTACGGGCGACCCTGTCATCAAGTTACGGTAAACAGGTGCCTGGCTCGACCCATCGGTCCTCGACCCCTTCTTCTTCGGAACCCTCTTCTTCTTGGCTCTTTCAGGCGAGGGGGTAGATAATCGCCCCAGACCGGTCGGCATGGAACTCGAGCCCACACCCTGACCTCCTATCTGAGCCCCTTCGGCTTCACCCCCTTCGGGGCCACCCTCCTCTTCGGAAGCCAACCCTAGAACCTGGACTTCGTTTGAACTACCGCTTCCCTCCTCAGATTCGCTACTCTCCACCACAAAAGGCTTCCGAGATCGCAACGGCCTCACATTATACACTGGCTCCTCCTCGCCTACCGGCTCCTCCCACGAAATCAAATCAGAAGGCTCCACATTATGTACAGACTCCCCCTCAAGCACGGGCTCCTCCCACGAAGTCGATTTGGAGGCGGGTTTCACTTTCCCCCTAGACGTCGACACTGATGAGCCAGACTGAGCCCTGTCCATCTGTGCTTAAACTAAACAGACTTACCAACTAACCTGGGGTCGCTTCGGAAGAACGAGCCTGGTGCAGCAAACTGTAGGGACGAGCGCTGAAGTGTTGGAAGATTTTTTGAAAAAGAAACAAGCGAGAAAGAAGTGGGTGATAGGGGGAGAGGTGGGGACATTTATAGAGGATGAAAACGACTCCTCGATTTCCACAATTACTGTTCATCGATTGACGTGTAACTGCCGCCTGGAAAATCGCGCCACGTCCTCGAAACGTGCGCTGCTGACGTCACCCAGTGCCAGGCTGGCAGCCAGACACAGGGGTCGGTTCGGATGAAGTGTTCGGCGGAGAAAACATTTTACTTAAGATTTAAGGCACCGTCCTTCGACAGACGCCCCGGGCTCCAGGGCTCGGTCGGCTCCCCTCTCACCCGCGAGCAGCCCGGGGCTTATGGCCTCGGCAGCCGAAACCCCGAACTGTTCGAGGGTGGGACAGAAGCCACCATCGCCGGGAGCCCTATCGGAAAGCAGATCGGCCCACCTCCAATCGGAGACGACCCATCTATCCGAGGCTCCTTATCTACCGGTCCGGATTTCGGTCGTTACCCCTCTCGCCCTGATCTCCCCTATATCTGGCTACCGTATCAAGGCCATCAGATCTAAGAGAAAATCCGGGCGGCAGAGTAACCACCTCTCCGACACGACCAGGGTTAAAATTTTGCAAGAGACAGACGTCCGCCGAAGCAGACACCTCTGATGGCCAATGGACCACCCTTGCTGTGATCAAACCCGCTGTGGAGGGAGGGGTACTTATAGCCTCCCCCATAAACCGGCTATTATGACATT
Source organism: Hemerocallis citrina (assembly GCA_017893485.1). Lineage (NCBI taxonomy): Eukaryota > Viridiplantae > Streptophyta > Magnoliopsida > Asparagales > Asphodelaceae > Hemerocallis > Hemerocallis citrina. Next base: position 246,563 of record JACEHZ010000464.1, on the reverse strand, counting down.
GGGAAAGCCAATCGACGGAAGCTCATGTGCCATGCATTTATTAGGCGGCGCCATTAATGCCCCTAGGAAATTGGAACATCGCACAGATCCCGGAGCACCTTCAATGCTCCGCAAAGACGGCGGTCCACTCCGCTCAAACCTTCTAAGGCACCACGGCTCGCCATCACCCTTGCCGACCCATAATCCCTCGAAAGCTCGAGATTCAGTCTAGCACCAGGGTAGTCTTCTCCGAAAGGCTCAACGGCTCGCTATCACCCTTGCTGACCCATAATCCCTCGTCAGCTCGAGGTCCGGTCTCGCACCAGGGCAGTCTTCTCAGGAAGACTCAACGGCTCGCCATCACCCTTGCCGACCCATAATCCCTCGAAAGCTCGAGGTTCGGTCTAGCACCAGGGTAGTCTTCTCAGGAAGGCTCAACGGCTCGCCATCACCCTTGCCGACCCATAATCCCTCGAAAGCTCGAGGTTCGGTCTAGCACCAGGGTAATCTTCTCCGGAAGACTCAACGGCTCGCCATCACCCTTGCCAACCCATAATCCCTCGCCAGCTCGAGGTTCGGTCTAGCACCAGGGTAGTCTTCTCAGGAAGGCTCAACGGCTCGCCATCACCCTTGCCGACCCATAATCCCTCGAAAGCTCGAGGTCCGGTCTAGCACCAGGGTACTCTTCTCCGGAAGACTCAACGGCTCGCCATTACCCTTGCTGACCCATAATCCCTCGAAAGCTCGAGGTTCGGTCTAGCACCAGGGTAGTCTTCTCAAGAAGGCTCAACGGCTCGCCATCACCCTTGCCGACCCATAATCCCTCGAAAGCTCGAGGTTCGGTCTAGCACCAGGGTAATCTTCTCCGGAAGACTCAACGGCTCGCCATCACCCTTGCCGACCCATAATCCCTCGAAAGCTCGAGGTTCGGTCTAGCACCAGGGTAGTCTTCTCAGGAAGGCTCAACGGCTCACCATCACCCTTGCCGACCCATAATCCCTCGAAAGCTCGAGGTTCGGTCTAGCACCAGGGTAGTCTTCTCCGGAAGACTCAACGGCTCGCCATCACCCTTGCCGACCCATAATTCCTCGAAAGCTCGAGGTCCGGTCTAGCACCAGGGTAATCTTCTCAGGAAGTCTCAACGGCTCGCCATCACCCTTGCTGACCCATAATCCCTCGAAAGCTCGAGGTCCGGTCTAGCGCCAGGGTAATCTTCTCAGGAAGTCTCAACGGCTCGCCATCACCCTTGCCGGCCCATAAACCCTCGCCAGCTCGAGGTTCGTTCTAACATCAGGGCAGCCCCCTCATGAAGGCCCAGCGATTCGCCATCCCATTTCTACAACCATAAACACTCCTCCACGGCTAGCTCCCGCACCCCCGCAGGAGTGGGGGGCTTGTGTGGTAGGGTAAAAATGGCTTGGGGCCCAACCAGGGCCCAGTACAGCTCTCACTCAAAAATGGGAAAAACAACAATCTGGCTCGGCTTCGAGCCACTACAGGGTCGGCGCCGAACCTCAAGTTCACCTCCACAAACCTGGTCTCCTCGTATCCGACGAGTCTCGATGGCCCTCGGCCTCCGATCCACGACAGCCCCACGAACCGTCCGCCCAGCCTGGTAAAGAATGAAGATGACCTGGCACAACCTAGGCCACCAGATTCTCACAAGAGCACAGGAGCCCCATGATCAGCCATGTCAGCTCCAAATACCACCAAGGGCTTTACCACGTCAGCCCTATACCACCCTTGGTACTGCCACGTCAGCCCTAAACCCCCTGGGCCTTCTGCCACGTCAAGCCCATGGGCTTTCGGGTTCAGACCCGGCCCCCAAGCGGATCCAAACCCGGTTGGAATTCCCTATAAATACCAGACCCTCACCCACCTTTTTAGGTAATCAATCTTTTGCCACCCAAATTTTCCTAGTTATTGCTACTCTCTCACAGAGACTGACTAGATCGTCGGAGGGTCCGCCGCCGGGATAAACCTCGGTGTTCCAGGACCGTCTGCAGGTACTCGAGGCGAGGCGATCCGAGCCGATCCTCAAGCGTCGAAGCGAGCCTCCCGCTCGTCGTCCCGTGCCGCACTCTTCCCTCATTACAAATTGAGTCCGAACTCACACCTGGTGCATCCACACTGCGACAAAAAACAAACCGCATCATATATCTTATACTAATAGGAGAGAGAGAGTCTACCCCTCTCTTCTTTTTTTTATTTTAAAATAGAGAAAGGAGAGTAAAAGTAGGGATTCTTATTTACTTAGCACGTGCACTACCCATGATTTTTATTAAAAAAAACAAAAACAAAATAAAAACTCGAATCCCTCGAACATAGGCACTTTCCCCTCTCACATTTCCAACCTCACAAAATCTCACGGACGGGGGGCCGGCCCTGGCCGAGGGCCCAATTCAAGGGAATGGCCCAATTTTTTTTAAGTATAATGGATTAATGATCATATAATTAATATAATAGAATAATGGGTTTGTAATTAATTTTTAGGGGAGGACCCATTTAGTAATCTCTCTCACTCTTCGAGTGTCACTTCAATTTTTTCAATTTTTTTTGTTTGTCAAGCGTCTCTTCATCTTCTTCAAATTCTTTCTCCCACTCTCTCCCTCCTTACGACATCTTCAGATCTTCTTAAAAATTTTAAAAAAATTCTCTCTCCCCACTTCCGGGCGTCACTTAATTTTCTTTATAAAAAATTTTCATCCTTCAACTTCTTCTATCTAACAATCTTCAATTCACTGGGGCACTGATCGACCACTGTAAGTTACATACTTACATTCTTCAATTTACTCATCTCTAACATTATAATGGGAGAAGACCTTAGTGTCATTTGTAAATATTTTGTCATTCTACTAACCCATGCAATACTCGTGCATAACTATTATAAAGGAGATTCTAAGTTCAAATCCCGACTATGTCTAAATTTTTATTTTAAAAAACTATATTTATTAAGACGTGCATCGCACGTGTAAATTACTAGTAAATCATAATCACAACATTTTCCTTTTAATTTCCATTTTGTTTTCTGACCTGTATTTCTGTAAATACCAGATGACGAATACACTTTGCTTTCTCTAAAATGCCATTTTCATTTTAATTGTACTATCCTGAAGTGGATTGAATACACTTAACATAATCCCTGCCCTGCATGTACATGTTTTTTTAAATGCCATATTCAATTTTTCTAGGATGTACATTTTTCTAGCTATATTTAGAGTTTGGTTTGAGTAAATGTTTGCAAGATTTGAATCTATTTGTTATTTATCCTTCTCATAAATCATAATCCTTGCATGAAGTTAGTTGGATTGGACTTCTTTCTTGTCTTTCTTTCTTTATTGTTCTGTCTATTATTTTTGGGCACTGTAAGTCTATAAATGTTAATTTCAGACAATAAAATTTGAAACTAATAACTACTGTTTATGTAACCCCCATTTTCGATAATTATTAATTTTTGCGTATTTTCTATAATTTAAATTTTTATAAATTTATTTTGTGTTAGATTCGATTTGGATCTTCTATTAAAATCTTTTTTAATCGAAATCTATATTTATTTCGAATAGTGGTTTTCTATCCCTAATTGATCGACTATTTATATTATTAATTTTCTGATTTTAATAAATTTGTTAAACCCAAAATCCTATTTTGATGCATATCATTATTATTATTGTTATTCTTATTCTTATTGCTATTGGTATTTGTATTATTGTTCTTATTATTATTGTTATCGGTAATATTATTTTTAGGAAAAAAGGGGTATGAGCAACTTGCTCATTTAGTAAATAAGCAATTGATGATGTGACATACATGTGATTGGAAAAGCCTTAAAAGGGTTAGTTGTCCAATGTATCACATGCATGCCACATAATCAATTGCTCATTTACTAAATGAGCAAGTTGCTCATATCCCTTTTACCCTTATTTTTATCATTATTATTAGCATTATTATTATTACTAGTTTAATTTTACCGTGCACCGAGTGCACGTGACTTGGTGCACAAAAATGGTGAAAATTTCATCTAAACATACTTTCATTAAGCACACGTATATTCTTCAAACTACAAATTCGACGAAGTCAATCATCCTAAAAAGCTAACCATGGATTTCAAAATTATTCCAACAACAACAAGCTCATTGAAATCGAATTTGAAGCAATTATCGAGAACCCAAGTTTAATCAATTCAAGCAGAATTTCAATCAAAACAAAGGAAAAATGGATCAAAATTCGAACGATGTAAAAGAGAGATATATGCGTAATAGTTTCATCTAAAACATAATTAAAAAAAGTTATTTAAAAAAACAAATAAGTAAATCCTAATGTGATATCATCGTATTTTTCATAAGATCAATCATCACTTTCAACTTTAACTTTCTTGAGCTTAAAATTGCTTGTACTTTCTTGTTCATCCTTTTTAATTTTGCACCCTGTCAATATTCTCGTAGTTGTTCTTCCATATTGGACATCTTGTGATTTGATCAAAAACGTATACTCATCTCCAATGCATTTCTTGGTCCGTCTATCAAATTCTTCAACATTTTTTTCCTGCATATAAAAAAATTAAGAAATTGGCTCTTAATTAATTGTAACACTGTGGGAATAACATATTATACCTTTTTCTTAATATCTTCCAGGTCTTTTGCGGAACAGCCAATGATGCACCTTGCTTCCTCATCAAATAAAGTCAATTTTGCCTCCGCACTTTTATCTTTTATTGTAATTTTGAATACATATCTGAAATATGTTATTGTTAGTTTTTTTTTAAATTAACTGTTTATTTTTTTTAATAATTTGATTGAAGAATGGAAATATGGGAAACTAACAATATGTTGTTTTGTATACCTTGGCTCATATTCAACATTACTCTTTTTACATTTTCGACAATAAGCTTCTTCATTTTCGACATTGACTTTTGTTGAACAGATTTTGCATGCAATGTACCATGGATCTCTAACGTCTTTGACACTTTTGATCAAAACTTTGCAATAGTAGTATTTTGCCTTGAAATATGAAAAAGAAATTAAAGTCATCAAAAAATTTATAGACATATATAGAATTGAATAAAATATTTAAAATAATTTCGTTGTCCATAATACCTCTGAAGAATCTTCGTCCATCTAGTAACTGTTATAAAAGAAGAGTTGGAGTTGTAAATATGCTTACTTGCGTGCAATGCACGGCAACTCCAACTCTCCCATTATTATCTTCACATTTACTTTTAAAAATATATAATCATATTTGTTAAGACATGCATCACACGTCCAAATAAGAGTTTTTACTTTTTTATAATAATTAAAAAAAAAGTTAATACCTGCATCGCACGTGTATATTGCTACTATATATAATTTATGAAATGCTCTTCAAATCGCCAAAATCTTCCTCTTCTGGCCGATGTGAAAAGAAAGTCCCCATTTATAAACACAACCCACTCCATGACTCGGTTTTATTTTCTTGGTTTTTTTTAGCTTCATTTTTGTTGCGTTTCAGTGTTTTTTAGCATGGTTTTTTTTTGTTTCGGTCTTTTTGAGTTTTTTTTTTTTTTTTTTTTTTGTGGGGGGGGGGGGGGGGGGGGTGTGTTTAATTTCATTAAGATTAAGCGACTATTAATTGGTTTCGATTTTGTTGTTTAATTTAATTAAGATCAATTTAATCTAATTAGTTTAAACCATAATTAATTGAGATTAATTTCAAATAAAACAAAAAATTAAAAATTATTATTAATTTTTATTGTATATAATTATCTCCAAAGTTTGAGTTTTTTTATAGAGGTAATTGCAATAATTGGCATGTTGGGTGATAATTCTTTCAGAGCTTTTTCTTCCTTGATTGCTAATTCTCCCCATAATGTAAGTAAGATTGATTTTGACCTTAAATTAAGACAAACCTATGAATTACAAAACAATTATGTATATTATTATACAACTTAATTAATTGATATTACCTGAATCCTACAACTGTAAGATTTCGCTTCTCTACTTCATTACCATATTTTGAGTCCACCTTATCTACATCTCCTGCATTAATTACTGCTAAACAAAGATCTGTAATTCAATGCAATTAGTATTAGTATTTGATATCCTTTATATATATATATATATATATATATATATATATATATATATATATATATATATATATATATATATATATATATAAACATAATTATATATATATATAAACATAATTTTTTACCTTTAAAGACAGTAGAAGATGTATTTTGCAATTCGTCTATAGTTGCAAATTTGTACCTATCCTTATCAATGATAAGATTTTTCTCAACTTCATCTACAACACTTCCCAACTTCAAAATGATGTCAAATTTATCGTGCATTGGGTTATATCTTTTGTCCACATTTTTTAGTACTCCATTAGAAATTAAGTAAGTTTTATGCTCCTCAAGCGTATGTTGGAATGCTTCCACTGCTTCATTAAACATTATCGCCAGTATTCTAGTTCTCTAGAAAAGATGAAAATTAAGTATTAATAATTATTTATGTATGTATATGTATGAATATTTTAACAATATTTAAAGTATCTACCTCATCATCCATTAGTGCCACTTTCGAGATTTTTCCTGTGCCTTTACTATTTTTGTATTCTTTCACACCATAATGTTTCGTAACTAATACTTTAATAGTCCACAATTGTTGATTTTCTTGCAAGGAATTGATAGAGGAGTAATCATTGTGATATTTGTCCATTGATATAGTTAATCTACAAAAAATAAATTAATTAAGTTAATATGTAAGGAATAGTAAAAGTGATATTTAGATGATGTGCCAGCAAAAAGAATATAACCAAAAATATTTTGGGGTGAGAGATTTGAGACTTATTAAGTTATTAACCATGGAATGACCTCAGCAGTATAATATATTAAGGTTCAAAGGACATTTGCCAAGAAACAACTTGCCATGAAACCCTATGGATAAATTTGCATAATATACAACAAAGATGACCATAATTCTTGCAAACATAACATTGTATTTTCTGTTCAATCCAAAACAATCAATGTCTACAGTATGGCACCTCTGGCTCTAATCCAAGTAGATTCCATCCATTGTAATAATCTAACGATACCTTAAACAAAATGCTTGCCAGTTAGATTCTTCCTTCAATAGCTGAAGAAGAATCCTGTAATAACATTAGATGGGACCAGAAGATAGTTTTGTTCTTTTAGTACTGGAAATTGGAAAATGTTTATTTCACTGCAGATGTTGTACCATTTGTGTGTATTAATGCATTTAAACTCGAAACACCACTAAGGATCAAACACTCTCCAAAATTGCTGGAAATTGAATTGATAGCAACCATATAGCTAGCTGATTACATATAAGTTAGTAGCGATTAGCAATTAATTAGGTTGCAGCTAGACTATACTATTTACACTCCTAAATCTAACTGTGATTTTCATGTACTACATATCCGTTTCTGTAAATACTAAATACAAACCTAAAGAAAATTAACAGTCTACAAAACAGACATAGTACTTCTTCACCTCTATACATAGATTCAGGATATAATCAACACCACTGTTACCTTCACGGAAAGTGTGGCTCACGTAATAATCCGGTAGGAAAATTTAACTAATCCACTCATCATGCATGCAGTAAAAACATTACCTTCTCGATGTCTTTCTGCATGAAGCAAGTCTAAATTAACTTGAAGAGTATCCCCTCTTTGTTCTGAAATAAATGAAGAGTAAATAGAAAATATTGCAGTGAAGAGGACTGGCTATTGCAGATCTAGGACATTTAAGCTGGATATTTTTTCCAAACCAAGAAAGTAGACATTCCCCTTCCAGACAAGAGGATCCTCGTCAAGTTTATGTCAAAAGTTTAAACAATTATCAAGATTTATACCTGTTAATAACCCGACGAACTATAATGCAAGTTTGGTAGCAAAGTGGTAGGGGCGTTCTCATATTGCTGGATATTGTTGTGAATTTGCATGTCTGATGCATAATTAACAGAAAACTTAACAGAAAACAAAGCTGTAGATACTGATTAAAAATCCTCCATCATAGCTGCAACAGTTTTATTGTTCGTTTGTATCATAATATGTATTTTGCTTCAACTTTGTACATGCATGGTGATTTTACATCGTAGTCTAATATATTTGTGTGTTCGGAAATCACTTGATATTTTCCGACCTGAATATTACTACTGTAAGCTCCCCTGGTCAGACGCTGACGATTGTGCTATACTATTGTAGTTTTGATCTATGTTAAGTTTTCTTGATCGAACCACGCTGTTATATATACATCGGGATTCTGATGCTTGATTGAAAAGTGAACTATTAATACTGTAAACATGGAGATTTCAACTTTGGCCTCCATAATCTCAGTGCTATTTCTGTCCTCTTTTTAAAAGCAAATGCCAAACAAATCAGCCACTTTGGAGGAATATTCTTGAGTGCTCCAACAATTGCGGGGGCTATCAACTTTGATGTGGCTTGTTCATCAAATTGATATGTTTATTAGTTGAATTTTGAATGTATTGGCTGTCAATGTATTGGTTGCGTTATGTCGGACATTTCTGATGTCTTTGTGAGACTTTTGTTTTGGGGGTTTAACTGGAATGAATCTTGGAAACTAAACAGGGTATTTTCATTGTTACCTTGAATGTCGAGGTCAGATGAGGAATTAGTGTTATGGAGAGTGATTTAATAAGATTACTTCAGTTATGTCAAATTTAGACAGATTGAGACTTTGTTAGGAGTTGAGTAACATCGATGATTGCTCAACCTTCGGTCATTGTTTAGCCAAAAACCAAACTGATATTGTTTGTGACTATTAACAAAAGAACAATCTTTTAGATGTAATGAGAAACTGTTATGTCAGTGGCCAACTGTTTTGAAATATCAGATACGATGGTATTGGTGCAGCATTGACCTACACTACATAATAGTTTTTCATTACTCTGTACTTCCCTTAATAAATGTTGCCCTGATTACATAAAATATTTACATTTATTAAGAAGTTCTATACTAATAAACCAACTAACTAAAAGAAAATTATGTATGAAACTAACCTGCAGGAACAACTGAACAGAGATACAATCACAAGAAAAAAGAGAAATTTGCATTAAACAAATATGTATAGAAATTTGCAATAAATATTGCAAGAATAAATGAAAGCAGAAAAACAATCTAAAATATGTATGGAGATAGTTAGTTCCATACATACTGTTTACAGTTTGTACAAGAAAATATTATCATTTAACACACAGAATTAAATATCAAGCATATTTGCATTAAATAAGAATTCAGAATGTATAAAAATATATGTAGAAAAAGTGGAATTTCTCTTCGTAAATTTTACCTTTGATTGCTACACGAACAACCTAGCCTTCCAATTTGCGAACTTGTGATGAGACGAAACTTGCAATGAATTTGTCTGGCAATTTTATTGGGTATTTATAGCCTATAGGGGAACATTAACTTGAGGTGAATGTATATCTCTTATATCTAATTTTTAAATAAATATAATATGATCCTATCAATTGAATATGTGATGTATGATTAATTTAATTTGAATTTTTATTTTTGGAGGTTTCGAGATAAATCTGAAAGTTGAATTAAGATCTAATGATCTAACAGTAATTGGCTTAAGTTGATTTATACATCGACGGCTGAGATTGGCTCCTAAGAGTTCAAAATAGATGATGGAAAAATCTAGTAAAAGTTTATAGATACAAAAATATAAAACTTATAGTTGTAATATATTAGGCCAAGTTAAAATTCAAAATAAGGTAGTCATATTGTGCTGTGCGTTCAAGAAGAAAAATTGTTAAAATTCAAATTAAATCATATTATGCTACTTTTATAGGATATCTATATATCTTTTTAATTATCATATTTTAGGATATCTATATATCTTCCATTATATCTATATCTTAAGGGTATCTACATTCATTTGAATCTACATTTGAATGTAGATACCCTTAACAGTATAGTTTAGTCAATCGCATTTAATAATGATCATCAGGTGCTCGTTTCAAGGCTATATTCACCATCACAGTGTGTTCCAAAGCTATGTTCTAAGAAAGATGGCTGGGCGGGCCAATATTAAAAGGGTATTTAACTTATTATGTGTTCAGAACCCCTATGTTTTCAATGAAAGGTTTGTTCTAGTCATTTTGTGGTACAAACCCCTATGTATTATATATTAAATTTAATATATAATACATGTGGCCAACACTCTTCAAAAAACTCAGGTGGCTTTGGTACACAATCCTTCGGATGGTTTTCTCTGCTCACATGGTCCAGCTAGCATATTTCAAGTATCTATAAAAAACTTTACTTGGTCTAGCATTTCAAAACAGATGATGAAGTCAAAATGATCCTTCTTTAATCCACCAAATATTGTGACAATTGACAAACAACCATGGACAATGCATATTGCAACTTAGTTCCATTTTCTACAGCATCAAAAAATGTAAAATTCATGTTCAGATACAGTGTATCGTCTGACTCGTCCTTTTGTTTTAGTAATTCCTTCTCATTCAACAATTTGAAAACTTCCCCTTCATGCTGCAGGTGCAGTTCAATGCATCTCAACCTTTTATTTCCTAATGCACAACAGTCCTACCTATATCTATGAATCGCTCCAGCCTTTTCGTTAACTTTGCTAAGGCCTGTATACATAAAGTCCAATTCTTATAAGATCCAACTCCTTTTGGAGTAGTATCAGTTCATTACAAATTTCTATCAAACCTCCTTCACATTGACCTGATTAAATTGGTTTCACACAGAACTCCATTCACACCAATCACATTATTATAATGTTGTTTAACTTCATAACTTGCAATTTATCAATAATATTCCTGTACCAATGTCATCTATCATTGAGCTATCCAATAAATCAACATTTCGCATATACAACTCCTAATTACATCACATAGCATGTATAGAGAATCTACATATTATGCCTCTCAAGCTGGGTTTTATGTTTGACGATTGTACTTGAGTTAAAAAGATTCCCAAAAACTAACCTAATAAATCGGGTAGGTGTGAATTAATAGCCAGACACTATGACATAATTCTACACTAATAATTCAAAGTCTGTAGACTTGCTCTTTTGCTGGAGCCTCTTCCTCTACAAGATATTGCATGGAGGCTTCTTGTTGTTTTTTTCCCAAACTTTGATACTTATTTGCCTTACTTGAACCCACAAAAGAAAAACCACACACAACCACAAAAATACATCCTCTTCGAACCATTTTCAAGAGTTCACAAGTAGTAAACTTTTTCCCCACTTGACTTTGGATTTCTCCCTATAAAATTGAATTCACTCTCCCCTATACTGCCAGAATATTGCAGCCCTCATATAGTATGAATATTGTATCAATGGACAAATCATACAATATGAACATGTTTGATATAGACAAGATAATTTGCAACTTTCATGTATCAATGGAACTATAAATCATACAATTTTTTTTGCAAATAGTCAGCAGATGACGGTTGGTGTTTATTACAATCTTTGGCTTACAGAGGTTCATGTAACAATACAATTAACTCTAAAAATATTACATCCTCTCCTCTTTGCTACATTAAAGAGATCATGCAAGATCTCACTATACAAAACTTAGACCTCGCAGGATCATTACATTAAGATACAAATACTAACAAAGACTAATAGTTATGGATATACCAAAATACATCTGTAAACTCAGAAATTCAACAAAACAAGAAAAACAAAGCAAAGGACAAAGGTGAATGGTTGAAGAAGATGGCAGATGACAAATGTTGTATTCGGGTTAAGTATGATACATCTTGCACTGCCTTCCTCTTGAATTTCCAGCCTCATAGAATAACTCAGAGGATTATGGTCTTTGGCTTGTAAGATCCCGCTTTGGCTTGCCTACAGCTTCAACGCCCTGATGTATCTGGTTTGTATCTAGCTTTTGATCACCTGTAGTTTCAATATCCTTTAGAATTGAATCATGACTTCATTTAAATGTGGTAACTTCAAATTTGTACAATTTATATATATAAAAGGAGGATTAAAGTAATTAAAGATATGGAGATTAGAAGATATAAATGGGTCAATATATATATATATAGAAATTAGGAAAGTTGTAAATTGCTTTATTAGCTTATATAGCTCACAAATTTCACGAGTATAAAGACAAGAATAACACTTCATTGTAGGACTAATGGTAAAAGATAATATAAGATAGCAAATATAATTCCCAGAAAAGTCACACATAATATCATGATTCAAGAATCATGCCTGGAGTTAATATTTGGAGGGTCTGGCTTATAGAGATGTTTTGATTCAATACCCTTCAGAAATGAAACATGAAAAAATTACATAATCCAAGACTTTTATCAACACAACAAAATTATTTTAAATGGAACAGTTATTTGGCAGCTCACAAGTAAAAAAGTGAAAATTTTGAAGAAAAATAGGCCTCACAAGTTGCATAATTGCATATACAAGGACGTCAATGTTCCAAGAGCTAAACAGTATAGACAATTAAATACTACGACCATAAAACTGGAGGATTTTTCATGAAGTAATTTAAACAACAATTATAGCAACTAAAGTGTCATATATAGCCTCAGTTACTAATATTATTTCATTTAATGATTGCATACCACAGCATCAAATGTATCATCAAAATCGTCAACCGAAAAACAAATATTGGGATAGGCAGGTAATGTTTCAACTCTGATATGGAGTCTGGGACCTTAAATAGCATCTAAAGTGTTATGTTATGACCCAAATTGCTCTTAAGGCCCATTGGACTTAGTATCTTCATATATGTAATACTTAGAATCAAATGAATACTAATCAACATTTTTGCCCTAATCTCTAATAGCAGCCGACATGTTCTTCTTCCTCTCTTCTCATCCATCTTCTCAAAACCCTAACAATCCACAACCCATTCAAATCCTAATAAACTGGTATCAGAGCCAACACCAAAGCCCTTTAAATCCAGATCCGATCATCATCCAACTCAACGGCGATCCACTCGTCCTCCTCCGACTTTGATCCACCCGTCCTTCATCAGACTCAACGTCGATCGCGCCGCTCGATCCGACGAACGGCGAGGAAGCAGCTGCCGGAGACACCGACTCAGTCCAGATCAGATCACCGACCACCGATCAAATCCGATCAGTCCATTTGCTCCAAAATCGGTGCTTCATTCTCCTAATCTGACTCAGGCGTTGCAGTAGCCGAAGCATTGCGGGATCAAATCCTAACCAATAAGGAAGGTTTGTTTTTGGGTGATTTGAGTAACTAATTTTTGGGGAAAATTTGGTGTTTTCTTGATTTGGGTTCAAGAAATTTGTATGGATATGTCGGAAAAATATGATATTGAGAAGTATGATGGGAAGACGAGTTTTGCATTATGGCAAGTGCGTATGGCAGCGATTTTGTCGAGCCAAGGCGTTAAGGATGCCATTTTTGGTCGAGAAAAATTGATTGATGCGGTGGCGGATAAGAAATGGAGAGAGATGGATGATAAAGCGCTCTCTATTATCCAATTGTGTTTGAGCGATTCGACATTGTAAGAGGTCCTATCGGAGAAGACCGCTAAGGCTTTGTGGGAGAAGTTGGAGAATATCTACATGAAGAAGTCCCTCACCAATCGACTGCGGTTGAAGTTGCGCCTCTACACTCTTCGCATGGTTGAAGGTACATCAATTTCCGATCATATTACGGAGTTTGCATCTATTTTGAATGATTTAAGTAAGATTGATGTTAAGGTGGAGGATGAGGACCAAGCCCTTTTGTTATTATGCTCATTGCCCGCATCATACAAGGCTTTTAGAGACATGTTGATTTATAGTAGAGATAAAATTTCTCTAGAGGATGTTAAGAGCAATTTGCAAGCCAAATTGCACATTGATAGTGAGATGACCAATAATGAGAAAGGGAGCCAAGGTGTTGGTTTAGTTGTTGATCGAGGTAGGTCATGGGACCGAAACTCGAAAGATACAAGGATCCGTTCGAAGTCTAGGCACAAGAATTTGACGTGCAACTATTGTAAGAAGAAGGGACACATTAAGGCCGATTGTTTCAAGCTAAAAAATAAACAAAAGGCGGATAGTAAAGGTTCTTCTTCGGAGGAGGCCAATGTGGCCGAATGTGACACGGTTGATACTCTTTGTGTGACAGATACTAATGTTGATGATATGCATTATTGGGTGATGGATACGGGTGCTTCGCAACACATGACTCCGAATAGAGATTGGTTTGAGACTTATGAGCCTACGGATGGTAAGGTTCTCATGGGGAACAACAATATGTGTAAGGTTGCCGGGATTGGTTCGGTGACAATTAAGTTCCATGATGGAAAGGTCCGAAGGTTGACGGGTGTGAGGCATATACCTGATTTGTCTAAGAATTTGATTTCTTTGGGGTCTCTTGAAGAAAAGGGGTGTAAGTTCCAAAGTGAAGGTGGAGTCCTCAGAGTCTCTAAAGGGGCTCTCACAATCATGAAGGCAAAGAGAATTGGAACTCTTTATTTCTTACAAGGTTCCACGGTCACAGGCTCGGCTGCCATTGCACGTTCGGGTACTATGTCGGATGAGGAGACTACTAGGCTTTGGCATATGAGATTGGGGCATATGAGCGAGCGAGGAATGACCATTTTGAGCAAGAGAGGCTTGTTGTGTGGCCAATGCACGGGCAACTTGGAGTTTTGTGAGCATTGTGTATTTGGCAAGCATAAGAGGTTGAGCTTCTCCACGGCCATTCATTCGACCAAGGGAACACTTGACTACATCCATTCGGATCTTTGGGGACCTTCTCGTGAGCCTTTCAAAGGTAATGGTTCTCGTTATATGCTTACTTTCATTGATGATTTCTCAAGGAAGGTTTGGGTTTATTTCTTGAAAGAGAAAAGTGATGTGTTTAGCACCTTCAAAGAATGGAAGTCACTTTTAGAGAACCAAACAGGAAGGAAAGTTAAGAGGTTGAGAACCGATAACGGTTTGGAGTTTTGCAACCGTGAGTTTGATAATTTTTGCAAGGCTGAAGGGATTGTTCGGCACAAGACGGTGGTCAACACTCCACAACAAAATGGTGTTGCAGAAAGGATGAATAGGACACTACTTGAAAGGTCTAGAAGTATGCTTTCAAATGCGGGTTTGGGTAAGGAGTTTTGGGCGGAAGCCATCAACACATCTTGCTATTTGGTAAATCGATCTCCTACCACTTCAATTGAGTTGAAGACACCCGAAGAAGTGTGGTCGGGTAAGACGGCCGATTATTCGAATTTGAGGGTGTTTGGTTGTCCCGCTTATGTACATGTGAATGAAGGAAAGTTGGAGCCTAGATCGAAGAAGTGTATTTTTGTTGGGTATCCCAGAAATGTGAAGGGGTATAAGTTGTGGTGTCCCGAATCATCCAAGTTCCTTATTTCAAGAGATGTCATTTTCAATGAGTCGGCCATGTTGAAGGCAAATGATGTTGCACCCGAGCCGACTATTAAGGAGAATGAGAAGGTTGAGAAGAAGGTGGATTTTAAGGTGCCGGTCCAAGAAGGTGATGATTTGATCTCACATGATGATGTCAATTTGGAGGAAGCCCAAGAAGAGGTACAACCATATGCATTGGCAAGGGACCGAGCCAGAAGAGAAACAAGACCACCTACGAGGTATGGATACTCCGACTTTGCTTATTGTTTGGCAATTGCAGAGGATGTGGAGTATTGTGAGCCATCTTCCTACAGAGAAGCTATTTCTTCTAAAGATGCGGCCAATTGGGTTGCCGCTATGAATGAAGAGTTACAATCTTTGCAACAAAATGAGACTTGGTCTCTTGGGAAGCCTCCCAGTGGTAAGAGGATTGTGGGTTGCAAGTGGGTGTTTAAGAGGAAGATTGATGGCTTAAATCCCGCGAATTTTCGATACAAGGCAAGACTAGTGGCTAAAGGGTACAGTCAAGTCCAAGGTGTGGACTTCAATGATGTGTTCTCTCCTGTAGTTAAGCACACCTCCATTCGAGTTTTGCTCTCTTTGGTGGCAATGAAGGATTTGGAATTGGAGCAAATGGATGTAAAAACTGCCTTCTTGCATGGTGATTTGGAGGAGCAAATTTACATGAGCCAACCGGAGGGTTTTGAGATTGCGGGAAAGGAGGACCGTGTGTGTCTTTTGAAGAAGTCCCTTTATGGCCTTAAGCAATCGCCGCGGCAATGGTACAAGAAGTATGACTCATTCATGGTGAGTATTAATTTCCATCGTTCCAATTATGATAGTTGTGTTTACTTCAAGAAGTTGGATGGTGGGGATTTCATTTACTTGTTGCTCTATGTGGATGACATGTTGATTGCATCCTCAAACTTGAAAGAAGTTAGGAGGTTGAAAGAGCAACTAAGTTCGGCATTTGAGATGAAAGATTTGGGGGCCGCCAAAAGGATTCTCGGGATGGAGATCACAAGGGATAGGTCCAAGAGAAAGTTATTTCTTTCACAAAAGAGCTTTGCCGAGAAAGTGCTACGCCGTTTTGGCATGGAGAAAGCGAAAGTTGTTTCAACACCTCTTGCGGCGCATTTCAAGCTTTCGGCCGCTTTAAGCCCAAAATCCGATGATGAGAAGAAATATATGGAAAAGGTTCCATATTCAAGTGTAGTCGGGAGTCTCATGTACTTGATGGTGTGTACTCGACCCGACATTGCTCAAGCCGTTAGTGTGGTAAGTAGATATCTCTCTTGTCCAGGGAAAGGGCATTGGGAAGCAGTGAAGTGGATCTTCCGCTATTTGAGAGGTACTATTGATGCTTGCTTGGAGTTTGGTAATGGCAAGAAACTGACGGGCTTTGTGGATGCAGATTTTGCGGGTGATTTGGACAAGAGGCGTTCCTTGACGGGTTATGTCTTTACCCTTGGAGATTGTGCAATTAGTTGGAAGTCTACACTTCAAGCCACCGTTGCACTCTCAAGCACTGAGGCCGAATATATGGCGATTACTGAGGCTATTAAGGAGGCTATTTGGCTCAAGGCGTTTATTGGTGAGATGTCTTCACTTGAGGGTCCTGTTGAGGTGTTTTGTGACAACCAAAGTGCGATTCATTTGACTAAGGACCGCATGTACCATGAGAAGACGAAGCACATTGACATTCGATACCATTTTGTTCGAGATGTGATCTCGGATGGCAAGGTTGCCGTGAAGAAGATTGGTACCGAATCGAATCCGGCCGATATGCTCACAAAGCCTCTTCCAATTGCAAAGTTCAAGCTTTGTTCAAGTTTGATGTCGGTTTGTTTCTAGCTAGTTTGAGCTAGTTTTGTTTCTAGCATGTTGCTAGTTTGTTTTAGGTTATGTTTGCTTTATGTTTTAGTTTGTTTTAGATGCAATTTGGTTCAAGGTGGAGATTGTTATGTTATGACCCAAATTGCTCTTAAGGCCCATTGGGCTTAGTATCTTCATATATGTAATACTTAGAATCAAATGAATACTAATCAACATTTTTGCCCTAATCTCTAATAGCAGCCGACATTTTCTTCTTCCTCTCTTCTCATCCATCTTCTCAAAACCCTAACAATCCACAACCCATTCAAATCCTAACATAAAGTAAATAGTCATCCACATGATAATGTGACTTTGGTCCATATAGTATCAAATTTTACAAGCAAGTTGCATAATTGCATCTACAAGGACGTCAATGTTCCAAGAGCTAAACAGTATAGACAATTAAATACTACGACCATAAAACTGGAGGATTTTTCATGAAGTAATTAAAACAACAATTATAGCAACTTAAGTGTCATATATAGCCTCAGTTATTAATATTATTTCATTTAATGATGGCATACCACAGCATCAAATGTATCATCAAAATCGTCAACCGAAAAACAAATATTGGGATAGGCAGGTAATGTTTCAACTTTGATATGGAGTCTGGGACCTTAAATAGCATCTAAAGTAAATAGTCATCCACATGATAATATGACTTTGGTCCATATAGTATCAAACTTTACAAAACCTTTTCAACATCATAGGATCACTGACGTTTGAAGTCTTGCCAACAAAATTGAGTTATATGCACATTAAAAATTCTAAAGCTTCACATACATAAGCATGAACCTTCCAAGTACACAGTTGGAAGAATACTTTGTATTGGCCCAGTTATATAATAGAAACTTTTAACATCAACATCTTGTAGCCTATAAGCCAATTAGAGATTTGGTGAGGATGGACGAAAAAAATTGTACCTGAATGACAAAGAGGCCAGTGTGGAAAACGCAGGGATTGATGAACACAGCACAAAACTGGCCGCACTAGAAGAGTTCATCAGTATTCATATAGCTTGTTTAATGTTAACTTAAATCTAACATTGAAGTTTCCCTGATTCTCATACGGGTTCTTCAGGTTCTGCACTGAAACTACTTTCACCCCATCATCCTCTTGCCTGTAACACACACACACACACACACACACACTATTTTGTATATTAATTTTGTGTAAGGTGAATATAAGATACCTAAGCAGTTGCAATTCCCAGAGTTCTAAATCAAATGAAATTCAGATATGATGTTAATTAAATATTTCAAATGACATTAACATTAGTATACGCCCTTCGGTTATTGTGTTGCTCAGAATTGGTTGAACAACCAAAAAAGGCTGATACAACAAGCATTCATTAATGAATTCCTAAGCAAACAAGACATGATTATTTTACATTTAACACAATGTTTACTGATTGGGGTGCCTGTGACAAACCGATAGTACCTAGAAGCATTAATGGAAATTGTCTTTTAAAAGTATGGACTTATAAGCCAATAATAATAACATAACCAAATAATGTATCTTAAACATTTAACATAAACAACCAATCTGTGCCCCAAATATTTGTCTTTCACAACTATTTGAAGCAAACTTGTCTTCAAATTCACGTTTCAGATTAAGTTTTGAGAACTTGAGATAGAGAACAAGATAAAGGGAAGTTGTCTTTGGAGTCTATATCAAGTTATCAAAATCTTCCTTTCCATTCAATCAAAATTTCATCAGATGTAAGAACAAAGCTTCAACTATCAAAATAGATTAATAAGTATAAAAAAAATCTAAATCCATACATGGGTTTTGTTTCCTAGCAATGAAAAGGAAACTACCAAAATTAGTTAATTTGTACCCATTTACCCAAAGGTTAACCTACTATACAAAATGGAATTAATATGACAGTTTCAATCACTACATGGGTAAAAAGGAAACAACCAAAATTAGCAAATCTGTTCCATATACACAAAGATTAACCAAAAATATAAACAAAGAATTCTAGAGAAAACCCAGATGAGAACATACCTTGAAACTCAGGGGAAAAAAAAAAAGCCTTCTGGAAAAAAATTCAGCTACAAAATGGGTTATATTATTACAATGGAAAGAAGAATTATTGGATCTCTTATTTGGATTGAAATGCCTAGTAGGTGAAACTTCTCAGTGCATGGAATGACCTGAATAATCACGAGTTAGAACCATCAAAAATATCCATCCATTCAATTGTTGGATGCTTTTAATGGACTACTTGCCTTACATGTACTCTTTGATTTCATTATGTGTCATAAAACCTTCGACATAATCTATGATATCTGAAACTTAAGGAAAAAGAAAATGATAACATTAGGATAATAAACCAAAAGAGAAAATCTTATTATTAATTCTATTACATCTTAAGAACTTGAAAGAAAACAAATAGAAATAACCTACCTTAGGCATTAACACTTCCTTATAAACCACATTTTTGGTGTATGAACCTTTAAGCTTAGCATGCTGATCTGGCTTTATTAGAATTTTAGTATCTTTCATGGACATTCCTCTAGAAAGAGCAACGTATAGTTGTCCGTGAGAAAATACATTATTTGGCAGATAAACTCCAACATGTGGTATTGTTTGTCCTTGTGCCTTATTAATTGTCATGGCAAAACAAAGCCGAACTGGAAATTGTTTCCTTTTAAATTTGAAAGGATAATTCTCATCTTCGTTCGGACATAAGGGTATCCTTGGAAGAAAAAAATGTTTACCAGAAAATTGACCCGTCGATATTTCTACAAGGATAACATTGTCTCTAAAATCTTGACATACCATTCTTGTTCCATTGCATAAACCTTGTGATGGATCTAGATTTCTTAATAATATAACTGGAGAATTTTTTTTCAATATTAGTTTATGTGTTGGAAGACCATTTGGGATAAGTGAATTAAGAAATTCTTGTTGATATAAATTATGAGGATCATCAATTGCAGAATCAAATCTGAAGTAACTTCTTCTCCAGAAATCTAGCAATCATTCTATCATTTAATGAATTAACCCACTCATTTTTTGCTGCTAAAATAGCACGCGTGGTGATGTAGCCAGGAGAGTGTGCATGTTGATGGAGTGAAGGAAAAACATTATCAAGCAAGGCATTCTCTGATACTTCATCATTTATGTATTCAATGATCATCTCCTTTGGAATTTGAACTAAATCATCGCCCACAACAGGCTCCTCTCCATTCCCTATTCGAAGCAAAAAGTCACTGAATAATTTATCTGATATTGCCCTCATATTTTGTTGTAATTGTATAATTTCCATTTCTTGCCATAGATTTGATTTTACTAAGGTAGAAGCAACAGTTTGTTCTCTCGTTCCATGTGGTACCACTGGAAGGACTTGTCGAAAATCTCCACCAAATACCATAACTTTACCACCGAATGGCTTATTAGAGTTCATTAAATCTCTTAAAGTACGATCTAATGTCTCAACATTTTTACGATTTGACATTGGTGCTGTTGATTCTTGATTTTGATGATCACAACACAGTGCAACATGTGTCTATGTTATATAGCTAACATTGCAGTGCAGAGACTAAAGACAATTCTAGCTGAACAAACAAACAAGCTCAAACAGATACAGATGAAGAAGACAAGGATCAAGTTTTAATTCAAGACTCAAGACTCAAGACTTCAAGCTCAAATGTGTTATATTATTTTGTCTTGTAAACATTGTATTTTATTTCTTGTTGAGTCTTAGTCTGATGTAAAGCCTTGTCAACACACACACACACACACTACTCAAAATTTCATAATGTGTGTCTCTTAAAACCCCCAAAAATAAGTCAAAACAGTTTGAAGAATTTTAACTTTTAAGTACCAGTCGACTTAAGCTTTTGCCAGTCGACTGATAAGTACAAAACTGTTTAAAATTATTCAAACTCTGATCAGTCGATTCATATGGCAACCCAGTCGACTGTTCGAGAGCTTTTGACCGTTTTCTGATTTTCAAAATCGAATTTTTTCAAACTCAAAAGTTTTGATCCGTTGGTTGACAGTTATGTAACTGTTTTCCAACGTTCAGAAGATCAAAACTCCTTATATAGAGTTTCATATCTCTGTGAAAAGAATAACTTGATTTTAATACATCCGAGCACTCTTGTGAAAACCTTTTTAAGAGATTTTCTGTGAGAAACAAAGCTTTCAAAGTTCATACACTTTGGTTCTCTACATTCAGTCCAGTATAGCATTGAATTCGCTCTGGACTGAGTATAGAAGTCAACCTTGTGATTTAGCCTCGTGCATCAACACATACACCAACAAGGCTATAGGTTGATTGTAAAAATTCTTCTTGTACTTTTGCTCTCGGTTGGAGAGTGGTTGTTGACTCTTGGTTGTAGAGTCGGTGTCTTTTCACTCTTGGTAGTAGAGTGGGTTGCTTTCTCTGGTTGAGAGAAAGGACTACGGGTTAGACAAGGTTGTTGTCGTAATGCCGTAGGGTATTCTTGTAATTTTTCAAGAATAGTGGAAATCTCAAGTGGGTTGCTTGGGGACTGGATGTAGGTCGGGAGGACCGAACCAGGATATATCTTGTGTACTCTGTGTTTGATTATCTTGTGTTTGCATTTACTTTTGCTTATTTAAGTTCTACAAAACTTGTCTGGCCAGTCGACTCAGCTTCGTATCAGTCGCCTGATTAGTCCTGTATTAGTTGTTCTCTTTGCTTCATCAGTCGCCTGCCTTATCTATAAGTCGACTGCATCGAGAGTTTAAATTTCTTTTATTTTTGCTATATCAATCGACTGGTTCACCACTAAGTCGACTGTGCCGAGAGAAATTATTTATTCCGCAATTTATTTTTGATAAACACTATTCACCCCCCCTCTAGTGTTTGTTGCTTAGCCTACAGGATCCAACACTTGGTATCAGAGCAAGGTTACAGGCTATGACAACTACTTCAAATACAAATCAGTACCATGAAGGCCAATCTACACAACGGCCACCACTATTTGATGGAACGAACTACAATTATTGAAAGTGCCGAATGCGAATCTATCTCCAATCAATCAACTACGAGATATGGCAAATGACAGAGACGGAATACACTGTCCCTACCATTCCATATGCACAATGGAATGATGATCAAAAGAGTCAGACTATGAACAATGCCAAAGCAATGAATGCTTTATTCTGTGCACTGACGAAGGAAGAATTCAACCGTGTATCCAATGCTACAACCGCACATCAAATTTGGCATACACTCGAGGTAACACATGAAGGAACAAATAAAGTAAAAGAGTCTAAAATTTCTGTTCTTGTCCACAGGTTTGAGATGTTCAGAATGAAGGACAATGAGACTGTGTCCGAGATGATTACAAGATTCACAGACATCACAAACTCTCTTGTGGCGCTTGGAAATACTTATACCTAAGCAGAGATGGTCAGAAAAGTCCTACGAGCACTCACTCCAGAATGGGAGAAGAAAACCACAGCAATAGAGGAGGCGAATGATTTGTCAATACTTACTCTCGAGAATCTTGTTGGTAATCTCATGGCATATGAGGTCCAACTTGAAGATCGAAAGAAAGATACTGAATCACACCAAGCAAAGAAGAAATCATTGGCTTTTAAAGCCATGACTGACTCAGAAGATGAGGAAGAAGATGAAGAAGAAATAGCAATGTTCACTCGGAAATTCAAGAAGTTCTTAAAGAAGGGTAAGTTTCATTCTAAAATTAAAGATTCTAATGACCCTCCTACATGTTTCAGGTGCAATAAAATAGGTCACATGAAGAAGGATTGTCCCTTAGAAAATGCAAAGAACAAGGGAAAATCATCCAACTTCAAGAAGGACAAATATCCAAAGAACAAATTTGCCAAGAGCAAAAAGGCCTATCAAGCTACATGGGATGATAGTGATTCATCTTCCGAAGAGGAAATGGATGAAAATAACGAAGTGGCAAATGTGTGTTTTATGGCTGCACAAGAACATGTAAGTAATGATTATGATTCCGAAGATCTTCTTGATGCGTTTAATGAAATATTCCAAGAGTTAAAGAAAGAAAAGATTAGAGTTAAGAATCTTGAGAAAGTGAATCAAATACTTAATCAAGAAAATTTTAACCTTGATAAGGAAGTAAAATCCTTAAATTCTCACATTGCAAGTTTAGATACTGACCTTGAAACACTCAAAAAGAATTATGAAGAGATTTCAAAGAACGTATCTAAGTTTAACAAAGGCAAAGAGAATTTAAATGATATGCTTCATCATCAAGTTACATCTAGTCAGAAATTTGGACTTGGTTTTAAAAAGACCTCTGTAAAAGAATCTCCTGTTTTAAACACTAGTAAGAATAAATCAGCATCTATTTCTAGTGTTACACACAAGTTATATGATTTCTTTGCAAAGCCAAAGGTTGTTTCCTTCAGTAATAAAAGTAATACTAACATTCGGTTAAGTCGACTGAACCATACCACCAGTCGCCTGTCCAGAGAAAGTGGATCTTATTCCACGAGATCAAAACCTCTTATAAGTCGACCTAGTGTATCGACCAGTCGACTGATGTACACCAACAGTCGACTGCACAACACTGGTAAGTCGACTGGACAGAACAAACTAGTATGGGTTCCAGTCAGTCTAAATCAGAATGATAGAATTGCTTATATTCACTCATATATGTTAAATGTGTGTAATTCTACCTATTATATTCCTGCTTATGGAGGAAGATCAAACTCTTCATGGGTTTGGTTTCCCCCAAACTAATGTGCTTTGGACCCAATAAAAAGGGTACCATATTTACTTTCAAATTTTTATAGGTACCCAAGAAAGAACGCTGGATATTAGACAGCGGATGTTCAAAACACATGACAGGGCATGCCAACCTACTATCCACCATTCAAAGTATAGATGGAGGAACCGTCACCTTTGGAGATAACAACAAAGGCAAAGTCATCGGTATTGGCATGGTCGGTAAAATATCTAACCCTATTATAGAAAATGTGCTATTAGTTAATGGCTTAAAGCATAATCTCTTAAGCATTAGTCAATTGTGTGATAAAGGTTATAAAATAGCTTTTAAAAAAGATGCATGCTTAATTTATGATTCTACTATGCAAAATGTTGTTTTTCAAGGCTTTCGTAAAAATAATATTTATGAATTATGTTTGAAAGCAATTGATTTTTCAAATGATTTTTGTTTAATAGCCTCTAACAATGAATCTTGGTTATGGCATAGAAGATTTGGACATGTGAACATGAAAAATCTCTCAAAATTATCTAAATATAACCTAGTTAAAGGACTGCCAAAACTATCCTTTAAAAAGGATAAGTTATGTGATGCATGTCAACTAGGAAAACAAATCAAATCCACTTTTAAAACAAAAGACGTAATCTCTACTAGTAGGCCACTTGAATTAATTCATATGGATTTATTTGGCCCTACTAGAGTTGCTTCTTTAAGTAAAAGTAGATATGTGTTTGTTTTAGTAGATGATTTTTCAAGATTCACTTGGACATTCTTTTTAAAACATAAAAATGATGCTTTTGAAGAGTTTGCACATTTTTGTAAACGTGTTCAAAATCAAAGATCTCTAACCATAGTCACTATTAGAAGTGATCATGGTGGAGAATTTGAAAATGAAACATTTACAGAATATTGCAACAAGAATGGTATAACACATTCATTTGCATTTCCTAGAGCTTCACCACAAAATGGTGTGGTTGAAAGGAAGAATAGGACTTTGCAAGAATGCGCACGTACTATGCTTGTTGAAAGCAATCTACCAAAGCATTTTTGGGCTGAAGCTGTTGCTACAGCTTGTTATGTTTTGAATAGAATTCTTCTAAGACCTAAACTAAAGAAGACTTGTTACGAGTTATTTTTTAATAAAATTCCTAAAGTCTCTTACTTTAAGACATTTGGTTGCAAGTGTTTTATTCTAAACACAAAAGATAATTTAGACAAATTTGATCCTAGATCTAATGAGGGTATCTTTTTGGGATACTCAAATAGGAGTAAAGCATATAGAATTTTCAATAAGTCTACAATGACTATTGAAGAATCAATGCATGTTACATTCGATGAATCCTTACCTTCATCAACATTAAATAAAGGTGATGAAACTGATTTATCACCATTAGATAATGTGATTAAATCCCTAGAGCAAACTAATCTATCTGATAAGTCGACTGATAAGGTCTCCCAGTCGACTGATGTAAAGCAGTCGACTGAAGAACAAGTCAAGTCGACTGATCCGATTGAGATATCTTCAACTTTACCAAAGTCATTTGTTGAAGTTAAAGATCATCCTCATGACTTAATAATTGGTGACATCTCCCATGGTATTCAGACACGTTCACATGTTAATATGATCTCTCATACAGCATTCTTGACGGATTTTGAACCGAAAAATATACAAGAAGCTTGTGAGAATGAATATTGGATGAATGCCATGCAAGATGAACTAAACCAATTTATAAGGAATGATGTATGGGATTTAGTTCCTAGACCTCCTGATCAGACTATCATTGGTACCAAATGGGTATTCAAGAATAAGTTAGATGAATCAGGACAAGTTGTAAGGAACAAGGTGTCACGCCCCGCTTCCCAAAAATATGGAATACGAGCACGTGACGAAGCCCAGCGAATGATTTTTACATCATCCATAAGCTGTAGGATCGACTCAGCATCACAACAAGAATATAACCAGATTTATATATATCCAAGCATGCACGAATAATTTATTAAGCAACAGAAAACAATTTAAACAAGTAATAATATTCAAATAGTTTTCATGTCTCGATCAAGTGTAAACTCGGGAACAAGTCTTAAGCAGTAGAAGAAGTGAATACCTTACGAAAAGCAATTATTCAAACAAGTCCTTGCTCCAAGCTAAACCTGAAATGTCTGCTCGCAAATTCCAGCAGGCAACTTGTCTCTAAAGTCTGTTTAATGATATAAACAGGGAAACAAAGGGGAAACAAGAGAAGATGCCCTTAGTGCAAGCTAGGGCCACAAATAGTGAAAACAAGTACAAGTATGGGAAACAAGAATTGGAATCTAGAACGTAACAGAGTTATAACAAGTAGTAGACAAAATAAGAACTAGCTAGCAAGGGAACATCTTAATAACCAGGTTAGATACAACTGCTAGTGGTGAAACACATGTCAGGTATACCTATAAGGATATTTAATATCATGTAACAAGTGCCAAGTCTAGTGTCAAGTGTTATTTCAAATGTCAAGGTCTCAAATGTCAAGTTGTCAAGTCTCAAGTAACAAGTCTCAAGTCTAGTTCAAGTATCAAGTTCAAGTCTAGTCCAAGTATCAAGTTCAAGTCTAGTGGTGATTACTATCTAGGTAGCACGACATGCATCCATACTTTTACTACATGGTTGCTACAGTCAAACAATTTCGTTTAGACTTAGTAATGGATTTTATAGGGCGGTGTACTCAGGTATCAAGTATCAAGCAAGCCATGATTCATGAATCGAACGAGTTCATGAGCCGAGTAACCGACTCCATGAATCGAACAAGATATAACAAGTTCATGAGCCAAGTATTGGGAAACACGGGCCCCCTTCCGAGTACACTTATCTATATTGTCCACTCTATAATCTTTCCCAAAACCCCGGCTTGTTATTTTATTAACTCTTATCAAGCAAGCATACAAGTGTAATAAATTGTGATTTAATGCCATGAAAAATTGGAGATGTCCTATATAGTGTCCAGCAGCTACATATAAAATTTGGGGTCAAACGCTCGCTGTTTACACAGCTAAAAATAATTTGCAAAGTAAATATATACAGCAGTTTTGCAAAACTGCGTCTACTGACACAGCTGCAGTATAACTGCCATAACTCCTAGACCGTAGCTCCAAATTCGATCAACTTGGAGTCTATCGATATCTACACATCCGGATCTACATTTTATATTCAGGCCTCGGGCCAAAATTCAATTGATAAGAGGGTCGAAACCGCAAAAGAATATTCAGACGGCAACATTCAGAATTTATTTACTAACGTAAGTTTCATGGAAATATGTAATTTGGTGTCTAAGTTGTTAAGTAGCATAAATACATAATCATGGGGATCAAAACAGCAACTAGTAAATATTTTCAAGTCATAATAGTCGCAATTTCGTCAAAATACTAACTTTACATGCGTCTACAAATTTTAGGGGTCCTTAATTCATATGTCCATGTAATTCATGTGTCCAAGGGTAAAAGAGTCCAATAATTATAAATTATATACGAGGAAGTTTTGTGACTCATAGAATTGTATGTTTGAAGGTTCAAATTTGATTTGCAACGATATTTCAAAGGGGAGTCACAATCTAACTATTTGTAGTATTTTCAAGAAAACTTGTACTAGAGCAATAAATTGTACAAGGGTACTTGCCTTAAATCGACGATGATAAACTCCACTTGTTGTAGAAGAAATTTGGGTAGAAAAATCCCGGAAAAGTCCTCAAAAAGCGCGTGCAAAAATATACCAAAGATCGAGTTTTTCCCCCACACGCGATCGGCCAAAACAGCAAACGGCGACTTCGGATTTGCTGCGCCAAAACAGGAAACAGCGAACCCAGCGAATCAGGCGGATTCAGCGCAGCGGATCTGGCCGAACACGGGACAGCGGATCTCGGATCTACTGTGGGCGAACACCGAACAGCGATCAGATCGCACGGATCTTGGCGCGATCCAACGGCTGGAAATTCTCCCCGCCCTTTTTCCCTCTTCGTCGTCTTCTTCGTTCTCTTCTTTCGACCGGTGGAGAGCGAGGAGCGACGGCGACGCTGGCGATGGCTTCGACGGTGACGAGGCGGCAGTGACGGAGTGCGGCGACGGCGGCGACGACGTCGAGAAGCGACGGCGCGGCATCGACTCTGTTCTGGGTCGAAAACAGGGGAGGAGAGCGGTGGAGTTGTTCGGCGGTGTGTGGCGAGCGACGGGGATGGTGTTGGAGGCGGCGAGGTGATGGGAATACGGTCGAAGTCGAGAGTGAGGGTGAGGGAGGCGTCGAGTTGGCGCGGCGAGTTGGGGATGGGTTCGGAGCGATGGGTTCGGAGGTTTGGACGAGGTGGCGGAGGACGACGGCGATGGAGCTTGGGGGTGGTGGTGCTGAGGGGGTCGACGAGGCGATGGGGGTCGAGGTGGCGAGGCGTTCGGAGGTTGAGGGAGACAGTGGGCTCCGGAGTTGGGTTGGGAAATGGCGAAGACGG
The DNA here is from genome assembly GCA_017893485.1 of Hemerocallis citrina. Lineage (NCBI taxonomy): Eukaryota > Viridiplantae > Streptophyta > Magnoliopsida > Asparagales > Asphodelaceae > Hemerocallis > Hemerocallis citrina. The sequence goes on along the minus strand of JACEHZ010000464.1, from coordinate 218,164 downwards.
AGGACGACGGTGGAGGTGAGGCGAGGGCGACGGAGGGTCGAGAGTTTGGTTCGGGAGTTGGGTTGAAGACGAACGAAGAGAGGGAGTGAGCGGGAGGTAGGGGAAGATGAGTGTTTTGGGTTTTGTTTTGGTTTCGTTTTTGTTTGGGTTTGTTTGGTTTTTAACAGAGAAGAGAAGGAGAGAGAGAGTACGGGAGAGAGAGAGAGCGGCGTGATTAGCGGAAGGTTGGGGAGTGATGAGCGGGATGATTGTAGGGGATTCAACAATTATTGGAATGCAGGGAACAATAATTGGGGGATTCAACAGTTATTGGAATGGGAACAATAATTGGGGTTACGGGAATGGAATGTGGGTTTGGGTTAACGGGTCAAGACTCAATAGGAGTGGGCTTGGTTCACGGGCTCAAAAATTTATTTAAAAAAAATAGAATCGGGCTCAAATAAATAATAATAATAATAATAGAATGAAAATGATAATAATATATATATTAGAATTTGAGACAACAATTTATTAAAATTCATACTGTAATAATATAACAAATAAATAATCTATCAATTAAAAATAGAAAATTATTGTTCAAAGTATATATAATCGTCTAGTAGAAAATACTTAGTACAAGACCCGAAATCAGTTGAGCACAAAACAAGTTTATAAAAATCAAAATACGGAAAAATATTTAGAAATACGTATTTACGGAAACAGGGGTTACAAATCCTACCCACCTTACACAAAAATTTCGTCCTCGAAATTTAGGCGAGATATAAGATAGCTTAAGAAGTAGATGCAATACACTTCAATGAAGAGTATAACAGAAGATAAAAGAACAAAGAGTACAAAGGCACGAATACAACTAAAGACAAATTGTGCATCCTCAACTGGAGGAATCAACAATTTAATGTCTAGGCTCAGAATCTGATCCACCGACATCGCTAACATCCCAGTTCAGCTGAGTCACAAGCTCATCTCGCTCTGGCACATACTCCTCCAATTTTCTTAGTAACTCCTTAGGCGATGAAGCTGAAATCAAGATGCGTCTAGCCTTACTGGATATAAACTCCTCAGCCATAGCTGAATCTATGAAGGATAGCAGCGAGTCGTAATATCCATCAACATTTAAAAGACCTATCGGTTTGCTGTGGATCCCCAGTTGAGCCCAAGTGATCACCTCGAACAATTCCTCAAGTGTTCCATAACCTCCGGGTAAGGCTATGAAAGCATCAGCAGCACGAGCCATTTCATCCTTCCTCTCGTGCATGTTAGAGACAACTCTAACATCTCCCACAGTTCCCCCAGTAATCTCTTTCGGCATCAGCGACTTGGGAATTACTCCTAAAACGTGTCGGCCACCAGCACGAACAGCGTTGGAAACCAGACCCATTAATCCTATGCTCCCACCACCGTAGACGAGATCGATATTTCTCTCTACAAGCTCCTTACCGAGCTCGATCGCGGCTTCTTGGTAGCTAGCTCTTTTGCCAGAGCTACTGCCACAAAATACACAAATCCTGCTGAATCTCGATGAAGATGATGAAGATGAAGAAAGCTTCTTCATACTCACTTCTCCTTCTTCTTGCACCGATTTCCTCTTCATCCCTACCACCGGCTCTTGATCTTTTCCTTCCATTTGCCAAGAAAACCCGAGCTACTACTCTCTCTCTTGCTTTCTTGCTCCTGCCTCTACTACCGGCTCCTCACCCTTTCTCTTCTTCGAAGCTTGCTACCGATTTGCCTTCTTCTTTCTCTTCTCTCCTTTCTTCCCCGGCTTCACTCTCTTACTTTCTTCTCCGACTTCTCTCTTTTTCTCTCTTTCTCTTTACTTCTCTTTCTTCTCCGACTTCTCTCTCTTTCTCTCTTTTTATTCCTTCTTCTTCTTGTCTTTTCTTCATCAATGCACCGCTCCTACTCTTTTTCTTTCTTCTTTCTTTCTCTTTTTCTTCCTCCTTTCTTTGACTTCTTTCCCCCTCTTTCTCTTCTTTCTATTTCTTCTTCTTCTTGTCTTTTCTTCATAAAAGCACTGCTCCCTATAACCGGCCTATGATCAGTATCTGCACTTCGGCCCCTACCACGCTTCCGCTGCGCCACTCTGATAGTGACGTTCTAAGCTCCAGACATGCCGTTGTAGACCACGTGACACCGAGCGACGATCCGAGCAGAAAGAAAAGATGAGACACCAGAATCAAAGAGAATATGGGCTCCAAATAGAGATAGACAATAATGCGAAATGGATATAAGGCTTGAGCTTCAATCTTCATGATTAAAAGATAGAATATATATAATAACACAACAAATATCAATAATAATAATATCAATAGCAATAGAAAATAATAACGACAATAAAAACTAATAATAACAATGATAATAACAAAATTAGTAATAATAGTAACAAAATAATAATAATAATAATTATAATAACAGAAATCAAAATCATCAAAATCATACAAGTAATAATAACATAATAAAAATATCACAATACTAATAATAACGATAACACGTATATGACATAATAGAATTCAACACACTTATGAAAATAATGCAAAAATAATATTAATGATAGCATTAAAAATAATATCAATAATGGTAATAAATAATATGATAAGAGCAATAATAATAATAATATCAATGAAGTAACAGTAATAATAATAATAAAAATAATAAGAGTACTAAAGGTAACGGAAACAATAAAAATAACATCAATTGAAATGACAATAATAATAATAATACCAATAATAGCGAAAATATTCATTTACCATCAGTTTCATTATATAAGTAACGAGTCTTGAAATATCAATTAGTAATAGATAGAAAATCTTGCATCCTTAATATCAAGTTGCATATTTGCCTTCACGACATCCGGTTTCAAATTGCCATCTAAATATTCGGCTGCACATTTTGCCTCGCCGATATCCAGTTGCAATTTGCCTCCATTGACATCGAGTTGCACATTTGCCATCTCGACATTAGGTTGCAATGAAGTTGTAAAATGTATATAATGCATGCTCAGGCTCAAAACAAATTAATAATAGTAACGATGAAAGTAATAGCATTATACAACAAAATAAGGATTGTCTTATCAAAATAATCCAGTAGAAATATATAGTCGGTCAAAAATGAAAAGTAAAGTTAAAATACAATATTGTTCGAAATAATAAAATCTTTGTTGAGAAATATTTTTATAGAGATTGAAATTAAATATAACAAATAATAATCAAAATATAGAAAGTATTCGGGAAAAATAATTATAAGGAGAAAATAAGTAGGAGAAAAATGAAGCTGCACCCAAAAATGAGTTAGAGAGAATGATGATGATGGGTAAAATCGGAATTGAAGAGAATATAGCAGGGAGAAAATAACCAACATGACACTCAATATGAATCAACAAATGATAATGAATGCAAAGCAGGAAAAACAATGAACGACACCGAGTTGAAATAAGAAGGAATTAACGAGGCAAGCAGAAATATGAGATTGCTTGCACCAGAAGCAAAAGAATATGGGTACGGAAGAATAAATTGTACTCAATAAGGAATCAACAAATCAGGATGACTGCAAGAGATGGAAGGAAACAATGAATCAAAGAATCGAATATGAAGGGATCAAGATGAATGGGATAAGACTTGTGTCCAGACCGAGTTGACTATTAAATTATTCATGTGGTTGCATGGCATGTTTAATGTTGAGTTAATCCTGACTGAGTCAGACCTGTCTAATGTATTACTTAACTAATACATTAGCCAAACCTGAGCTCTGATACCACTAAAAACCTTGTCACGCCCCGCTTCCCAAAAATATGGAATACGAGCACGTGACGAAGCCCAGCGAATGATTTTTACATCATCCATAAGCTGTAGGATCGACTCAGCATCACAACAAGAATATAACCAGATTTATATATATCCAAGCATGCACGAATAATTTATTAAGCAACAGAAAACAATTTAAACAAGTAATAATATTCAAATAGTTTTCATGTCTCGATCAAGTGTAAACTCGGGAACAAGTCTTAAGCAGTAGAAGAAGTGAATACCTTACGAAAAGCAATTATTCAAACAAGTCCTTGCTCCAAGCTAAACCTGAAATGTCTGCTCGCAAATTCCAGCAGGCAACTTGTCTCTAAAGTCTGTTTAATGATATAAACAGGGAAACAAAGGGGAAACAAGAGAAGATGCCCTTAGTGCAAGCTAGGGCCACAAATAGTGAAAACAAGTACAAGTATGGGAAACAAGAATTGGAATCTAGAACGTAACAGAGTTATAACAAGTAGTAGACAAAATAAGAACTAGCTAGCAAGGGAACATCTTAATAACCAGGTTAGATACAACTGCTAGTGGTGAAACACATGTCAGGTATACCTATAAGGATATTTAATATCATGTAACAAGTGCCAAGTCTAGTGTCAAGTGTTATTTCAAATGTCAAGGTCTCAAATGTCAAGTTGTCAAGTCTCAAGTAACAAGTCTCAAGTCTAGTTCAAGTATCAAGTTCAAGTCTAGTCCAAGTATCAAGTTCAAGTCTAGTGGTGATTACTATCTAGGTAGCACGACATGCATCCATACTTTTACTACATGGTTGCTACAGTCAAACAATTTCGTTTAGACTTAGTAATGGATTTTATAGGGCGGTGTACTCAGGTATCAAGTATCAAGCAAGCCATGATTCATGAATCGAACGAGTTCATGAGCCGAGTAACCGACTCCATGAATCGAACAAGATATAACAAGTTCATGAGCCAAGTATTGGGAAACACGGGCCCCCTTCCGAGTACACTTATCTATATTGTCCACTCTATAATCTTTCCCAAAACCCCGGCTTGTTATTTTATTAACTCTTATCAAGCAAGCATACAAGTGTAATAAATTGTGATTTAATGCCATGAAAAATTGGAGATGTCCTATATAGTGTCCAGCAGCTACATATAAAATTTGGGGTCAAACGCTCGCTGTTTACACAGCTAAAAATAATTTGCAAAGTAAATATATACAGCAGTTTTGCAAAACTGCGTCTACTGACACAGCTGCAGTATAACTGCCATAACTCCTAGACCGTAGCTCCAAATTCGATCAACTTGGAGTCTATCGATATCTACACATCCGGATCTACATTTTATATTCAGGCCTCGGGCCAAAATTCAATTGATAAGAGGGTCGAAACCGCAAAAGAATATTCAGACGGCAACATTCAGAATTTATTTACTAACGTAAGTTTCATGGAAATATGTAATTTGGTGTCTAAGTTGTTAAGTAGCATAAATACATAATCATGGGGATCAAAACAGCAACTAGTAAATATTTTCAAGTCATAATAGTCGCAATTTCGTCAAAATACTAACTTTACATGCGTCTACAAATTTTAGGGGTCCTTAATTCATATGTCCATGTAATTCATGTGTCCAAGGGTAAAAGAGTCCAATAATTATAAATTATATACGAGGAAGTTTTGTGACTCATAGAATTGTATGTTTGAAGGTTCAAATTTGATTTGCAACGATATTTCAAAGGGGAGTCACAATCTAACTATTTGTAGTATTTTCAAGAAAACTTGTACTAGAGCAATAAATTGTACAAGGGTACTTGCCTTAAATCGACGATGATAAACTCCACTTGTTGTAGAAGAAATTTGGGTAGAAAAATCCCGGAAAAGTCCTCAAAAAGCGCGTGCAAAAATATACCAAAGATCGAGTTTTTCCCCCACACGCGATCGGCCAAAACAGCAAACGGCGACTTCGGATTTGCTGCGCCAAAACAGGAAACAGCGAACCCAGCGAATCAGGCGGATTCAGCGCAGCGGATCTGGCCGAACACGGGACAGCGGATCTCGGATCTACTGTGGGCGAACACCGAACAGCGATCAGATCGCACGGATCTTGGCGCGATCCAACGGCTGGAAATTCTCCCCGCCCTTTTTCCCTCTTCGTCGTCTTCTTCGTTCTCTTCTTTCGACCGGTGGAGAGCGAGGAGCGACGGCGACGCTGGCGATGGCTTCGACGGTGACGAGGCGGCAGTGACGGAGTGCGGCGACGGCGGCGACGACGTCGAGAAGCGACGGCGCGGCATCGACTCTGTTCTGGGTCGAAAACAGGGGAGGAGAGCGGTGGAGTTGTTCGGCGGTGTGTGGCGAGCGACGGGGATGGTGTTGGAGGCGGCGAGGTGATGGGAATACGGTCGAAGTCGAGAGTGAGGGTGAGGGAGGCGTCGAGTTGGCGCGGCGAGTTGGGGATGGGTTCGGAGCGATGGGTTCGGAGGTTTGGACGAGGTGGCGGAGGACGACGGCGATGGAGCTTGGGGGTGGTGGTGCTGAGGGGGTCGACGAGGCGATGGGGGTCGAGGTGGCGAGGCGTTCGGAGGTTGAGGGAGACAGTGGGCTCCGGAGTTGGGTTGGGAAATGGCGAAGACGGAGGACGACGGTGGAGGTGAGGCGAGGGCGACGGAGGGTCGAGAGTTTGGTTCGGGAGTTGGGTTGAAGACGAACGAAGAGAGGGAGTGAGCGGGAGGTAGGGGAAGATGAGTGTTTTGGGTTTTGTTTTGGTTTCGTTTTTGTTTGGGTTTGTTTGGTTTTTAACAGAGAAGAGAAGGAGAGAGAGAGTACGGGAGAGAGAGAGAGCGGCGTGATTAGCGGAAGGTTGGGGAGTGATGAGCGGGATGATTGTAGGGGATTCAACAATTATTGGAATGCAGGGAACAATAATTGGGGGATTCAACAGTTATTGGAATGGGAACAATAATTGGGGTTACGGGAATGGAATGTGGGTTTGGGTTAACGGGTCAAGACTCAATAGGAGTGGGCTTGGTTCACGGGCTCAAAAATTTATTTAAAAAAAATAGAATCGGGCTCAAATAAATAATAATAATAATAATAGAATGAAAATGATAATAATATATATATTAGAATTTGAGACAACAATTTATTAAAATTCATACTGTAATAATATAACAAATAAATAATCTATCAATTAAAAATAGAAAATTATTGTTCAAAGTATATATAATCGTCTAGTAGAAAATACTTAGTACAAGACCCGAAATCAGTTGAGCACAAAACAAGTTTATAAAAATCAAAATACGGAAAAATATTTAGAAATACGTATTTACGGAAACAGGGGTTACACAAGGCTAGATTAGTTGCCCAAGGATATAATCAAGAAGAAGGTATAGATTTTGATGAAACATATGCTCCTGTTGCTAGACTAGAATCTATTCGTATTTTATTATCTTTTGCTTGTTTTATGAATTTTATACTTTATCAAATGGATGTGAAAAGTGCCTTTCTTAATGGATTTATTAAGGAAAATGTTTATGTTAAACAACCACCAGGTTTTGAACATGAACAATTCCCAGATCATGTTTATAAATTGAAAAAGGCTTTATACGGTCTCAAACAAGCACCTCGTGCTTGGTATGATCGTTTAAAAACTTTTCTTTTAGAAACAGGATTTGAAATAGGTAAAGTAGACACTACTTTGTTTATCAAAAGAGTTGAGAATGATATCTTAATCATACAAATATATGTTGATGATATAATTTTTGGTTCTACTAATAATAATCTATGTCAAGAATTTGCTAATACCATGAAAAATGAATTTGAGATGAGTCACATGGGTGAACTCAATTATTTCCTTGGATTGCAAATTAAACAGTCCTCGAATGGCATATTTATCAATCAAGGCAAATATGCAAAGGAATTACTCAAACGTTTTAACATGGATAGTACTAGTAGTAAATCCACACCTATGGCTACTACTACTACTCTTGACAAAGATTTATTAGGTAAGAGTGTTGATCAAAAACTCTATCGAGGTATGATTGGTTCACTCTTATATATTACTGCAAGTAGACCAGATATTATGTTCAGCGTATGTTTATGTGCTAGATATCAATCTAGTCCTAAAGAATCTCATTTAAAAGCAGTGAAACGAATTTTAAGATATATTAAAGGCACATCTGAATATGATTTATTTTATCCACGCACCGATAATTTTCAACTTTTGTCTTATAGCGATGCCGATTTTGCTAGAAGCAAAACTGATCGCAAGAGTACTAGTGGTACATGTCACTTTTTGGGACATTCCCTAGTATCTTGGTGCAGTAAAAAGCAAAACTCCGTATCCCTATCTACCACAGAAGCTGAGTATATCGCTGCAAGTTTGGCATGTGCACAAATTTTATGGATGAAACAAACCTTGTTAGATTATGGTATTTCATTTGAGAAACCCTCAATTATGTGTGATAATACCAGTGCAATTAATCTATCTAAAAATCCGATTCAACATTCACGTACGAAACATATTGATATTCGACATCATTTTCTACGTGATCATGTTTTAAAAGGAGATATATCTTTAGACTTTATCTCTACTAATAAACAAGTAGCAGATATATTTACCAAGCCCCTTAAAGAAGATACTTTCATTAAATTAAGGAGAGAACTTGGAATTTGTGACTTTATAGATACTTGTTGAACATGGCTTCTGATAAGTCGACTGTCTTTGTGTATAAGTCGACTGCACTGTTTCTTTTAAACATATACATTTTTTATCTTACCAGTCGCCTGGTTCATATACCAGTCGACTGATTAGTCGATATAACATTTTTATTTTCTTCTCGACTCAGTCGACTGATAACCCCTACCAGTCGACTGTCGCGAAATAAATTGTTTTCAGCGAGTCTTCATCACAGTTTTGAGATAAAACTGCTCAATTTCTCACCCGTGACTTCTTATCTCAGCCGTTGATATCTCTTCCTTGCATCTGAGCCGTCTATTCTCTGTTAAAAACCCTTTACCAGCCCCTCTTTCTCACTTTTACCGATCTCCAATTTCACCTCCAATTTCAAAACCCTAAGGCAAGAGAAGAAGAAGCTCAATTCGACCAGATTTCAAGTCGACTGCTGGCTGCTAATTCTCTCATCTGTGGTTGTCTCTCTCTTCCATCTTGGTAAATCTCGATTTTTTGTCTCCTTCCAAAACCCTAATGGCACCCAAAAGATCTAAGAGAACTCACGAGGGTACTTCTTCTTCACAAGAATATACCCAATATCTCTTGAGTCCCGATCTTCTTGATCGTTGGTATCTCTTTTGCACCATTCAAATCTTCCCTGGAAGATTTGTAAATTTTGGTGACTTAGATCGTTTTAACCTCATTCCACTTTTTCAAAATTGTAGTCTCTATGACTTTCTATCATTATCTAACCAACCAAATTACTATCCCCAACTCATTTATTTGTTTTATACAAATATGACCGTTGTTCAAAAAACAAATGGGGATGTATTAATCCGTTCGTCAGTGAAAAATATTAAAATGACTATAACACCGACTAGGATTAATGCGATGTTGGGTATAGATGATGGTGGAATTCATCTTGATGAAGTTATTTTAGATGATGCTTCTATATTGTCTAAAATTCTCTTACCTAATTCTCGACTTCCAATGACAAGCAGAAATCTAAGACCAATTGCTAAGCTTGTCGGTAGAATATTAGCTTATAACATCCTTCCTAAAAAGGGGAGTTATGACCAATATTCTATTGAGTTACAAAAGGCTATATATGCAATTTTTGGTAGGATAGCTGTTGATTGGGGTCAAGTTATTTTTTCCAAACTTTATCAAGATCACACTCATTTTCTACCCTTTGGAGGTTTCCTTACTAGAGTCTTTACAGCTTTTAAAGTTGATCTTGAGTCGGAGACAAATGTTGTTTCTAGATATGAGTGTTTCGATCGTGCTAGTTTGGCACGCATGAAACTCCTTGATGCTCCTACTCGCTCACCCCCTAGGTCTCCTCCAATGTCCCAAGCTCCCTTAGGTTCATCTTCTAGACCTAGAGCCTCTCAACCTTCTACATCTGATGATCCACCTCTCCCTCAAGCCAATTATGATGACCCTCGAACCATGTACAACTGTGTGTCTTACCTAATGAACCATTCAGTCACAGTCGATAGACATCTTTCTTCCCTTGGTTCCAAACTAGACCATATTGGTTCTGAGGTAGCCCATCTCTCTCATCTCTTCACTTCTCAGTTTCATCCTCCTTCTCGAGATGATGACGAAGACTCCGAAGAAGATGATTGAAGATTATTTTTTTATTATTATTTATGTAATTTTTTTAAAAATGCAGTTTGTTTCTATGTATTAGACCTTCTTTTTAATGCAAAATCTTGTTACTTTATGCTTTTTGATGATTCCAAAAGGGGAGAGAAAGAATGTTCTCAGTTATATTTTATCTATGTGTTACATTTTGCTGTGTTATGTTCTATCTGTGCTGCATTTGTTACATTCAAAATATCTCTCTGGTCAGTCGACTTATCCCAGGATACAGTCGACTGCTGCTGCAGCTGTGATACTTGCTGCATCTGTGATATTTGTTAAACTGTTGTTCTGGTCAGTCGCCTGATCTATTTTCCAGTCGCCTGATACATTCTGTATATCAAGATTTTATTTTATGTATGCATATTGTGTTTTTAATAGGGGAGCTTTCAAAATCTATGCTTGTATGTCTGTTTATAAACTGTTATCAGCTATTGTGTTGTCATCATAAAAAAGGGGGAGAATGTTGATTCTTGATTTTGATGATCACAACACAGTGCAACATGTGTCTATGTTATATAGCTAACATTGCAGTGCAGAGACTAAAGACAATTCTAGCTGAACAAACAAACAAGCTCAAACAGATACAGATGAAGAAGACAAGGATCAAGTTTTAATTCAAGACTCAAGACTCAAGACTTCAAGCTCAAATGTGTTATATTATTTTGTCTTGTAAACATTGTATTTTATTTCTTGTTGAGTCTTAGTCTGATGTAAAGCCTTGTCAACACACACACACACACACACACTACTCAAAATTTCATAATGTGTGTCTCTTAAAACCCCCAAAAATAAGTCAAAACAGTTTGAAGAATTTTAACTTTTAAGTACCAGTCGACTTAAGCTTTTGCCAGTCGACTGATAAGTACAAAACTGTTTAAAATTATTCAAACTCTGATCAGTCAACTCATATGGCAACCCAGTCGACTGTTCGAGAGCTTTTGACCGTTTTCTGATTTTCAAAATCGAATTTTTTCAAACTCAAAAGTTTTGATCCGTTGGTTGACAGTTATGTAACTGTTTTCCAACGTTCAGAAGATCAAAACTCCTTATATAGAGTTTCATATCTCTGTGAAAAGAATAACTTGATTTTAATACATCCGAGCACTCTTGTGAAAACCTTTTTAAGAGATTTTCTGTGAGAAACAAAGCTTTCAAAGTTCATACACTTTGGTTCTCTACATTCAGTCCAGTATAGCATTGAATTCGCTCTGGACTGAGTATAGAAGTCAACCTTGTGATTTAGCCTCGTGCATCAACACATACACCAACAAGGCTATAGGTTGATTGTAAAAATTCTTCTTGTACTTTTGCTCTCGGTTGGAGAGTGGTTGTTGACTCTTGGTTGTAGAGTCGGTGTCTTTTCACTCTTGGTAGTAGAGTGGGTTGCTTTCTCTGGTTGAGAGAAAGGACTACGGGTTAGACAAGGTTGTTGTCGTAACGCCGTAGGGTATTCTTGTAATTTTTCAAGAATAGTGGAAATCTCAAGTGGGTTGCTTAGGGACTGGATGTAGGTCGGGAGGACCGAACCAGGATATATCTTGTGTACTCTGTGTTTGATTATCTTGTGTTTGCATTTACTTTTGCTTATTTAAGTTATGCAAAACTTGTCTGGCCAGTCGACTCAGCTTCGTATCAGTCGCCTGATCAGTCCTGTATTAGTTGTTCTCTTTGCTTCATCAGTCGCCTGCCTTATCTATAAGTCGACTGCATCGAGAGTTTAAATTTCTTTTATTTTTGCTATATCAGTCGACTGGTTCACCACTAAGTCGACTGTGCCGAGAGAAATTATTTATTCCGCAATTTATTTTTGATAAACACTATTCACCCCCCCCCCCCTCTAGTGTTTGTTGCTTAGCCTACAGGATGCAACAGGTGCTTCATCCCATATAATTAAGATTGCCTTTCTCAGTAGTTCTGTAAGGCCTTTTTGCTTTGAAATGCTACACATGCTTTTGTCATCAATTTTTGTGATTGGTATCTTAAATCTTGAATGAGCAGTTCGTCCTCCTGGCATAATTGCTGCTGCGACTCCTGATGATGCTGTGGCAATTGCGATCTTTCCGCTTGTCCTTAATGTAGCAAGAATTGCACGATACAAGTATGTTTTTCCTGTTCCACCAGGACCGTCGATAAAAAATACCCCATGTTGATTATTATATATGCGCTTCATGATATTGTCATATGCATTTTTCTGTTCATTATTAAGCCTTGATGAGGAAAGCAGGTCTTCTGGAGGGGTGATAATGCTCAGTTCGTCATTGATCTCCTTCATATCTTCATTATTGTTATAATCATATAAATCAACTCGTGGTAGATCATAATCTGTTATGCTCTTTCCCATGCATTCTAGAAAGATATTGATGCAAGCTAATGTTTTGGAAATTTGGCTTTCCAGTGAGGCATCTTGTTTTCTGAAGTCGTCGGATAATGCTTTAAAATTTTCTTCCCATAACTTCTTCACACAAGTTGGTTGGCAATAAATCAACACTGTCGCAAAAAGTCTTCGTAATTCTGAAGGCATTTGAAAGTTTGCCGCTTCATTTAGACATTCTGAAATACTATTATCTGTTTCCAATAATCCTCGTTTCTCTGCAGATGCTCTGAAAGTTGCACACTTTATTTCATTAAAAGTGAGTAGGTCATCAAACGATGTTGGCCCAGGAACATGATTCAGCAATAACCGTAGATAGTAACGTTCTCCTTCAATAGGATTGGCGGTATTGATTCGACCAATCTGCAATTGTTTTCGTCTTTTCGTCCACTTCTTTCCTGTATTGTTCCATACATAGTGTTCCGAAAATTCTTTGTACAAGTATTTTCGTGCATCTTTATCTTTCCTGTTCATTTTTTTTAAAAAAAGTCAAAATTGTATCTATAATTTTTTTTTAATCTAAAAAAATCTTGCTTGTAAACTTTAGATAATTCAAATAATACAATCAAACCTGTTTTGTTCAAAGAATTCGGTCAACATTGTCTTCGAAAAGTAATCATGTTGTACCAAATCTTTTAAATTTTGATTTTTTGCATAATACACATAATGGCTTTTAGGAAGATGTAATTGCAAATTCCTAACAGAAGGATACATCTCATTAAGATCAAATTCAAAGATTCTCCATATAGCTTCTGGTGCCGATACCCATCTTGCATCTTGGAATTGTTGGATCTCGTCAATAGTAGTTTCTTTATCAACAATAGTTTCTTTATCAGAAGGTGCAATTCGTAATGACACTCGATCATGACCTTTATATATGTATTTATAAAGATATTTAACTGCGCTTATCCCAGAACATATTTCAATATTTATGTGACAGTTGTACCGAGTCAATAAGTATGGATTATATGGAACTACCCATCGATTATCGAGCATATGATTTCTTACTTTGGCTTGTTGCCCATTATTTCTTCTCCTGTAAATTGGGTACGAATCCTTTCCTTGAGAAGTCTTTTCACAAAACTGTTTCGGATAGTTGTCCTTGCAAGATCCCTTCCGCATGCACACATTTGTCTTTTTAAGAATTCCACATGGGCCATGCATCATATGCTTCACAACTAATGCATACAGTTCAGGATATTTAATGCTATTTGGAAATTCTGCACATACCATTTTGTCATACATGTCAGGAGTAGATATCTTATATCCATGCTTCATTATGACTAAAATATGGGCATGTGGCAACCCTCTCTTCTGAAATTCAATAACATGAACATGGGCAATTACAGGTCCAAAAATAAATTTTTTGAAAAGTTGGTCTTTTAGATCTTGTAACTTGGCTTGAAAGATTCGTGATACTAAATCTGGCCTGTCTTGACTATGTTGTCCTGGCTTTAACTCATCATGAATTTCTTTCCATTCGGGATTGCAAGTCATAGTTATAAACAAATCAGGTCTACCATATTTTTGAACCAACGCCATTGAGCCCAAATATCTGCGTCTCATATCTCTTGGTCCACCAATAAATGATGCCGGGAGTATTAATCTCTGACCAACATTTTCCCCTCTTGTTTCACCTGCTAACACACTATCGACTACACCTTTGTATAATTCTGCACGAATTTTTTTTTGGCCACCATTCCGAAAGAAGTCCAGTTTTGTTGTTTCCATCTTTATGTACATATCAACTAAAAATTGTTGTGATAATCTTCCAGCATAATGGATGGGGGAAAAAATATTCTCTCGAATTTGAAGTTTATAGCAATAATATTCTCTGCAAGATACTCTATTTTTACTTCCTTTAAGAATATCACCCTCTTCTTTGTCAAAAATTTCATTCTCAGATGTCAATTCAACCCTATCATTCTGTTCTATGACATCACTTGTATATTGACATTTTCTCTTAATATTTTGGTGCCATCCAACTTCTCCGTAAGGAAAAAGCAATGGATACTGTAAAGGATCATAGCATCCAAAGTAATGTTTCACTATACGATGCAATCCGGAGCGTGAATTAATGAGAATATCTCGGCCATCAACTGGTGATGAATCATTTCCTTCAATCCATATTGCCGCCACTTGATCTGATGTTGGAGTATTATATACTCTTTGATCAACTTGAGCATTACACTTGATAACAATATCATGGCTATCTGCATATTGATTATCCTTCATTGAACGAAAAAATTTGCCATAAGGATTGACTGATAATATTTCCAATAACTTTTTAACCAATATTTTATCAACATTTGCTGAAGGTATTGCACTAACTCTGTTTTCAACCTCATTATTGGTGTCATAAATATACAACTGAAGGTATCGTGGTGCGCTGTCACCTTTGGCTATAGAAGGTAAGGTGTGATAAACTTGTCCTTGAACTCTGAATGTATAGATTCCTTGCTTTGAGTTAGCTAGATTATGGTCCAACTTAACACCAAATGATGTAAAAGAGAATATGCTATTGTATGCACGTATTTTATTTCTGAATTCTTTTGATTCCTCATCCAAAGAAGTATATAAAGCTTTTAATGCTTCAGGTACAACAGTAGGAGCCAACCTAATTTGTCCGTTATAGCAACAAAATGCTGGAGTCTCATATTGAAATACTTTTACAAAACAATAAGTGCAAAAACGGGGCTTCTCCAATATATGCAATTCAGAGCATGAAGGATCATAATCATCATTTTCATTGATAATATTGTTTGTTGTACCATCTGTTTCAATAAACTATTAAGTTAGTTTTTTTTATTTAAATATGTTAGTCTAATACAAACTCAAAAGTAGTTGTTACTGACCTTCATTTATAGAATTTGATGTATTGAGTTGAGCCGTCAACAAACAACTTTTCTTCCTTTGCCTTTTATTGTCAGGTTTGTCGTTCGAAGATTGATTTTTTCGTTTTCTTTGCTCAAGAGTCATGTTAGCATATCTTCTCCTATTATAGTCTCTCTTTGCTTGAATTTCCATCTTCAAAATTTCAGCAACAAAATTTAATATAACACTACTTGAAGGTTACACTGCTTACAAAAATGTCACAAAACAAACATTTTACCATCAGATAAATATTTGAAAGTACTAAGCAAACAAGTAATACAAGAATGAATATTTTAACAATGTTTTATATTGTAGGAAATTCATATCATAAGCCTTTTATAATTTTTACACAATGCTAATTTGTCAAAATTAAATATTACATCGAGCATGTAAGACAACTGGACTCATCTCCGCGCTTAATGGTTTTTTAATAATTAAGCTACAATCTCATATGATTTTGGCTCTTTGACATTCTTAACAAATTATACAAAAAATGCCTAAGTTGGAACCTTCTAAAACTTCTTATTCATCTATCATCATTCATTTATATTGTCATATTGATATAATTTTGTAGTAGACCACACTTTATAAACCATTTTAGATTCCAAACTTTCTGTAAAAGTTAGTGTTTTGTAATCCTATGCAACATTTTTTTTCTTCATAAAAATAATATGATGCTAGTTAGTAAATCTAATCTTTATGGCAACAACTAATAATTCCTCATCTGAAAAGCTGAAGAACAACTATATACACTTATTTCTTTATCATCAGGAACTACCTAATCCAAAACAAATAGTTTTTGATGATCTCCTATAAATTACTTTTCAGAGGTTTATTTCTATACTTTCTTTTTTATGTTTGTGTGTCAATCAATTTGCTGTCGCAACATGACTAACATCACTCAGCCCCTATATTTACTGATCAAGAAATTGTCATTACAATGTCATTACAATATCAAAGCGCAATCAAATTTATAATTAAAAAAAAATCAAACCAACAAAAGAAGCAAACAACAATGTGATAAGTGATTAAGCAATCAAACAACCGTACCACTAAAAACAATAACACTTACAAGATCATCACCACAGCAGGAGTTCATCCCATGTACCTCGATCCTCCCGCTCTGGTCCAGGAACGGCGACACAAACGGCAGCTCCAATCTCTCAGCTGCCCCCAATTCAATCCAAATCAGATTTTTTAATACAAATCAATAACCGATTTTTAACGAAAATAAAAAATTAAAGTAGCAAATTGTAGTAGGTACCAAGGCAGTCGACGATGATGCAGCCGTAGGAGAAGAGGCCAATGGGGAGATGGGAGTCAAAGTCACCTACAATCTCATATGATTTTGGCTCTTTGACATTCTTAACAAATTATACAAAAAATGCCTAAGTTGGAACCTTCTAAAACTTCTTATTCATCTATCATCATTCATTTATATTGTCATATTGATATAATTTTGTAGTAGACCACACTTTATAAACCACTTTAGATTCCAAACTTTCTGTAAAAGTTAGTGTTTTGTAATCCTATGCAACATTTTTTTTCTTCATAAAAATAATATGATGCTAGTTAGTAAATCTAATCTTTATGGCAACAACTAATAATTCCTCATCTGAAAAGCTGAAGAACAACTATATACACTTATTTCTTTATCATCAGGAACTACCTAATCCAAAACAAATAGTTTTTGATGATCTCCTATAAATTACTTTTCAGAGGTTTATTTCTATACTTTCTTTTTTATGTTTGTGTGTCAATCAATTTGCTGTCGCAACAAGACTAACATCACTCAGCCCCTATATTTACTGATCAAGAAATTGTCATTACAATGTCATTACAATATCAAAGCGCAATCAAATTTATAATTAAAAAAAAATCAAACCAACAAAAGAAGCAAACAACAATGTGATAAGTGATTAAGCAATCAAACAACCGTACCACTAAAAACAATAACACTTACAAGATCATCACCACAGCAGGAGTTCATCCCATGTACCTCGATCCTCCCGCTCTGGTCCAGGAACGGCGACACAAACGGCAGCTCCAATCTCTCAGCTGCCCCCAATTCAATCCAAATCAGATTTTTTAATACAAATCAATAACCGATTTTTAACGAAAATAAAAAATTAAAGTAGCAAATTGTAGTAGGTACCAAGGCAGTCGACGATGATGCAGCCGTAGGAGAAGAGGCCAATGGGGAGATGGGAGTCAAAGTCACCTACAATCTCATATGATTTTGGCTCTTTGACATTCTTAACAAATTATACAAAAAATGCCTAAGTTGGAACCTTCTAAAACTTCTTATTCATCTATCATCATTCATTTATATTGTCATATTGATATAATTTTGTAGTAGACCACACTTTATAAACCACTTTAGATTCCAAACTTTCTGTAAAAGTTAGTGTTTTGTAATCCTATGCAACATTTTTTTTCTTCATAAAAATAATATGATGCTAGTTAGTAAATCTAATCTTTATGGCAACAACTAATAATTCCTCATCTGAAAAGCTGAAGAACAACTATATACACTTATTTCTTTATCATCAGGAACTACCTAATCCAAAACAAATAGTTTTTGATGATCTCCTATAAATTACTTTTCAGAGGTTTATTTCTATACTTTCTTTTTTATGTTTGTGTGTCAATCAATTTGCTGTCGCAACATGACTAACATCACTCAGCCCCTATATTTACTGATCAAGAAATTGTCATTACAATGTCATTACAATATCAAAGCGCAATCAAATTTATAATTAAAAAAAAAATCAAACCAACAAAAGAAGCAAACAACAATGTGATAAGTGATTAAGCAATCAAACAACCGTACCACTAAAAACAATAACACTTACAAGATCATCACCACAGCAGGAGTTCATCCCATGTACCTCGATCCTCCCGCTCTGGTCCAGGAACGGCGACACAAACGGCAGCTCCAATCTCTCAGCTGCCCCCAGTTCAATCCAAATCAGATTTTTTAATACAAATCAATAACCGATTTTTAACGAAAATAAAAAATTAAAGCAGCAAATTGTAGTAGGTACCAAGGCAGTCGACGATGATGCAGCCGTAGGAGAAGAGGCCAATGGGGAGATGGGAGTCAAAGTCACGGCCAATGGGGAGATGGGGAGATGGGGAGATCGGGCGAGGATGGCGAGGAAGTTGTTGGTGTCGGCGTCGATGGGGGAGTCGCCAAGACGAGGAGGGCGGGGGGGATCAGTTGTCTCTTGGAAGAATGTGACGATGTTGGAGTATGGATAGGATTAGGGTTAGGGTTTGGAGGATTGGAGGGACAGGAGGTTTCGGATTGGGAAGGGGCGTCAGGATTGGGATGGAATTGGATCTGGATTTGGGGGGAGATATCGGGAGAGAAGAGGCAGAGATGATAGTTATTATGATATTAGTTAAAGATATATATATTTCTATTATTAAAGCATTGCACGTGTAATACACGTTCTTTAAAGTTATTTAATCTGAGCCATTGATCGTGGTGGTCAATATAATAGATCAACGGTCCTGATCTTATCCTGACAGATTTTTTTTTATTGTGGCTTTTATAATAGAAATAGATTATTTTGTTTTAAGTTTGAGCATGCTCAATTTTATATGTATTTCACTATTTGATTATATATATATGTGTGTGTGTGTGTGTGTGTGTGTGTGTGTGTGTGTGTGTGTGTGTGTGTGTGTGTGTGTGTATTTTAAATACCCTATTGTTCTTTCTTGATTATTTACTTTTTGATTAAATTTGTTCATAAAAAAATCCTGTTCTTCTTGATTGAGCTTTTCTTGTTGAACCTATTTTCTCTTATTTAATTGTGGGTATTTTTATTTGAACCCTATTGAATTTGATCTATCCTTATTTGAACTCTAAAACCCAATTTTATTTGTTCTTAACCCAAATCCGCTATTATTGGACCCTAAATTACCAACCCGGTACGCTAATTGTACCCTATAAATACAACTCTGCTGCAAACCCTAAAAAATTACACAATTTTAAAACCCTAACCGATTATTCTCTCTCTCCTATTCTTTCTCCTCTTCCGTTCTCTCTCCCCGTCACTGTTTTCCCGCCCAAACAGCCAAACCCCCATCTCCGTTCGTCTTCTCCGGCGAGCCTTCGGCGCCCCTTCGTCCACCCCACTTCCGGCGACCCCCCCGGTCGCCGCCCTCCTGTCGACATCCCCCAGTGCTGCCACACACCCCCTGTCCCCTTCCCCTCTTCCTTGACATCATCAGAAATGAAGCAGCGAAACCCACCTGCTGTTTTCCCCAATCCCGTCGACCTGTACTGTAGCGTCGCCCAGTCGTCGCGTCCCGTCGTGCCGCCGCCTGCGACGCCGACCACCGCCATCGACGTCGACCCCGACCACCCCTTGCCCCTATGTCATTGCTGCTGTCTCTTTCTCTGTTATTTGCTTGGGTTCTCTTTGTGCACGTATTATACACGTGCTAATTCGTATGTTTGTGGGATCGTGTTGTTGCGAATTTGTGTTTGTTGCTTCAGGATCCTTATCCCGTTATTCTTGGTATTCGTTTTTACCGTTTATAAGGCAAGTCACCGTCCTCTTGAATTGTTAATTGTATCAAATTCAAGTTTTGTTGAAACTCTTACAAGTAGATCTCTTTGTTATCATATTATCCTTTGTTTATCTCTTCGTTGGGTCTATTGAGGGTTTATACGAGCTAACCCCAATATTCTTGACATTGTGCCACTTTTGACTCTAAATTTTAAATTTTTTATGGGTGCATGTAGAGTTGATAATAGGGTTAACCGTATAATCATGACACAAATAAATTATTGTAGAAATAATTGTTAGGTTGTATGTTTGGTTGATTGATTGTTGTTGATTGATGATAAATTGATGTATGAGTATGTTCTAATTTTATTTATCATGTTTTGATACCCATCATGCTGATTACACAATTTATTGACTAATGAATCGATACTCATATAGTCTAATTAATTTATTTTCAAGAAAACTACACAGAATCTTGTATATGCTTGCTGACCTGAATGTTAACTGCTATTTTCGAGCCAGCAAATGATCTTAAAATAAAATACTTTTTGAATAAGATTTGTAGCCTTATCTTTCTAGTTTCCAGAACATCTTGAATTTTCAAATTTCGAGTTTTGTAGCAAAAGTTATGCCCGTTTTACTACAGCTGTGTTTTCACTTTCAGATTTTCAGATTTTTGTACGTTTCTTGTTTAAACAGTAAAAAGGCTGATTAAATGATAAAATTTTGCTCTGAAGATTTCCAGATTATTGCTTTACATGTTTAGAAATCTAATAAGTATTTTTAACAAATTTAATATTGAGTTTTTGCTATTTCTAAAAATAAAATAATATGATGTAAAAATTCTGCCTGAACATGAAATCTGTAAAGAACACTGTGATTGACCTAGCTACTGTTGTCGGATTTTGAACTTTAAATATGTGTTGGAACCGTGTGGAAGTCTAGTTTCTAGAACTTCTGCCGGATTCACTTTTCGATTTCTAAAAAAATAGGAAACTGCATTTTTGTACAGACTCCTCTTGCTGTCCAGAATTTTATAGTTCAGATTTTAATAGATTAATTAACCCTATATCGTAGTATTGCATGAATCGAAGTGTATATGTTGCATTGCATGATCCTAATGTGTTATTATCATCATTCTAATTGTCCTACTTCATGATGCCATCCTATTGTTCCCCTATTGATACTATCGTTCACCGAAATATCCATTAATTGCATATTGTATTGTTGCATTGATAAAATAATTAACAAGTCGAGGTTTAAAGGATTGACTGGAGTAGTTGATGATGTAGTGACTATACTCGGAGGAGGGGTCTGTGTTTCCTTAATTACCGTTCCGGCTATTGTTTTATTGTGTGATTGAGATTATGACGGTAACCCAATCTATCGTGTATTGTATCGTTGCCGATGACCGTTACCGTGCACCGAAAGGTGAATATTGATTATCGTTGTCAAGTACATGATCTGTAAAATCTTCCACTTAAGTCTAAAACGACATTGATTGTATGTATCGGACTTGTAGTATTGGATGCAGTAGTACATGCAATAGTTATGATTAAAATGATTAATAGACATAAGGATTGACACATCACCAACATTGCATCTTGTTCATCATTGTTCCTATTTGTATCCAATATTGTCTAAGTGTTATTGATATTAACCGTTGATTACCGTTACCGAATATTGAATCATTGTTACGTCATTGCATTGATTACCATGTTATTGATTATTACTATCGTGTCATGTTATTGATTCCTATTGATCCATTGATTCATTGCTATACCGTTATTCCATTGTTCTCTGCTTTCTGTACTTGCTGTCCATGACTTGCTCTAAGGACAATTTTTCTCATCTTTTTAGATGAAGTGTTCACAGGTAATGAAGGAGAATTGCCTACTGGGATGAGAGAACAAAGATTCCGAAGATTTAATGCTTACTAGTTGCTTATTATTTTATCAAATTTAATGTATTAAGACTTATTATCTATTTGTGATTGGATTATTATTGTATTGGACTTATGTCCTGATGCGGTTTATTTCTGGGAGACGTGTGGATGCACCAGGTGTGAGTTCGGACTCGATTTGTATTTGAAGGAGAATGCTGCTCGTCTGACGACCCTTGGCTGACCGGGTGGAACCTGTGGCGACCTCGGGGTACTTCGGAGATCTGGGCTCGGATCAGAGGATTCGGATCCGAGGTCTTGTGTACCTGCAGACGGTCCTGAAACACCGGGGTTTGTCCCGGTGGCGGACCCTCCGACGATCTAGTCAGTCTCTGTGAGAGAGTAGCAATAACTAGGTGAATTTAAGTGGAAAAAGATTGATTACCTCAAAAGGTGGGTGAGGGTCTAGTATTTATAGAGAATCCCAACCGGGTTTGGATCCGCTTGGGGGCCGGGTCTGAACCCGGAAGCCCATGAGCCTGACGTGGCAGAAGGCCCAGGGGGTTTAGGGCTGACGTGGCGATACCAGGAGTGGTATAGGGCTGATGTGGCAAAGCCCTTGGTGGTATTTGGGGCTGACAGGGCAGATCATGGGGCTCCTGTGCTCCTGGGAGGATCTGAGGGCCTGGGCTGCGCCAAGTCATCTTCCTTCTACACCAGGATGGTAGGATGGCTTGGAGGGCTGTCGTGGATCGAAGGCCGAGGGCCATAGTCGCTCATCGGATACGAGGAGTCCGGATCTGTGGGGGTGAACTGGAGACTCGGCACCGACCCTGCGGTGGTTCGAGGCCGAACTAGAATGCTATTTTTACCTTTCTTGAGTGAGAGTTGTATTGGGCCCTGGTAGGGCCTCCAGGCCATTTTTACCCTACCACACAAGCCCCCCACTCCTGCGGGGGTGCGGGAGCTAGCCTGGGAGGAGTGTTCCTGGTCGTGAAAATGGGATGGCAAATCGTTGAATCTTCCGGAGGAGAGTACCCTGGTGCTCGACCCAACCTCGAGATGACGAGGGATTACGTGTCGACAAGGGTGATGCGAGCTGTTGTTTCTTCCTGAGAAGAGTACCCTGGTGCCGGACCGAACCTCGAGATGAGGAGGGATTATGGGTCGGTAAGGGTGATGGCGAGCCGTTGGCCTTCTTGAGAAGACCACCCTGGTGTCAGACCTGACCTCGAGCTTGGCGAGGGATTACGGGTCGGCAAGGGTGATGGCGAGCCGGTGAAGCCTTCCTGAGAAGACTACCCTGGTGCTAGACCTGACCTCGAGCTGGCGAGGGATTACGGGCCAACAAGGGTTGTGGCGAGCCGTTGGCCTTCCTGAGAAGACCACCCTGGTGCCAGACCTGACCTCGAGCTTGGCGAGGGATTACGGGTCGGCAAGGGTGATGGCGAGCCGTGAAGCCTTCCTGAGAAGACTACCCTGGTGCTAGACCTGACCTCGAGCTGGCAAGGGATTACGGGCCAGCAAGGGTTGTGGCGAGCCGTTGGCCTTCCTGAGAAGACCACCCTGGTGCCAGACCTGACCTCGAGCTTGGCGAGGAATTACGGGTCGGCAAGGGTGATGGCGAGCCGTGAAGCCTTCCTGAGAAGACTACCCTGGTGCTAGACCTGACCTCGAGCTGGCGAGGGATTACGGGCCAACAAGGGTTGTGGCGAGCCGTTGGCCTTCCTGAGAAGACCACCCTGGTGCCAGACCTGACCTCGAGCTTGGCGAGGGATTACGGGTCGGCAAGGGTGATGGCGAGCCGTGAAGCCTTCCTGAGAAGACTACCCTGGTGCTAGACCTGACCTCGAGCTGGCGAGGGATTACTGGTCGGCAAGGGTGATGTCGAACTGTCGTGCCCTAGAGTGTTTTGAGCGGGGGTAGCCCGCCGTTCCTGCGGAGCATTGAAGGCTCTCCGGAGTCTGTGTGATGGTCCAATTTCCTAGGAGCATTAATGGTGCCGCCTGATAAATGCAGATAGCGCAGGGCTTCCGCCGGTTGGCCTTCCTCGTGTCATAATGGTTGGTCTAAGGGGGAGGCTATAAATACCTCTCCCCCCACAGTGGGTTTGATCACAGCAGGGGTGATTTATTGGCCATCGGAGGTGTCTGCTTCGGCGGGCGCCTGTCTCTTGCAAAAATCTTCAACCCTGGCGGTGCCAGAGAGGTGGTTACTCTGCCGCCCGGATTTTCTCTTGGATCTGATGGCTCTTGATGCGGTAGCCAGATCCAGGGGAGATCAGGGCGAGAGGGGTAACGACCAAAATCCGTATTGGTAGAAAAGGAGCCTCGGATTGGTGGTGGCTGTGCCGTCTGGATCCTTTTTCGGGTCAGACGACCCTGACACGGTTGTTTGGCCCGAGAGAGAACCAGACGGGAGGGGCACCAACCGTATTCCGATCTTGGGGCTGAAGAGTCTCAGATAGAGGGGTCGCCTCCGATCAGGGGTTGGCCACTCTGTCTTCCGATAGGGCTCCAGGTGATTGTGGTTTCTGTCCCACCCTCAATCAGTTCGGGGTTTCGGCACCAATCCGAGGCTGTAAACCCCGAGCTGCTCGGGGATGAGAGGGGAACCGATCGAATGCTGGAGCCCAGGGCGTCTGTCGAAGGACGGTGCCTTAAACCTTAAGTAAAGCGTTTTCTCCGTCGCATACTCCATCCGAGCCGACCTCTGAGTCTGGCCGCCAGTCTGGTACCCGATGACGTCAGCAGCGATGCTTCGAGGATGTGGCACGGTTTTCCAGGCGGCAGTTGTACGTCAATCGGTGAATAGTAATTGCGGAAGTCGAGGAGCCGTTCTTATCCTTTATAAGTATTCCCCCTCCCCTTTTCTCGCCCACTTCTTTCTTGCTGCTTTCTTTCTTGAAAAATCTTCCACCCACTCAGCGCTCGTTCTTGCAGTTAGCTGTACTAGGCTCGTCCTTCCGAAGCGTCCCCCGGTTAGTTGGTAAGTTCTTTTGGTTTAGGCACGGATGGATAGGGTTCAGTCCAGCTCGTCAGCGTCGTCGTCCAGGAGGGAAGTGAAGCGCGCCTCCACATCGACGTCGTGGGAGGAGCCCGTGCTTGAGGAGGAGTTGGTGCACGCTGCGGGGCCTTCCGATTCAGTTTTGTGGGAGGAACCAGTAGGTGAGGGGGAGGTGGTACACAAGATGAGGCCGTCGCGCTCCCGACGTCCCTTCGTGGTGGAGAGTAGCGAGTCGGAGGAGGCCAGTGATGGTTCGGACGACATCCAGGTACTGGAGTTGTCTTCTGAGGAGGAGGAGGGCGAGGGCGACATGATGAGGAGATCCACCGTTCAGGGTGCGGGCTCGAGTTTCACGCCTACAGGCCTGGGGCCCTTACCTACTCCTTCGTCGGAGCGAGCCAAGAAGAGAAAGACGGCCTCGAGGAAGGCGGGGTTGAGGACTGGTGGTTCGAGCCAGGTGCCCGTTTTCCGCAACTTGATGACAGGTTCGCCCGTACAGCCGAAGCCTTTCCGTCGGTATCCCGACGATCTTTCTGACAAGGAGCTCTTCGGTGTGCAGCCCTCTTCGCCGAGTCGGAGGAGGGTGATGATGGATGCGATCCCGACTGTCTTGGAGGGCGGGGACTTGGAGGTTCTGCAGCTGGCGTATCACATAGGGCCTGGTTACGAATTGTTGCTGCCGAGCTCTACTCTGCGCCCCACCGATCCCCTTTCTGCTTGGTATTGCGTCTTCCCAGTGGACGCTTTCATCTCCGGGCTGAGGTTGCCAGTTCACCCGTTTGTTCGGGATGTGCTGAACTGGGCCTCCTTGGCCCCCATGCAGTACGGGCCGAACTCTTGGAAGCAGATTATCTGCTTTGTGTTGATGTGCGAGGAACAGAAGGTACCCCTGAGGCTGAATGTGTTCCGGGCGATGTTGATGATCAGCTCGGCGGCCGAGGGTGTTTACTACATCTCTCCCCGGAGTAAGGGGAAGGTCGTTCACAGTCACCCGGACTCCATCAAAGAATGGAAGAAAAAATATCTGGTGATCCGGAGTGAAGAGCCCTGGGACATTCCCACTCGATGGAATCACTCCAAACCGAACTATCAAGCGCCGAGGCCGATGGATTTGTCGGCCGAGGAGTGGGGGTTTGTCGAGCGCCTCCGTTCGTCACCCAGTATCGATTGGACGAAGGTGACGGAAGCCAACTTGGCGAGCGTTGGACTGAGTCCGGCCGTCATGTGTATGTAGTTGTTTCTTTTCTTTCGGTCCTTTCGTACTTTCTTGCTCATTGCTCTTAGTGGCTTTTTCTGCAGATATGGACGAAGCATCCATCAAGGCGAAGAGGCTCGCCATGAGGAAGGAGAATGCAGAGAGGAAGGGGGAGGCGGCGAAGAGGCTAAGGGGGTCGCCCCTAGTCATTTCTGAGATTCAGCCCGAATCGGGGACCAAGAGGATTCGCTCGGAGACGAGCAAGGGGGCGGCTGCTTCGAAGGGTCAGAGCCTAGCGAGGGCCTCCGTTCTTGACAAGGGGAAAGGTCCCTTGGTCGAGTTTGAGGAAGAGGATCCGGTGGCGGAGTTGCTGCGACAGCGGTGGGCTCCGAACTGGTCTGTTCGGACGGGGGACCGTCTGACCGACGAGGCCCAGGCCGTCGAGGTGGTGGAGAAGTTGGCGACCCCTCGTGATCGCCAGGTGATGGAGGGTGAGCCCGTGGAAGTGACATTCACGCGTCTGGCGCAGGCCCTCGTGCAGGTAATTCCGCCGACCCTATTCTCCTTGTTAATTTTTTCTGCGGAAGTCTTTTTCTTATCTGTGCTCGTTGGTCGCAGGCTTGCATGCAGGGGGCTAATATGAAGAACCTCTACGAGGCGTCCCTGGCACAAGAGCGAGCTCTGGCGGAGAAGAGTGAGCGGGAGATGAAGGAACTGCGGATCGAGCTCGAGGGTTCGCACAAGAGGGAGCAACAGATGAAGCTCGAGCTCGAGGCCAAGGATGCGGAGTGGGGGAAGAAGGTGGCCTCCCTGAAGAAGAAGTTCGCCAAGGAGAAGGAAGAAGTGACGATTACGGGCCAGATGATGGTGATCAAGGCCCAGGACACATGTTATGCGAAGGCCCTCAGCCATGTGAGGCACTTCTATCCGACCATCGACCTGTCCAATTTTGAGTACGACATGGAGATTGAGGGGACGTCGAAGACTCCTGGCGAAGAAGGGCCTGCTCTCGACCCGCCGGCCGATCCATCTGTGGACCCGTCAGTCGACGCTGAGGTGGGACGATAAGCTGTATTATTCTGTCTTTCTTTCCTCCTTCTTTTGACTGTATTTGCCTCCCGCGGACTGGCCACCGCCTTCTTTGTAAGGAGTCCTTAAATTTATGGGGAAAAAAGTTTTTTGACCGGCCAAGTGTTTTGAACTCGGACTTTTCTGAACCTTTTCGCGTGTGTGTATTGGGTTGGCTGGTTTTCCTGTAGGTTGTGGCTCCCCTTCCCGAGGTGGACCCCCGACGTTCCGATGTGGCGTGGCTCCGGAGCAAGATTGAGGTCCTGGAGGCCGCGTTGGTCTGCCACCGAAGGGGGGCACGTGACATTGACGCGGCTTTGAATTTTTATAGGAATAAGTCTGAAGCTTTAAGTGAGGAGGCGAGCCGGTCGAGGAGGGCGATGCTGGATCAGAGACTCGGCGGTGCGAGCCTTGGACAGGCGGTGTTGGGTGCCTCGGCGTCGAGGCCCACTTCTGAAAGGTTACTTCGGGATGTCTCCGCGGAGAGAGAAATGGAGATACATCGTTACAATATTAGGCTGGGTGCCTCTGTGTCTTCCTCGGTGGGTCGGCAAGCGGAGGGTGTTCCCTTTGCGCTGCTGCTGTTGCAGCGTACGCGACCAGGTGACGCCCAGAGCTCCGTGGCTGGGGAGTCGACCAAGGCTGAGTTCCAGGACCATCCTAACGAGC
This sequence comes from Hemerocallis citrina, assembly GCA_017893485.1. Lineage (NCBI taxonomy): Eukaryota > Viridiplantae > Streptophyta > Magnoliopsida > Asparagales > Asphodelaceae > Hemerocallis > Hemerocallis citrina. Next base: position 190,498 of record JACEHZ010000464.1, on the reverse strand, counting down.
AGGGGGATTTTTCAGCCGGTCGTTCGAAGTAATCCCGCCCTCCAGCGGACCCGATGGGCTCTAAGATGGCGACTTCCTTCAGTTTTGAGATGAGTGGAGTGGTCCTGTAACGGTCTTCGTTTGTTTTCTTGGGACGAAAATGGAAGGGTACGAATAAAGAATACTATTCCTTCTTTGCTTCGGCTAGTAGCGTAGTGGACGATGGTGGTTTTATAGGGAGAGTCCACCGATCCGCGAGGGATCGAAGTGGGGCCTAAGGGAGAGCCCTCAGCTTGGATTCGGTTGGAGCCTACCGAGGTGTTGGGGACGATACCGGAGTGAGGACTCAGGCGCCAATCTTATTATCTGGCGTTAGGATTTTAACAAAAAGAGACCTCTTTTGCATAAGATAAGGAGGGCCGCTTAAGATGGTCCTGTACATAAGAGTGTTTACACAAAAATGGGTCTACATTTAGCTAGGCTAGAGCCCATGTCTGTCCCTCGAGTAGAGTCATTAGGTACTTGGCTTCGACTGGGGTCTCCTCCCGCTCGGTGTCAGTTTGGAAGCAGGGCCGTCCCTCTCAGGTTGGGACTCGACGGCGTCGAGGGAGAACACACCTCCCCCGACGGTGGTCATGTAGCACGATCGCGCTGCTTCTTGGCTACCTCGGACGGTGCCGACTCCTTGCGGGGTGGGAAATTTGAGTTTCAGATGGTAAGCCGAAGGCACCGCTTGGAGGGAGCATAGTCCGGGTCGGCCGAGTATGGCGTTGTAAGCCGCCTTGACGTTGACCACCATGAAGTCCATGGATTCGGTCCTCTTGACAGGAGCCGATCCTGCGGTAACGTCGAGGGTGACAATCCCTTCTATCGTGACAGGGACGCCGGAGAACCCATGCAAGGTGTATCCGGCCGGCTTGAGTTTGCCTTTAGGTAGCTTGAGATTCTCGAAGGCTTCGAGGAAAAGAATGTTAACCGAGCTGCCGTTGTCGACGAGGATTCGGCGGACTTCGCAATTAGCCATGTGGAGATTAATGACGAGGGCATCGCAGTGGGGCAGGCGAACGCCTTCGAGATCCTCTCCTGAGAAGGAGACCGGCCTCGGTTGTAGCTTGGGCGAGGGACTGTCGTGGACAGCATTCACCTCCCGGATGAAGGCTTTTCGGGAAGTGTTCGAATCTCCTCCCATCGGCCCTCCGTGGACACAGTGCAAGATGAAGGGTGTATCTGTGGCTCCCTCGGAACCAGGATCTCGACCCTGGATGCGGTTCGGGGTAGGGTTCGGAGGCGAGGACCTCCGGTTCCTAGTATCTCGTCGACCCCGCGGGACTTCTTGGGTGAATTCTCGGAGGTACCCCCTGGAGATAAGTTCCTCAATCTCGTCTTTCAGGGCCCGGCACTGGTCGGTTTCGTGCCCGTGATCTCTGTGGAAGTGGCAGTAGAAGCGTTGATCTCGATTCTTGTTGTTATTAGACCGGGGGGGGTAGTCGGACAATGCCTTCGTCTTCGATTTCTAAGAGGATGGCGGATACGTCATGCGTCAAGGGAGTGTACCTTTCGCAGCGGGGGACTGGCGGGACTTTCTTCGCGGCCCCCGCGTCCCTTGGAGCTTTCTTTGGTGGTTCGACAGCTTCGACCTTCCGCTTTCCCTTCCCGATGGCCTCCCGGGTATCTTCGGGGTTAAGGGCCTCTTCTGCCCTAATGTATTTCTCGACCCGGTTGAGGAGATCGGGAAAGTCGATGGGGGGTCTCTTCGCCAGAGAAGCTTTCAGCTGTCCATGACGAACGTTGTGTCGAAAGGCCGCAGAGGCGACACCTGGATCAAGAGAGGAGACCGACCTCGCCTCCGTGGTAAATCTCCGGACGAACACTCTGAGGGATTCTCCCTCTATCTGCTTGAGCCCAAGCAAAGAAGCGCTAGTCCTTTCCGCCTTCCGGCTGGTGACGAAGTGGGCGAGGAAATTGCCCTCTAGTTGGTCGAAGGAGTAAATGGAGCCGGGGGTGAGTTTCGAATACCATTCACGAGCCGGACCCCGAAGCGTGGCGGGGAAGGCTCGGCATAGCAGGGGATCCGAGGTGCTGTGAATCATCATGAGGGTTTTGAAACCTTCCATGTGATCAGCCGGATCTCCCTCACCGTCGTAGGTTTCGAACTGAGGTGGTCGGAAATTCCTTGGTATTTCCGCTTGGAGGATGGGGGCGGAGAAGGGAGGTCGGACAGGTCTGTACCCCTGGGCCGCCCGTCGGTCGCCGTCTCCCATATGATCGAGGCGATCCTCCATTTCTTGGAGGCATCTTAGGAGTATGCCATCGTCTTCTGGCTGGTTTGTTGAAGGACGTGATGCGCTGGTCTCGACATCCGACCCCATTTGGGAGTGGAGGGTTTCCTCCCCGGGGGTCCGTCGGAGGGCCCCGAGAATTTCTCTCCGGAAGTCTTGGAACTCCTCGTGAGTGACGGGGGCTCCCTCGACCCGGCGTGGTTGGTCTGGAGGCTGCCTTCCGATGCGGCTGAGTGCCGATCTCCGTCCCTCGGGCGGCGGTCTCGGATGGTTCGGGGCCGGGTTGGAAGCGGCCTTTCGCTTATTGTGGATAATCTGTCGGTTGACGATTACTCCCCGTAGGTCGGGCTGGACTGTACGGGTGGCGCTCCGCCGGGATCCCTGATGGGAATCTCCGTGCCTTGATGCGCGTGGCCTGGCATTGGTGTTTGGTGGTGGGGTGTCCCGTCGGTTGACGGGGGAAGCAGCCCCCTTGCCCTTTGAGGCCATGAGAGTTCGGCTGTCGAGGTGCCTTGATGGTCGTGCTAGGGTCGGCCTCTGAAGCAGTGTTCCCACAGATGGCGCCAACCTGATGCGGTTTATTTCTGGGAGACGTGTGGATGCACCAGGTGTGAGTTCGGACTCGATTTGTATTTGAAGGAGAATGCTGCTCGTCTGACGACCCTTGGCTGACCGGGTGGAACCTGTGGCGACCTCGGGGTACTTCGGAGATCTGGGCTCGGATCAGAGGATTCGGATCCGAGGTCTTGTGTACCTGCAGACGGTCCTGAAACACCGGGGTTTGTCCCGGTGGCGGACCCTCCGACAATTTAGTCAGTCTCTGTGAGAGAGTAGCAATAACTAGGTGAATTTAAGTGGAAAAAGATTGATTACCTCAAAAGGTGGGTGAGGGTCTAGTATTTAGAGAGAATCCCAACCGGGTTTGGATCTGCTTGGGGGCCGGGTCTGAACCCGGAAGCCCATGGGCCTGACGTGGCAGAAGGCCCAGGGGGTTTAGGGCTGACGTGGCGATACCAGGAGTGGTATAGGGCTGATGTGGCAAAGCCCTTGGTGGTATTTGGGGCTGACAGGGCAGATCATGGGGCTCCTGTGCTCCTGGGAGGATCTGAGGGCCTGGGCTGCGCCAAGTCATCTTCCTTCTACACCAGGATGGTAGGATGGCTTGGAGGGCTGTCGTGGATCGGAGGCCGAGGGCCATAGTCGCTCATCGGATACGAGGAGTCCGGATCTGTGGGGGTGAACTGGAGACTCGGCGCCGACCCTGCGGTGGTTCGAGGCTGAACTAGAATGCTATTTTTACCTTTCTTGAGTGAGAGCTGTATTGGGCCCTGGTAGGGCCTCCAGGCCATTTTTACCCTACCACATGTCCTGAATATTGCTATTTGTTTCCAGACATTGGATTATTACTGTATTTGAATATTTATTGTAACACCCCGCAAAATTTAATTATGACAATTTTGCCCCAGCACGTGTTATACACGTGTATTTTATACCGTTACGGATAATATCCGTAATATTATATTTTTCATATTTTGTATTTCTATTTTTTAAATATTTTTTCGACCTTTCGAATTCATCTGTGATCTTTCATTTGAATTCAATCCCGATATTTTCTGATTCATTTAAAATAAGACTGTTGATTTATTGTATTATTAAATATCAAACTTTGCTAAATTTCTTGATCTTGTACTTAGAATTTGACCTAGTTCTCTTTATTGAAATTGAGAAACTTTATACATGAAAATCGTATCCCATCGAGTCTGGAATCCAGAACATCTTGCAGTTCCTCAATCCGATTTATAGGTTGGAAGTTGTCTTAAATCTAAGTTGTTCCTAAATCCTAACTCATAATCCTAATTAAATTCTCTAATCCTAATCCAACAACTCTCCCCAACTACTCTTACGGCATTAATACCCACCTCCCCTACCCTATGCCTCCACCTCCTCATAAAAAACTCCAACCGTCGTCTTCTTCTATCTTTTTCTCCCTCCCAAATGACTTTCTCTCCCTCCCTATACGACTTTATCTCCAGCTGAATTATTGCATGCACATGCAGCGCCCTCCTTCGCCCCTTATAAATACATCACATACTTCACTCAATCACACTAGCTATCTCTCTCTTTCTATCACAGTCACTCTCACTCTCTCTCTCTCTCTCTCTCTCTCTCTCTTATATATTATATAATATATATAATATATATACATATGTAAACACAGTAGTGATAGTACCCCCTTCTCAACTCCACCTTTCTTTCGTTCTTCTCCTTCTCCTTCGACAAATCCCAACCACCTCCTCGCTCTCACCCTCCACCGCAGCTCGCCATCCCACTCCTCCACCCGAAGCACTCACCATCGCCATCTCCATCTCTCATCAACCTCTACCTCCCAGTGCCGAAACCCATCACCAACCACCATCACCCAGTACTCCATCACCTCCATCGCTCCCGCCTCTCACCACCCTCGCTGCTCACGGCCATCACCACCACCGCAACTCGCCAGCTCCACCGAGCTCCTCCTTCTAGCCACCACCATTGCCGTCTCGAAGCTTCGAAGCTTTCGCTGCCACCTTCGAGCTCATCCCCATCCTCCGAGCTCTCGCCATTGTCGTCCCGCAGCACCCCCGAAGCTCTCCTCCACCTCGTCAACTTCATCATCGCCGCATTCCACCTCCGAAGCTCCTCCATCACCATCGTCGAGCTCCCTTCCTCCACCATCGACCCCCCGAACACAGCGAAGCTCCTCGCCATCGTCGTCACACTCGAGCTCCCCTCCGTCGCTACCACCCACCTCCAAAGTTCCTCGCTCTACTCCCTCGCCGCTGCATTCGACAGCCGAACTCCAACTCCTCACCATCGTCGTCATCCCCGAGCTCCATCGCCTCCGCCATTGTCGCCATTGTCATCTCGTCGCCACCCCGAGTTCCTCCTGAGCTTATCACCATCGCCGGGAACCCACCACCTCCGAGCTTTGACCGCACCACCATCCCGAAGCTCCATCTCCATCTTCGTCACCACCACAACTCCATCGCCACCGAAACTCAACTCCGAGCTCCCCTTCATCGTCGCCGCATTCCACCTTTGGAGCTCCTCCTCGCCGTCAACTTCCCTTCTACCTCGAAATGCCCTGTCGAAGCTCCACCTCGCCGTCATCGGAGTCGAACCACTGCAGCTCACCCCCCGTCGCTTGCTGTTGTCGCCATTGTCTCCCGTAAATCTCCATCTCTCTCTCGTTCTAAGCCTCTCTCTGTCTCTCTGTTCTTCTCTGTTTCTCTCTAGTTCTCTCCCTCTCTCTCTCTCTCTCATTTTCTCTCTATCTCTCTCTAACTCTGTCAGTTTCTCTCTCTCACTTTCTTTAAACTCTTTTCTGTATCTCTCTCCCTCTCCCTCTCTCTTTAAACTCTTTTCTGTCTCTCTATTATATATCTGCATGTATTATATTATTTTATATATATGTAAATGTATTATATATAGAGAGAGAGAGAGAGAGAGAGAAAGGTTCGGGTGAGAACCATTCCCTGGGGTGAGAACCTAAGGGCCTATCACAGCCATTCATCTCACTAATATTAACGGTCTGGATCTTATCCGTTATAATTAATTAGATTAATTAATTTTTGATTTTAGATGTCAATCCCTTTAATTAAGCGTTGGGGACCGCATAATAAAAGGAATGAAGATATTATGCGGTCAATATTAGACAGATTTTTCGATCAATATTTTCTGCCGTTTTTATTATATTTGCAACCGAACCACATTCTTCATCAGGATGATGAACACGTCCGATTACGACGACGTTAACCCTACTGCCAAAACTTCCGGTGTAGACAATCCGAATAATATCCAAACACCGTTCCCGTCTCCTCCAATGAATCCGAAGAATGTGGATACACCAGGTTTTTATTCTACTATGTTTTAATGTTTCTGATTATTGTATTTCTTGTTCTATAGAACGTCGATCAGGTCATTATATACCTCCTTTTTTTTCCTGTTGTTTGCAGATTTATATTTTATAAATAGAAACATAATATACAGTACTGTATAAGAATCATCAATTACAAGATAATAAACAAAGCAATGTGTTATAGTTATTTTAATTCATGAAATCATTTATATTCGAAATAAATAACGCATCCATCTTCGAAAGAAATAACACAAACACAGCAATTACAACAAGTTTTATATAACAATATATAGATAATTAATTAGCTACTGCATAGGCCCTGAAAACAAAAGAGCAACTGCATAGCAATTAATTAGCAACTGCATAGCAACTGCATAGCAAATATTTAGAAACTCAATATTTCATGTAAATAGCAAATGCATAGCAATTAATTAGCAACTGCATAGACTCTCAAAACAAAACAGCAACTGCATAGCAATTAATTAGCAAATGCATAGCAACTGCATAGCAATTATTTAGAAACTCAATTTTTCAAGTAAATAGAAACTGCATAGCAATTAATAAGCAATTGCTGTTTAAGTGGCCAGGTATTGCTGTATAATTATTTCAGTTGCTATTTATAGTTATTACAGTTGCTATTTATAGTTATCAAAGTTGTTATTTATAGTTATTATAGTTGCTATTTATAGTTATTACAGTTGCTATTTAGAGTTATTACAGTTGCTATTTATAATTATTACAGTTGCTGTTTAAGTGGAATTGAAAATAGCAACTGCATAGCAACTATTTAGAAAATAGCAACTCCATAGCAACTCTTTTATTAGAAAACAAAAAAAATACTGGAATTGAAAATAGCAAATACTGAACAGCAAGATACATAGCAAATAATGAAAATTCGCAAATACTGATTAGCAAGATTTATAATTTTTTTTTTAAATCTTATTTGATATAAATGTCATAACAACGTTTTTATTGATTTTGTAGTTGGAAATAAAATTATTCCAGTCCAGGGTTGTATCTTGTCGATATCGCCCGGATTAACTGAACGCCATATACCTCATTGCGACAGTGACTTGAAGCCTTTTGTCGGCAAGCAATTTGCTAATATGAATGACGGGATAAAGTTTTATACAGAATACGCCGCAGCTTGTGGTTTTGATGTTCGGCGGGGTGGCGACAAGAGAAAACGTGGTTTAATTACACACAAGTGGCTTTATTGTAACAGGCAGGGAAATAAGAATACCGTTAAGTCGGATGTTTCAAACAACCATCTCAATAATGATATTGTCGAGGAGAATATTGTAGAGGAGAATGATCCGATCGATAAGCCAAAAATCAAGAGGCGTCGGGTGTCAAAACGGCTAGACTGCAAGGCTCTTATGCTTTTAAAACACGAAACAAATTCGAACTCCATTGTCTCTAAATTCGTCGAGCATCATTCTCACCCGTTAGTGCCATTGGTTCAGAGACAATTCCTCGACGCGAATAAAACATTAAATCCCAGTCACCAGAATTTCATTCTTAATTGTACTAGAGCAAATATAGGTCCGATGAAGTCTTACAGGTTATTCAAAGAGGTTGTTGGATCTTACTCCAATATCGGATGCACAAGTGTTGAGTTCAAAAATTTCTCGCGCGACCTTAAGGCATATGCGCTTGGTATTGATGCTCAAATGGCTTTGGACAGGCTTTTCAGGAAAAAAGAAATAAGTCCAACCTTTGTTTTGGAGTACGATGTCAATGAGAAAGACCAGTTGACACGTGTCTTTTGGGCTGACTCAATATGCCGGAGAAATTATGCCGTTTTCGGTGATGTTCTGAGCTTTGATGCTACTTATTCAACTAATAGGTACGAGCATGCGTTTGTTTTCTGATTTTAAGTAGCCACAAATATTACATATATTAGTTGGAAACAATATTATTATTGCTTGTTTCTCATTTTGCAAATTTCTGTACTACATGATGTGAATTCACTATATAGCAACTGAATGTATTATGCAGTTGCTTTGCAGTTGCTAATTAATTGCTATGCAGTTGTTCTTTTGTGTTTGAGCTTCTATGCAGTTGCTATTTTGAATTGAAAATATTTATTCCTAAATTAATAGCAACTGCAGAATCATTCACCATTTCGTTCGTTGCAATTACTGTTTATTACAGTTGCTATTTATAATTATTACAGTTGCTGTTTAAGTGGTCAGGTATTGCCGTATAACTATTTCTGTTGCTATTTATAGTTATTACAGTTGCTAGTTATAGTTATTACAGTTGCTATTTATAGTTATTACAGTTGCTATTTATAGTTATTTATGTCAAACAAAACAGGATACTTGTAGATTTTTTTTTAAAAAATATGTCCACAATCAAGTTTATGCTAATTTTTATATATCCATAGGTATAACATGATCTTCACTCCGTTCACGGGAAAAGACAACCACGGCGGATGTATAACTTTTGCTGCTGCGTTGCTCACTAAGGAAGATGTCGATTCTTACACTTGGGTGCTTGAGAAATTTAAAGATTGCATGGGTCATTGCCCCTCAATGATTATTACAGACCAAGACCCTGCATTGAAGATTGCACTTGAACGCGTATTTCCTGGTGTCAGGCGATGCCTGTGCATGTGGCACATCATGCAGAAGTTGCCTTTGAGGCTACCAAATAAAGTGAAAGATGACGACACTTTCAAATCGATGTTGAGGTCGATTGTTTGGACAAGCCTCATTGAGCCACCAGAATTTGAAGATAAGTGGGTTACATTAATGACCGAATACGGAGTTCAAGACGACAATTGGTTGAAGTCAATGTTTCAGATACGAGAGTTTTGGATCCCAGCATATTTTAGGGACTGCCCTATGAGCGGCTTGCTACGAACTACATCAATGTCTGAGAGCGAAAACAATTTCTTCAAAATACACTTCAACCCTCGATCAAACTTGATTGAGTTTTTCATGTTTTTTGAAGGAGCTTTAGAGAAACAGCGAAATGAATACGACAAGTTGAACAACAAGAACACCTTATCTGTCTCCATTCCCATCACCCAGTTGTTGATCGAGAGGCATGCTAGCAAGGTATACACGTCAACAATTTTCAAAGAAACGCAAAAGGAGATCGTCTCTGCATGTTATGATTGTAGTATTGTCAGTATCACAAAAGGCTCCCTAAGTTCTACATATGAAATAAGTAGTGACAGTAGCGATATAGCAACTGTCACACACAACAACACTGCTGAGGATGTGACATGCACCTGCAAGAAGTTTACAATGATGGGCTTACTATGTCGGCATATTTTCTGGGTGTTCAAAGATCAAAAACTTGAAGCTATACCTGATAAGTATGTTATCGACCGATGGACTAAAACAGCTGAAACGAAGCCAATACACCAACTTGACGATAATGTCCTTAACGACTACGCAAGCATTGATGAGCACAAGTCTATCATGAATAATTTAATTTCAGATTTTTACTCGTGTATTGGTCTTATTGATGGTAACATCGCAAAGATGTCGAGTTTCCACCGCTGCATCAAAGAACAAATGGCCCTGCTTAATTCCACCGAAGAGACACAAGCTGGTCTGTCTACCAAGAATAGGATGTTCGAAACGCATTTCGGAGCTCCTGCTCCTGAACAAGTCTCGGTGCATCCACCAACCAAGGTCAGCACCAAAGGAAGTGGTAGTAGACTTGTTTCTCGTCAAGAAGCTGCGATTGAGCGCAACAAGAAACCGTTGCGTACGTGCAGCATATGTATGAAAAAAGTTAGACATGAAGCTAGAAATTGTCCTGGCCGAACAGTTGTCGTTGAAGAAGACATCGGAGTCGAATGATTTTATGCAGTTGCTATTTTGAATTCAATCTATGTTCATAGGTTACTGTTAATTATTTGATATTTTGTTTCTATGGTGTTGCTATTTTAATATCAAATTTGTAACGTTAATTATATAGTTACTTTGAGTTCGAAATAAACAACATAAGTTCGTCTAATTGCTATGCAGTTGCTATTTTGTTTTGAGTTTACAGTTGCTATATACAGTTTTGAGTTTATAGTTTTGAGTTTATACAGTTTTAATTAATTGCTATACAGTTTTGAGTTTGTAGTTGCTATGCAGTTGCTATATACAGTTACTGTTTATTACAGTTGCTATTTATAATTATTACAGTTGCTGCTTAAGTGGTCAGGTATTGCTGTATAAATATTACAGTTGCTATTTATAGTTATTACAGTTGCTATTTATAGTTATTACAGTTGCAGTTACTGTTTATTACAGTTGCTATTTATAATTATTACAGTTTCTATGTAGTTGCTATGCAGTTGCTAATTAATTGCTATGCAGTTGTTATTTACTTGAAATATTGAGTTTCTAATTAATTGATATGCAGTTGCTATGCAATTGCTATGCAGTTGTTATTTTGATTTGAGTTTCTATGCAGTTGCTATTTTTGAATTGAAAATATTTATTCCCAAAATAATAGCAACTGCAGAATCATTCATTCACCATTTCGTTCCATACAGTTACTGTTTATTACAGTTGCTATTTGTAATTGTTACAGTTGCTGTTTAAGTGGCCAGGTATTGCTGTATAATTATTTCAGTTGTTATTTATAGTTATTACAGTTGCTATTTATAGTTATTACAGTTGCTATTTATAGTTATTACATTTGCTATTTATAGTTATTATAGTTGCTATTTAAAATTAAAGTAATTATGATGTAGGTTTGTAAAAATAATAGCAACTGCAGAATCATTCACCATTTCGTTCCATACAGTTGCTATTTATAATTATTACAGTTGCAGTTTTAGTGGCCAAGAATGCTGTATAATTATTTCAGTTGCTATTTATAGTTATTTCAGTTGCTATTTATAGTTATTACAGTTGCTATTTATAGTTATCACAGTTGCTATTTTATAGTTATTACAGTTGCTACTTATAGTTGTTACAGTTGCTATTTATAGTTATTATAGTTGCTATTTAAAATTAAAGTAATTATGAAGTAGGTTTGTAAATATCAAAAATATTCTTATTGTGGGATACAATTTGCAGTCATAATGATCATGAAAATAAATAAACCAATCACGACGTGTAAAATCAGCCTATATCGATCAAAAACAACATCATTCATTAGTATACAAAAGAATCATACTGTTTTGCAATTTCAATATCATTCATTAGTATACAAAAGAATCATTCATTAGTATACAAAAGAATCATACATCTGACTACTATAATCTAACGACACTCAGACCGTTGGCAGCTTGTAATTAAGCAGAATGGGTCCCAAATCTATTGGCCCATCCACGCATTGCTGCTGATAGTGGAGGTTTGATGCTGCATCAACTTGATGTTTTAAGGTATTAACGTCAGATTTCAATATGGCAGCACAGTACTTAATCCTCAATACATTAAGCTATCTCTTATTGTTCTTCTTTAAGCCACTATTCCAATTTTTTTCTCCCCCGCCATGATATGTCTCCATGTGGCGCATCAAAAACACTCCACAATCCTCCTTGTTTTTGTCGTCCCTCCAAGGCATACTCAGCCTCCGTATATTTACATTCTGCAGTTCCATGGACTCCTTAATTTTTCCTTTTGACTCCAAAAAGAGATTAAACAATTGGCTCTGCAAGAATGTTTAAAAACAATATTAACTAAATGTAGGCTGCACTCACAAAGTTATAAATTTAGGTTTGCAATTATCATAATGTTCGTACCAGTGATCCTGGAACATCGCCATATTTCGTCTTCAATTCACCAGTATCCATCGCCGAGGAGTTATCAATAAGATCAATGGACATATTCTTCAAGTCATATACCATCATGTAAAAATGACTTGCATGTATTATTGGAAACACAAACTGCATACGCAAAATAGCAATTTCAAATTAACTAAATAGCAACACATTCTTTTTACGTCACAAATTGTAAGATATGCCTAACATTAAAAAAATTAATAACCATCAAACTTACGATGTCAATGCTGCCCAATTTCATCCACTTCGTATCAACGATTTCCTCATCAAGTCGCTCGAAGAACTTCTCGCATCGTCTATTCATACTCCATTCTTTAACAGGGTTCACAGCAGTGTATGCCTAACCGTAAATTATGTTAGGCCGAAAATAGTGGTGAAACAAACAAAAGAATGCAAAAATAATAATAATAATAATAAATGAAAAATAAAAATAAATAAATAAATAAATAAATAAATAATTTTAGTCAGACTCACAGTTAGGTATATAGATGCGAAGAATCTACATGGTGAACCTTTCGACCGAGACATCTCCTTTTGATTGAGTATTATACTCCAAATATCAATAACTGATGCTTCCACATAAACAGATGGCAAAAGTGAAATCATTTGTTCTCTACTGAGCTGATACTGTCCGGTGTAAAATAAGATCTCCATCCTACATCAATAAATAATAAGTCAGCTATAAAAATCCTTAGAATTTCATAAAAACTATTTAGAAACTGCTTAGCAATTAATTAGCAACTGCTTAGCAATTAATTAGCAACTGCATAGACTCTCAAAACAAAACAGCAACTGCATAGCAATTAATTAGCAACTGCATAGTAACTGCATAGCAACTATTTAGAAACTCAATTTTCAAGTAAATAGCAATTGCATAGCGATTAATAAGCAATTACATATGAACTGCATAGAAACTCAAAACAAAATAGCAACTGCCTAGCAACTAATTAATTAGCAATTGCATAGCAATTAATTAGCAACTGCATATCAACTGCATAGAAACTCAAAACAAAATAGCAACTGCTTAGCAATTAATTAGCAAAACAAAGAAAAACTTACATATCAGCATCAGCATTGTTCATCACCCAGTACCCAATCTTCTTTTCAGCATCAGTCCATCCGTCGGTCAACACCACTTCCCTACGGACGTACGGGGAAATTAATTTTTCAGTCTTCTTTTTTTCTGTTTGTTTCCGGCGTACCATGTGGTGTGCAGTCTCAATAGGGTTTTTGCCTTTCAAAATATCAGAATTCTTCTTCGCCTTATTGATCTCCACACCCTCTCCTGGACCTTTCACAATCAAGTATTCCCCTATATCGGTCGGAATATGCGTCTCGGTCTCCTATGAAGTGTTGGTAATAAATACTCTAGTTAACATCATTCAAAAAATTGCACAACAATTGAATTAAATCTTAAAAACAACAATCCAAATACCTTGCCACTTCCCATGTTTATCTGACGCTTTTTATATTCTAGATCCGCATCTCGATCAACCTTTAAACATAAATACTACTCCCATAAGCAAATGCAGCATGATTATACAGCAACTGTAATGATTATAATTAGCAACTGCAATACCAATACTTGACTAGGAAATCGACGTTTTCTAACAGGATTTCGAGGTTTTCTAACAGCTTTTTTCGCCCATTCAACATTTTGTCGACAATAATTTGTTTTCTCCTCCATCAATTCCTAAACACAAAAAAAAAGAAAAAACATTATGGTTCTTTTGTATACTAATGAAAAACATTCATTATATGTTTTTGTATTTTCATAATAAAAAAATTAAATTTTATTCCAGAATAAGAATATTTTTAATATTGACAAACATACATTATCATCACTTTAATCTATGACATTTTAATGTAATGAGCAATTGCATAAGAATTAGACTGCAACTGAATATTATCAAATTAGAAACTCAATATTTCATGTAAATAGCAAGTGCATAGCAATTAATTAGCAACTGCATAGACTCTAAAAAAGTGTAATAACTATTTCAATTAAATAGCAACTGTAATAACTATATTTCAAGTAAATAGCAACTGTAATAACTATAAATAGCAACTGTAATAACTATAAATAGCAACTGCATAGCAGTTAATTAGCAACTGCATAAAAACTCAAAACAAAATAGCAACTGCATAGCAATTAACTGGCAGTTGCATAACAACTAGATAGAAAATCAAAACAAAATAGCAACTGCATAGCAATTATTTAGAAACTCAATTTTTCAAGTAAATAGCAACTGCATAGTAATTAATAGTTATAAATATCAACTGCATAGCAACTGCATAGTAAACAAAATCAAAACAAAATAGCAACTGTAATAACTATAAATAGCAACTGTAATAAATATAAATAGCAACTGTAATAACTATAAATAGCAACTGCATAGCAGTTAATTAGCAACTGCATATTAACTGCATAAAAACTCAAAACAAAATAGCAACTGCTTAGCAATTAATTAGCAATTGCATAGCAACTGGATAGAAAATCAAAACAAAATAGCAACTGCATAACAATTAATTAGCAAGTACATACATTAAACGTAGCAAAAAAGATAACATTTGTAAGGTATGACCTGTGCTGTTTTTCCTTCCTCCTTCTCAGTGCTCTTATTGTGTGCCTACAAAATACACAAGTCTTTCAATTAAAATAACTTTTCGTATAGGGAAAGTTGAAAAGGAAAAATATATAATTCATTATTTATCAACCTGCAACAAGGGATCTTGAACCTGCTCAACTCCCGTATCATCGTCACCTTTCAGTTGTGTTAATCCAAGGCTGAAACTTGGCTCATTATGTCCCAATACACTCATGTCTGGCCGATCTGTTTTAGCGGCAACTTCTTTATTAAATGCGAAACGTTTAACAGCTGCTTCCTCAAGCACCTTCAACTGATCAAATACATCATCCTGAGCCCAGAAGGAATCGTACATGTTCAGTGTGCTACCAGCTTGCTGATCTGCCAAATTTTCATTTTCTACTGGTACATTGGCTGTACAACCCAATAGTACTTGAGCCTTGTCAACCATATTCTTGACATTCGGATCAGACATGATCTCTGCCGGCGCATCTCGAACCATTGACATTAGATCAACCATCGTATCAGCCAATATTTTCGCCTTGGTAAGAATTTATCCGCAAACAAGCGAACAGCGCCTCCGGCTTCACTACTTTCACCATCGGTTGACATTCCCGTACGCTTCTCAGATCCTTTTTCACGAACTTCAGCATCTTTATCTTCTTCAAATTCCTCACCCGACCATTCGATTCGGTCGCAAAGATGTCCTGTCCAAAACCTCCGTGTTTCTTTTCATCCTTCTCCCGCTTCAATATCTCACCAAACGTCCAAACCTTTATTAACGGATAACATCTTGGGACGGTTCTTCTCAAGAACACGACACGATCGAGGTAAAGAGCCTACAAAAGATATGAAAAAATAATACAATGAAAAATAATATCAAAAACAAGACTCGATCGAGATAAAGAGCTGAAAAAATCAATTAACCCAATATTTTATTAGTTGCAACTTATAGATATTCATATTGCTAATTATAGTACACAAAATATATATTTATGAAGTACGAAAAAACCCACCACAATGAACAAGGTCGGGCCCATGAAGTTTTTTGTTTTTTTCCCCTCCCATTTCAGCTTCCATTCTACGAGGCATCTCACCATGTAATCTCCCCAGTCGTACTCCCTTAGCGTCGACAAACATTCCAAGTTGCTCAGTATTTGGGGATTAACATACCCATTGCCCGGATTTTCAAATAGGCAAGCTCCTAATAAAACCACGAAATGACGCTTGAACCATACGCCACCATCAACCTCGGCAAGCATCTTGTCCTTCAGAGTATTGATTAATACTCTATCTTTCCCAATCTGCTGTTTCCACTCCAAAACCTTCGGACATACTGCCCTTCTCCGCTTTCTATCTAATTGGCGCTTACCTCTCGGCAGTCCAAAAATTAGTGCAGCGTCATCGAATTCCACATGAAGTGACCGTCCATTATCCATCTTCAATTCGCAGCTCCTAGGATCAAAGTGATCAAGAACCCAATACGCCAAAGAAGCTGGTACCTTCGTGGTTTTCAAATGCAGGATGTTACCAAATCCCATTTCAACAACAGCACGTCGCTGTGCATCCTTCATGTCTTTAATAGCATTCACCAGAATACGGGAGCATGTCCTACTAAGTACAACTGGCTCATCGGCGACGCTCTCAGCTGGCTTCTCATTACCCCTTTTATTTCCAGCATCTACTTCGACAAAGTCGTCGTTTACATTCTTCTGACAACTATCAATATTTGCTTCCTTTCTAACATTAAGTGCGCAACTTGAACTTCTTTTCGAAACACTTTCAACTTTGAAAGAAATAACACAAAGACATCAATTACAACAAGTTTTTAAATGTAATGAGCAATTGCATAAGAATTAGATTGCAACTGAATAATATCAAATTAGAAACAAAATCTTTCATGTAAATAGCAACTGCATAGCAATTGATTAGCAACTGCATAGACTCTCAAAACAAAATAGCAACTGCATAGCAATTAATGTTAGAAATAGCAACTGTAATAATTATAAATAACTATAAATAGCAACTGTAATAATTATAAATAGCAACTGTAATAACTATATATAGCAACTGCATAGCAGTTAATTAGCAACTGCATATCAACTGCATAAAAACTCAAAACAAAATAGCAACTGTAATAGCAACTGTAAATAGCAACTGTAATAACTATAAAATAGCAACTGTAATAACTATAAATAGCAACTGTAATAACTATAAATAGCAACTGAAATAAATATAAATAGCAACTGTAATAAATATAAATAGCAACTGTGATAACTATAAATAGCAACTGCATATCAACTGCATAGAAACTCAAAACAAAATAGCAACTACATAGCAATTAATTAGCAATTGCATAGCAACTGGATAGCAACTATTTAGATAGCAAGAACTGTAAATAGCAACTGTAATAACTATAAATAGCAACTGTAATAACTATAAATAGCAACTGAAATAAATATAAATAGCAACTGTAATAAATATAAATAGCAACTGTGATAACTATAAATAGCAACTGCATATCAACTGCATAGAAAGTCAAAACAAAATAGCAACTGCATAGCAATTAATTAGCAATTGCATAGCAACTGGATAGCAACTATTTAGAAAATCAATTTTTCAAGTAAATAGCAACTGCATAGTAATTAATAGCAACTGTTGAATGCAAAAACCATCAATAACATAGTAGCAACTGTTGAATGCATTTCAATAGCAACTGTTGAATGCAAAAACTATTTTTTTTAGGCCCTAAATAGCAACTGACTGTATTGTTATTATTTTTTTAGGCCCTATACAACTCCTTAATTCGAAAGTTTGGCCCTAAATAGCCAAACTTTTAAAGCATTTCAAAAATCATTTTACAGGAAAAATTATCACGAAAAAGATTCAGAAATTTATAATTAAAACAACAAATTGTTCGGGGATTCAATAAAGTAGAACGAATTGCAAGAAAATAAAATAATAAAAGGCGACATCGGAATAATTTTATAAAAAAAAAAAAATTCACCGGCGCCGGCGACGTCGCAAATGAGCCTCTTCATGTTCTTTTTCGGTGACATGTCTAATCAAATTGAAATCGTCTAAACTACGATCTCCTAGGTCTTGTCGCGAGTGTTTAGTAATTTTCGATGATGAAGGAACGAAATCGTGCGGGAAAAAAATTCTGGACTCTTTTTGTTGTGTTATTATTAGGGTTAAGGGAAAAAAAATGGTGATTGATTCTGCATTTGATATTAATGGGATACAAAATCACGTTCCGTATTTTTCGGGAACCAAATATTTCTCTCTCCAATTTGAAAAATTTACCTAAACCGTCACACACCAAAAAAAGTCTATACATTAGGATCTATTACCATTTTTTGTAGTTGCATAATCTCAGCCATTTAAAATGATTTGATGAGTGGTAGAGAGAGGCCCTTAGGTTCTCACCCCAGGGCTGGTTCTCACCCGAACCGGCCCCTATATATATATATATATATATATATATATATATATATATATATATATATATGCAATTTTCACTTCGTTTGATTTCCGATTTCGGCGAACAAGTGATGTTCGCAATACCGTCATCATCGACGTGGTTGCTGTCCGTAGAGCCACTGTCGTTGTTCGCGTTGCTGTTGTCTTCAAATAGATCGTAGAATCGATCAAATCTAGAAACAATAAAAAGTGGGTAACAACTTTAACCAACTCTGTTGTAATTATAGGGTATATGCATGCTAGATAATAAATTGAGTAATCGTGCTTAGATTGCTTATGAATGTTGTTTGATTATGAGTGTTGATTGCTGTTAATTAATTGTTGAAATTATGATATAATTATATGAGAAATGTTATTATAATTCTGTCTGGAATTTGGTCTCCCTTTCAGAAAATCGTTTCTTTTTAAATACATGGATTATGATACTGAAACTTTTGTATGTGTATCGTGTATGTGTGTACAATATCTCCTCAAAATTTCACATTTTTTTGGATATCGTTTGGTATTTTAATAAAATCGGAATACATTACTGGTTTAGAAATGAAACAGACTGAATATCATACTTATTTTCTAAGAAATCCAATTTCCAAGAAGTATGAGATTTTCTGTTATTTTTAAAGGTAGCAAGAGCTGCGATTTTTGGATTTTTAAATTACTGTCTTATAAATGGTTTTGGACAGATTTAATTGGGTTGAAACTAGAGGTTCTTAACTACAATGTTGTAGTAGACTCATTGAGGTTTCATATGAGACTAAGAAATCAATTTTTCACAAGTATTGGAATTTATATAATTGTCACGCCTCGCTTTCTAAAAATACGGAATACGAGTACATGACAAAAGCCCAGCGAATGACTAACATCACCCATAAGCTGTTTAATCGATCAACTCAATAATATAATCAATACAGAACAAATGCACAGGCAATAATAATAATCTCATGAATAAATAATACTTGGAATGAGATAATATAATATCTAAATACAATAATAATAATAATCCAACGTCTGGAAATAATAATAAAATCTGGGACATAAGCCTAAAATAATAATAATCCAATCCAAAAATAAATACAAGTCTCAATACATTAAGTCATTTAAAGTGATAAGCAAATTAAAAGCAGAAATTTTCAAAATATTTGTTCTCCAATTTCAGCAGGCAATTCTCCTTCATTACCTGTAAATATTTCATCTAAAAAGAAAAAAATAATTGTCCTTAGAGCAAGTCATGGACAGCAAGTAGAGAAAGCAAGGAACAATGGAATAACTACAACAATGAAATAATAGATCAATAGGAATCAATAACATGGCACGATGATAATAATCAATAACGTGGTAATCAATGCAACGGTGTAACGGTGAATCAATATTCGGTAACGGTAACTAACGATTAATATCATTATCACTTAAACAATATTGGATACAAATAGGAATAATGATGAACAATATGCAATGTCGGTGATGTGTCAATCCTTATGTCTATTATTCATTTTAACACCTAACTAATACACGTACTACTGTGTCCCATGTGTGCCGTACCACAGGTTCGATGCATACAACCAATTTTGTTTAAACTATAGTGGTAGATTTTATAGTTCATGTACTGGGTATGATGCCGATAACGGTAATAACACTGGACATGTGTAATTTCTTACACAATGCCAATAACGGTAAAAACACTGGACATGTGTAATTTCTTACATGATGCTGATAACGGTATAAACACTGGACATCATCCGAGTATAGTTTCCATATCATCAACTACTCTAGTCAATCCCTTACACCCTGGTTTATTAATTATTTATCAATGCAACCATACAATATGCAATTAATGAATATTTCGGTGAACGATAGTATCAATAGGGCAACAACAGGTTGATAACATGGATAAGACGGTTAAAATAGGAACAATAGCTCATTGGGATCATGCAATGCAACATACATTCATTAACTCATGCAATAATACAACATAGGAATTATTAATTCATTAAAAAGAGAGATCTAAAATTCTGGACAGCATGCGCAGTTTGTACAAAAGTGCAGTTTCCTGCTGACTCAGGAATCCAAAGTTGAATCCGTCAGAAAATCTGGAAACTAGACTTCCATACGATTCCAACACATACTTAAAGTTCAAATTCTGATAACAGTAGTTAGGTCAAACACATGTTTCTTTTCAGGTTTTATGTTCAAGCAGAAATTCGATATCTTGTTATTTTAATTTTTGAATCAGCAACATCTCAACATTAAAATCAGTAAAAATATAATCTAGACTCTTAAACATGTTAAACATCAATCTGAAAATTTTCATAGCAAAATTCTATCATCTGATCAATCTTTTTACTGTTTAAACATGAAAATTACGAGAATCTGAAAATCTGGAATGTAAAAACACAGTTGCAGTAAAACGGGCATAAGTTTTGCTACAAAACTCGGAATTCAAAAATTCTGGATGTTATTGGCAACTAGACACTTGGGGCTACATTTCATATTCAGAAAGTATTTTATTTTAAGGTCATTTACTGGTTCGAAACAGCAATCAAAGTTCAGGTCAGCATGCATGTATAGTTCTTAGGGTATTTTTCTTAGACATAAAGTAATTAAACATGATGGGTTTCGATTCTATAGTCAATAATTTGTGTAACTAGCATGATAGGTGTCCAAACATGATAAATAAAAATTTAGAACACACACATATACAAGTCCAACATCAATCAATCATCAAACGACATACAACCTAACGAACGTCTCTACAATAAATTATTTATATTGTGATTTGTATGAATAACCCGGGTTAACAATTCTACATGCATTCATTAAAGATCCAAACTTTAGAGTCAGAGTGGCACGATGTCAAGAATATTGGGGTTAGCTCGTGTAAACCCACAATAAAACCAACGAAAGAGATAACATAGGGTAATACGATAACAAAAAGATCTACTTACAAGAATTTTCAATAAAACTTGAATTTGATACGAGTAACAATTCAAGTGGACGGTGACTTGCCTGTTAATCGGTGAAAACGAATACCAAGAATAACCGAATATGAATCCCGAAGCAACGAACTCATGAACTAGCACAATCGCCAATAATAGCACGTGCAATATACGTGCAATCAAGTTCAAAATAGCACACAAAGGAGGCAAGCAGCAACAGCAATGGCCAACAGTAAGAGAGAGAGAGAGAGCAACGATGGAAGGGAGGCCAGTGGCGGCGCTGGCGACCAGAGGCGGCGCAACGCGGTGAATGGCGTCAAGCGGCAGCAGAGGGCGACGCTAGGGCGTCGCCGACGATCGGGACAATGTGCAGAGGTGAAGGATCGGGTTTTGGGGTTTTGAAGCTTTGTTAATGGCGGCAGGGAGATAGGAGGACGAGGTTGGCGTTTGGGGACTTGGGTGTCGAGGGGAGGCATCGGGGAGCGGTCGACGGGAGTTGGGGTCACCGGAGGAGAAGGGAGATGGTCGGAGAAGGCACCGGAAAGGGATGGGTTTGAGGGAACTAGCGGGAAAACAGAGGTTGAGGAGAGAGAGAATGGGAGGAGAGAGAGAGAGAGGGCGGCTAGGTTTTCGATTTGTGTACAGAAATTAGGGTTTACAGTAGAATTGTATTTATAGGGTACAATTAGAGTTCAATAATAACGGATTTGGGTCAAGAATCCATCAAATTGGGTTTTAGGGTTCAATTGGGGGTAGATCAAAACAACAGGGTTCGAATAAAAAAAATACCCACAATCAAATAAAAGATAATAAGCTCAACAAGAAAAACTCCAAGAAGAAGAATGGGAAAATTTTCAAGAAATTCTTAATAAAAAATAATTGAGAACGAAAGAAAATAGAGTTTTTATTCAATTGCAATTAAAAAGAAATACAAAGGGAAAATTTTGAAAATTACAGAAACGGTAATTACAATAATTATTGGAAGTTGTATTCACCTGTCAAGGGGACACGTGCGGCGTTGTTTCGATTGTTAATTTCTGGGATCTAGTGTTAGAGGTCCGGAAGAGGAGAAAGACCACAGGGCTGGGCACCATTATGGATGCTCAGAAGTGGAGAAAGACCCCCAGGGTTCGGGCGGCGTGGAATATGTAAGGCCGGGAAGTGGAGAGAGACCACAGGGCTGGGCATCATTATGGATGCTCAAGAGTGGAGAAAGACCGCAGGGTTTCCGGCATGACCACTACCGACTGCAGTAACGGAATTTGACCGAACAACTGCAACCTTACTAGTCACTACATAAATGTCAGAAACAATGTAGAATATATGAGCATGTATTGCATAACGAGGGATTGAACCCTGTAATGAATGCTAGTAGTTTGTATTCGGAAAATATGTTATATGGGCAGCATATGATTCCAAACAAGCGTGCATTAAAAAGAGCATTTTGAATTGTGCATGTTTTCATGATAAATATGTGTTGAATGTTTTACTAAATGCTTATACACACACTCATATGACATCGTATATTTGATTATTTCCTGTTTACACTTATTGATTCCAGTTTTATTTTCTATTATGCTATGTATGTTGTATGTTATTTTTGGAGTTAGTTAAAGCTGTTGTGATTCTTACCGTCAGCCTCACACGCTGACGAACTCACAGATCGTGTTGTGCAGGTAAGAGTACCTAGAATTTAAGCATAGAGTTGTGACATCCTGTGCCCATCATCTTATCAATCCAAGAGGTTTGGATTTATTTTAAGATTTCTGCATTTTCCTATATTATATTATGTTTATATACTCAATTGAAGGAAAAGATTTCTCGGTGTGATACGATTTTCCTGTGTGAAAATCGGGGCGTTACATTTATATTGCTTCACTCCAAGTATTATTGTTCATGAGATTATTATTATTGCCTGCACAATTGTTCTGTATTGATTATATGGTTGAGTTGATTGGATAAACAGCTTATGGGTGACGTTAGTCATTCGCTGGGCCAATGTCATGTACTCGTATTCCGTATTTTTGGGAAGCAGGGTATGACAGTTTAATAAGATCGGATATTATCGATTGATTCAAGTGCATAAGAATCAGGCCAATTTGTTAATAATACATATATTTCTGTGAGCTATTTGAATCTGTTCAAACAAATGAAGCACTATTGTGCATATTATATTTATTAGAGTCGAAATGACATGAATAATAACTGATTGATTATATAATTGACAAAACATAATCCAATACAAGTAGGAACATAATTAATATTTAGGGAGGGGCCGGAAGGCCCAATTCCATAGGAACTTTTGCAAAATATTAAGATAGTGATCAGATTCCGCTTTCCTCTATAAATGTAAAGATGTCCAAAGGAGTTGCAGTACATTTAGTAGGTTGGATATACCATCTAGATGTATGAATTTTGCTTCTGTACACTGTCTAAGTTTTATGTTGATGATTGAGTTTTGAGATTTGAGATGGGAAAGAAATATAGGTGCATTTAATTTGTTTCTTTAGAAAACAATATATGCACAAGCATTTTCTATGATTCCAATTATACTTCACCATCAATTCTCCTCTAAAAGAAGATAAAATGCTCATACTCTCTGTTTTTTTAATACAAGTATTAGAAGTTTAATTTTGAGAATTTCAATTTTCAGATTTGCCAATTGATTTGAACGCAGAGTAGTCAGTTGAGAATTTTCAAATTACAAGTCTACATTCACTGTCCAGGTTCTATTGTTTTATATTTTTATGCTTATTAATTTATTTTAATTTCTAGATTAAAATGAATGTTTCCTAAGAAACAAGCTTCTGGATATGAAAAAGAAAAAGAAAGAAAATTACAACATCTTGGAATATATATGATCTAGAGTTTAGGATAGTTTAGATGGGAAAATGAAAGATTTTCTTGTAGAAAAAAAACTGTACTATTAGATTGTTACCGCTGATTTCGGTGTGGGGGTAAACAAATAGAATTTGTGAGTCCGAGAAAAACCTGAACAGTTGACTCAGCCTTCTTGCTCCTGCCGCGACCTGCAAGGAAGTACGAAACACCGGGGTTGATTCCGGCGACGCACCCTCCGACGCTCTTGTCAGTAATCAGAAGAGATTAAGAAAGAGCTTAAAGTGGTGAAAAAGTGATTAACCTGGTCATGGTGGTAGAGGGGTGATATTTATAGTCGCCTTTGGAACGGTTAGGGGCCTGATTTCCTGCCTAACAGCCAGGAGGAAAATCCTCCTATTCTGTTCTGGGAAATTAGCCCCTGATTCCCTGGTGGGAGTCAATCAGGCCTGTTGATTTGATCTAGCCAAATCAATGGCCCTGATTCTCCTCTTGGTGAACTGGGCTTGTATCGGGTCGGGACCCGTGCCCAGTTAAGGTGGATGCGTTCGGGGGTTGCTGGTTCTGTGAGAAGGAGACCCAATACCCGTTTTGGATCCACTTGTATGTGAAATTACCTTTTTACCCCCGAGCATCAAGATTCGTGCCCAATCTGGACGGTTCCGATTTAACCCCATTTTTAGCCATATCATAGATAAACCATTATTAATTATCCTAAGGATAATCAAAACAAGGGTTTTCTTCTGATTTTTATTATCGAAAATTAACAAATGGTGAACTTTCTGATAGAAAATAGTTGGTTTACTCAAAGATTAAGATACAATATTTTATTTTTGTTGTAAAGTGGTACGAAAAGTTCATTCTAGGAGTAAATTAGCAGAAGAACGAATTAATGATTGGAAACATCTTGGGGATAAGCTTAAACAACATGAAAATAGTCATGAACACCTTATTAACCTTATAGCTTTAATTGAACTGCGAGTTAGATTGAATAAAATCAAACAATTGATAAAGAATTACAAGAGCAAATCAAGAAATATACAAACCATTGGAAACAAGTTATGGTTAGAATAATTGCTGTTGTAAAACGTCTTGCTATGAATAATTTGGCATTTCGTGGAACAAATGAAAAAATTTACGAAGATCCTAATGGAAATTTCTTAGGCTTTCTTGAATCAATAGCAGAGTTTGATATAGTAATGACGCAACATTTTTGACTAATTCAAGATAAAAATATGGAGTATTTGGTATCATAAAGCAAAACAAAGGTAATCTTTATTTTTTTGGGTATTGTTTTTATATCCCCGCCATTATATTATACTCTATTAATATATATAAAAATACATGCGTGTTTATAAAGGGCCCAATTTTATTTTTTGCCAGGGCCTCAAGTACCTCAGGACCAGCCCTGCTCATGGCTCTTCCCAAATCCACCCCCATCCCTACTCTCGCACCCCACCACACCCTTCCAGCAGCTTTAGTAATATTCAATTGTATAACATTATGGTTTGACAGTGATTCTCTAAACTATCTGCTTATGTGCGGATGATAATGAAGATTTCAGTAATTATGGTATGAACGATATTCATATGTTTCTCGCAATAATTCTTTCACATTTTTTGGGAGTTCTATATAAATTTATGAGTCCCTCAAAATTATTTTAGGTTGTGCAATTTGCACAGGGTAACACTAGTATAGATATAGTCAACTTTTTTCTTAGTCAATCGGGGTGTCTCGATTAAGAAAAAGAACTTAAAAAAAGGGCTAGGTCCATAATGATACCCAAAGTTTATGCTAATCAATATAATAAAACACAAAGAAATCTATCATGTGGCTCTTCTTCAATCCCCAAATCAAAGGCCTAGATCTAACCTCACAAAACACATTTTCCACCACAAAAGTTTTTTCCAAAAACTCAAATTCACCCCCCCACCCCCCCAAAACAACTCTTTTATTTAAAAAGTTAAGAAAATTAAGAAAGAAAAAAGAAAAAAAATTCTCTCTCTCTCTCTCTCTCCTATTCAAAAAATTAAGAAAATAAAAATAAAATGTTTTAAAAAAAAATTTAAAAAAATTTAAAAACTTAAAATTAAAAAAAATTGAAAAATTTAATAACTCTAAAAAAAGTTCAAAAAAATCAAAAAATTATAAAAAAATATTTAAAATATTTATATTTTTTTAGAATTAATAAAAATTTAAAAATTTAAATGTTTTACATTTTTTTTTAAAATTTTAAAATTTTAAATTTTAAAATGTTTAAAATTTAAAATTTAAAAGTTAAAATTTAAAATTTAAAATTTAAAATTTAAAATTTTGAAAATTTAAAATAATTTAAAATTTGAAAATTTGAAAATTTGAAAATCTCAAAGCAAATCCAAATTCTTAGTTCAATGTTGAACCCCAATCAAGAGGTCGTCGCCGATATCTGATCCGTTGCTGATTCCGTATTGGTGACTCTCCTCCACCAAATCAAGCGCGAATATCAAGCGACTCCGTATCGTCGACTCCTCTCCACTGAATCGAGAGCCTCTACATGCGATACGACGACTCTAATTCCATCTCATTAACCAAATTCTCATTCTAATTTTTAATTTTGTGTGTGCAGGGGATTACTCAGTTTTTTGCTGACTCGAATTTTGTGTGTGAAAGGGATCTAAGTTCAGAGAGGTATGATTGTTTTATTTTTGAGTTTAAAAAAAATTTAATTTGGTGATTTATTCGATGAGTTTTTTATTGGTTTGATTTATGGTGTACGCAAGTGAGAGATGATATTTGGTGGCCTCAATTTGGGCTTCCAAACCATAGCACGACAGGTAAGCTGACCAGCAACCTAAAATAACGTGGCAAATATGCAACATTAATTTCTTTACTATAAGAGAAAATACTATTGTGAAGTGTTCCCTTCACTAGTTATTAGAAACCATGGATAACATAACATATAAGAACTTTTAGTGTATGTTTGGATATATAGAATTGGGATGACTGGAGTTTACCAGTGAAGGATGTAAACTCTCCACTCAAGAAAGAAAGCTAAAGTAAATTTGTTATTTATCTATTTTGATTTTTTTTATGAAGGCGCAATGGGAAGACAAAGTGGAGATAAAAGAAATGATTAGGTCGGATTAGAGTTTTGAGAACTTCATGTATTTCATTTTGGTTGAAATAATAATAAGAGGTATTTCAATTGCAAACTGAGTCTCAGACAAACAAATATTTAGATTATTGGTATTGTAGATACCTTCACACCTGCACTTGCGTGACCATTGAATTTAGACATGCTCATAATGGTTATGGGATTAGAGTAAGCTCTATAAAACCTATATGATAATGTCCTTGCATAACTATTACAAGCATCTAAAAGTGATGCTGAAGTTAAAAAAAACTCTATGCAGTGTTTCTAACAAACTATATGCATTCCAGGTAAGTTCAAGCTAATGATCAAGAAGGCAATGGTTGAGCTTAAAGGTAGATATACTGCTTTCTCATATAATATGTTTGCTACTTCAATTAATTTGCTGGACCTTCAAAACTATTTTATATAATCAAATCAGGTGCACCGTTCCGAAGACGTGCGTTAAGCATGTGTCAACGGGCAAACCTAGTTTTAAAATAAAACTCGAAGTTTCCACATTTTCAAAATAACACCCTAAGTAAATATATATATGCCATATTAATATCAACTGTTAGTTCCCGTTAGGTTCTAGGGGGGTAAATTGACCAAAATAGCCTTTGCCTATTCAGTTTTTCTTCTCCATTTTTGGTTTGATCATGGGTACAGTGAGCACTCTGATTTCTTGATGTCACGAAGGGCTAAGAAGGATACTCTGAGATTATCCCAGTCAATGGTATCGGGATGGCGAGTCGAGTCGTTGCCAAAGAGGTCAGGGAGTCACTTGAGCAATGGCGTTGAATCTGTTAGGTTTGTGAGAAATTAACAATTGGGAATTAGAGTTAATATCTTAGATCTAAGTTGCTTGAAATATTCACCATAGGTATCAAGATTGGAATACCTAGACTGCTATCACAAGCCAGTATTTATTTCTAAATACTGGTTTGGGTACTGGGTTCTCAACCCACTCAATCCGCGTTCCGATATCCATACAATTTGTACGTGTAACACACGTGTTACCCATAGAACAATATTACATATAATATAGTTCATATAGTGAGAATATACCTATATATACAACAATCTCCTCCTATATTCTCAATATATAGACGTACTGGATTATCTAATCAGTTCAACATGAAGCTGACTGGCTAATAGCAGTCTTAAAATAGAAGAAATGCACCACTCACTGTACGATTCATAAGGACTAAATCAATTATAAATCCGAATAGTTCAAATAGACTAAATCAAAATAATTAAATAGTTCCCAAACCATATCACAACAGAATAGTTCACAATGACTAAACAAATTGGAATAATCTGTCATAGTTTCAAAATCAAACAAAGAAAATAAACTTCAAGAACAAAATATGAGTTTTAAGCTCATGAACACAAGAGTCTAAACTCAACAGAAGTTTTACCAAGCAAGTGACTAATTTATTCTCGAAAGAAATAAACTGAAACTCTATCCTTGTACACTGCTTTATATTTACTCCTCTATTTTCAGCAAATCATTATTTTTAAAATCTATGTTGACAGATTCAACTCCTCCATCTTTGCTAGCTTATTGAAAACAAGAATATCAAGAGACACATCTCTAAGAATTCCAACGAATTTCACAAAGTATCTAGTTCCACAGAAGAACTTAGTACAATTCATAATTAGCTTAGCAAAAATGTAACGCAAACATCACAATCAAGTTTCTTTAACTAAATAAAGAACAAGATTTATTATAGTTTCTACATAGAACTATACTATGTTTCATATTGGAATAATAGAACAGTCAAATCAATTATGGTTAATTCCGAATCATCAAAATTGGAATGAAACAACAATCCATAAAAGAGATATATCATCAAAATTGGAATGATATAACGACAATCTAAACATCGGAAACACATCGACAAGTTTTCATGTTTCGTATTGGAATAATATGATTATTCTAAGTACCTAGATATATAATACCATCAAAATTGGAATGACATTATATATTTGTGGAATTTATGTGGAATCATCAAAATTATCTAAAACATATCAAGTACCTAAAATTGATGTTTAAGTTTGAACTTCTCTATGGCTCTAATTGGATTCTAAATTTCAAAATAATTAGGATATTAAAGCTTTGACTCAATAGCATTCAACTTCATTTTCCCCACAGTTTTGATAATTAGATCACTTTCAAGTCTCTTAGCAAGAGCATTAGCCATACTTGTCGCAATTGTACTTTATCTATGAGAAAGTTTAACTAGGCTTCTTTCAGCCTTAATATACCCCTCTTACTATTATAGAGTGAGTTATGAGCTACAGTGCATTGTAGCTTGATAGTCGTATAATAGAATTAGGAGTTACTTAAACTTCTTAATGGATAACTAGTAACAATTTCTTCAATCCACTCAATATTTTTCCCTGCAGAGGATAACACATAGAGGTCTGATTTCATGGATGATAGCACAGTGCTTGTTTGCTTTTTATTTCCATAACATTTCTGTTTCTCTTAGTGTAAACACATATCTACTAGTTATCAACTTTCACTAAATTCTGAGCATCATAATGCATCAGATCAGCCATTTATTCGAAAAATGACTAGAGTAGCACAAAGCAAACTCTTGAATACCACTCAGGTATCTTATTAGCCTCTTAAGGACACTCAAATGTGTATGGGATAATTAGTGAATCTGCAGATCATATCTCAAAGGCTATGTCTATTCTAGTGCAGATCTTTGTATACATGAGACTGTCAATTCCTTTAGAATGATCTACCTGTCTCATAGTTGCACCATCATTAGGTGTCAACCTTTTATCATAATCATAAGGTGTTTCAAAACACACTTTTAGTCACTATATCTCTACTTTTGAAATACATTTTGATTTGATGAGTTTGACTAAGAGTTATCCCTTGCCAACTGAAACTCACCCCTATACCTATGGTGTCCACAATACTTAGGTTTTTCATGTTGAATTGTTTGGATAACATAATTTTAACTTCATTTGTAATAGAAATGTCACTTCCAGGAACATGCATGTCAACAAAATAAGTAAATAATAGGCACTATATTTGACATACCAAAAAGTTGAAGGCACTGATCTAAATTACTTGATTCATATACTAGGCTCTTTCAAAAATTTGTCAAATTATTTATTCGTCGGCTATACATGTTTTAAGAACATACAATAATTTTACTCAATTGTAAACCTTGTTCACTAAACATATTAGTTCAAAACTTTCCAGTACAAAACTGTTCAGTACAAAATATCAAGTACAAAACTTTTTAAATATCCTTTATGAATGACAAAATTTTCAATAGTGTAAGGGTAAGAAGAATACTTATTGCAGCAATATGACAAACATGTGAGTAGACATCAAATAAATCTACCCCATTTTTCCCAGTCAATCTGTTAGCTACCAAAAAGCATTAAAATTGCTACTGAACAATCAAAATTAAGTTTCTTCTGCAAAACCCCACTTACTTGCTATAGTTTTAGCTTCTTTCTGCAGATCAACTAAATTAAAGTATTATTGTATGACACAAAATAATCTCATTGTCTACTAAAGACTCTTTCTAGCTCATCTGTCATTCAGGAATTTAAGTGTCAGTAAGGTTGGTTCTTGATTCCAACTATGAATTATTGAACGTGTCTGTAGGACTAGATTATTTCATGCACTTATCTTTGATGAACACATTCTCAAAGAACTTTGTTTGTCTAGATTCTACTAATACAAATTAGATAGATCTAAAATCTGTCCATAGAACCATATTCTGCACTTTCAAAGCACATACAAATATTTGTTGTAGGTCATACTTTAGGCCTTCTAGGGTCATGTACTCTAACAGAAGTATCACAACACAAATTTTCACTTTAACAAAATTATTTGTGTTTTCATGCCATGATCTACAAGGTGTATTCAATTTAAAGTGTAATAACACATTAGAGATATGATTAACAATACAACATCACTCATAATTACACAAGACAAACAACGGTCAATATTATAGAATTCAATATTTCACTAAGTGTTTGATTCTAACTTTTATCAATACCGTTTAACTGTTGTAAGTATAGTACAGTAGAGATTATGCCAAATGCAAACTTCTCTTAAATTGTTAAAACATATTCACCAACTCTATCAAATTTGAACCCTTGATTTTTTTGGCATTTAACTGTATTTTTTTTAATTTTAATTCATTAAGAATAACAAGTGCTTCATTCTTCATATATATGACAGACTTATATTAATCATCTACAAAAGCGGTTAAATACTTCTGACCAACAATCGTCTCATCTAGTCACAAAGCTACTGAGATCACAAATATCAGAATGTATTGACTCAAGAAGTTGTGTGCTCCTAGAGACCATACTAAATGATTTTCTAGTGATCATAATCTGAGCACAACTTTCATTTTTGTCATATTTAATGGAGTGTCATTTAGTAGAGTTATGAGTTTTAACAAGAACAAACAATTTAATATATAGTTCATAGTGATTCTAAATTTCAAAACAACTTGGATAAAGCTTTTTACTCAATAGCTTTTAACTCCATTTTCCCTACAGTTTTGATAATTAGATCACATTTCCTCACAAATAATTGAATATATAGTTCTCAAATCATAGCCAATTATGCTATGTTCAAGAACACAATTAGAACTATTATTATTAATTGTCTCATTTGTTAAACTCAACTTATACATGCGACTTACAATATAAACACATTATAAGAGTTAAAACAAAATTATTCTACCACATTTTACAAAACTATTTTCTTTCTCTAATGGTTCTAACAATGTCCACTTGCTCAAACACATTGACCGAAAAGTTTTTTCCTTTATTCGTTCTTCATCATCTTCATGACGCTAAATGAGATAATAACTAACATGCTATAATTCAATGCACACACAGTACAATGAACGAGAAAGAACAAAACGTAACTAATAGAGTCATATTGTACATTAAGAGATGCTCTCTCCTAAGTTACCGATATTTGTTATACATTTTATACATCAAAAAAAATTATTTTATTTTATTAGAGAAGCAAATATATGATCTCACACAAACTGCAAACAATGGATTTGTCAAAATATCTATACACATAGTATGATAAAATACTTAACCACCCTAAACATACTAGTTTTCCAAAGCGAGAAAAACTATGATCTAAAACTCTCAATCATATGATCAAACGTACAAAACGTTAACACATTCATCACATGAAAATACTAAGAAAGATTAGAGTAGATCATACCGACCCTTCAAGTTAGAAGTGTTTTTCAAATTTGATGGAGAAGCCTGCGTAGTGCAGACTTATTCATCCGTGATGCATATCCATCGTTTCCAACACACAATTTGTAAGTAACTTTGAAGTTCCTACATTCATCAAATTGTTAATGATTAGCCAATTAAACGAATTATTGACACTGTTTAATTCTCGCAACAATTTAATTTGGAGATCCAAACTTTATAGTCAAAACATATAGTTTAACTTATCAAGAATAGATATTTGGTTTTACCACATAGCCAAAACAACTGTTCAACTTGTATTTAATTAAACAAATGATTAATACGGCCTTGAACTTAACCACTTAGCATCATAGTAATTCTATAATTCAAAACATAAACTTAAAACGAATGTTTTTGAACTTCCAGCACATAGCAAAATATTTAAGAAAAATTTAATATGAGGAAAGTAAAGAACTTATCTTTCACTGTCTCTTCCCCTTCAATTGATTAGAGTCAAGTCTGTTTGAGAACAAATCCGATCTATTCCGTATTGCACCTAAAACACCGTACACTAATAGATAAACTCAATCTGAGGTCGGGATCTGATCAATCCCAAGAGCACCAAAGATCCCCTCTTCAATCCCAAACACAAAACTCCCAAATCCTTCAATGAACAAATCAGATCTGAATCAACCATTAACCAGATCACACACAGTGATCGGAAAAGGAAGGGGAAGGATTCGCGGCTGGTGAGGGCAACCTCGTTTGCTCGCGGCAACACCGGCGATGCTGGCGGAGGTGGCGTGCATCGACATCATCGACAGCGGCGACGGGGACAAAGATTTGGGTCTGGATGTGCTCAGAACGATGCCAAGGGGGGAAGGGCCCGCTGGCGACGTGGCCCCCTTTGGTCTGCGATGAAAGAGACGACATCGAGGGTGCTCGCTGGCGACGAGCCCCTTTCGGTCTGCGACGAAATCGAGGGCTCTCTCTAGCGACGGGCCCCTTTCGGTCTGCGAAGAGAACGATGACATCGGTGACGTCAACGATGAGAGCTGCGTCGTGTGGTGACGTGCAGCGTCGAGGGCCGGCATCGTGTGGTGACGTGCAGCGTCAAGAGGGTAAATGGGGGTGAGATTCCAACGAACAGAACTCAAGCTCTCTTAATCCCTCTTGATTAATCTCACAAATTGATTAATGTTATCTCAAGATTGTTAGGTTTTGTGAGAAATTAACAATTGAAAATTAGGGTTAATATCTTAGATCTAAGTTGCTTGAGATATTCACCCTAGGTATCAAGATTGGAATACCTAGACTGCTATCACAAACCAGTTGTTATTTCTAAATACTGGTTTGGGTACTGGGTTCTCAACCCACTCAATCCGCGTTCCGATATCCGTACAATTAGTATGTGTAACACACGTGTTACCCATAGACCAATATTACACATAATATAGTTCATATAGTGAGAATATACCTATATATCCAACAGGTTCTTTAGGGAGTTCAAGTGGTTTTAGCATGGTTTCATTTGAGAGGGACTTTCGATATCTCTTAGAGCTGAAGAAAAGCAGAAAGGTCCTGATATTGCTAGGGTTCCTTCTCCTTGTTTGATCACGGTCATTAATAACCTCCATATAAGCACTCCGGCTATCATTGGAGCTGAAGGTTGGACATCAGCTTTGACAAAAGTACCATCAATGTTAATTTGGCTTTTAATATGGATTAGGGGTATTAAATTTATGTTAGTTTAGATTAAGCTCATTTGATATTGTTTAAGGAAAATGAGTTGATTGATTCCAAATTTTTGGATTTGCAGAGATGGTGGAGATGGTGGTCGGTGGTGAAGGAGATGACGGTTGATGGAGTTGAAGTTTGGAGTGGTTTGAAGGTGATGGTGATGGATTTTGATGGAGTTGGAGTTTGGTGTGGTTTGAAGGTGATGGTGATGGGTTTCACTGATGATGGTCGGTGGTGATGGAGATGATGGTTGTTGGAGTTGGAGTTGTAGTTTGGTGTGGTTTGAAGAAAACCGTTGGGTACGGGGAATGGTGGAGATGAAGTCAGAGGAAGGAGAAGAGGACATTTGGGTCATTTCATATCATTCTTAAAGGCCTGATAAAGGAAATATTCATAGAATGTTCTCTTCACTTAACGGGGAACTAAGGTCCGGTGTTATTATGGCATTATATAGTCACATTGTGTATTATTTGGGAAATATGAAAACTTGGGATGTTATTTTAAAATTAACATAAATTTTGGGTATCATTATGAACTTACCCCTATTAGCAATTGAAGAGAGAAGTGGGGAACTCGTCTCGTAGAGCGGACTCTCAAAGAAGTGATAGAATCTCAAGCCTAAGATTCACAGAAATTCTCTCCTCCTTCAAGTTCCGCTAATCAAAGTACACTCTTCAACTTCAAGCAGATTAATTAACGATAGTGAGTCTTCTTAATCTATATTATCAGGTACAAAAAGATCCATATTATGATTTTTTTCCCAAAATGACCTTCTTTTTGAAAGTTTTTCCCAAACTGCCTTACTTTTTTTTTTCCCTAAACGACCCACTCGCTTTTTGAAAAAGCTGAGTCTGGGATTATTCCCCTCGCTTTTTCAAAAAGCGAGTCTTGAGATGCTGATTTTTGTCATCTCAAGACTCGCTTTCTAAAAAAGCGAGGGAATTTATCCCACACTCGCTTTTTCAAAAAGCGAGTCTTGAATTTTTTTGCCCAGCAACACTCGCTTTCTGAAAAAGCGAGGGGATTTATCCCACACTCGCTTTTTCAAAAAGCGAGTGTCGTTTGGGGCCCAACTATCTCCGACCTCGCCTCCCTCTGTTCATCTCCCCGTCGAACTCCAAACATGAAACATCCCATTACGTAAAACCTAGATGCATCACTTATTCATTTGACCTCAAACCTCATAATCCCCTCTTCTTAGTTCTTACATCTTAGTTCTTTAGGCGCATATATAAGCATCCAACTCCTTGAGGGTTTGTTCACTCACCTCCTTCACTGTGTCAGCCTCTAACACCTCCTCGCACGCCTTCTCGTACTCGAAGCTCATCTTCAATGTACACCCCTCGCCCTTGGGAACCACCTGGTACGTTGCCTTGAAAACTTTGTGACTACTGTGAATTACTTATTTTGCTGACACATTTATTAGGCTTAAAACCCACCGCTATCTACTAGTGTACTAATTTTCCTTATATATATATTATTTTCCTTTGATTTTTGCTCTCTCATTTCATTACTTAAGCAAATTAGAGAATGATTTGAAATTTTGAGTGAGATTGACGGAGATTAATGAGTGTGTTAGTCTTTGTCATTGTTCCCAATTTAAGAGCTTGAACTTGTAATCTTATTTCACTTGCTGTGTTAAGTTCCCATTCTCCCGCTCTCTCTCTCTCTTCCTCCATCTCCTGCTCACTCTTCCTCTGTCTCCCAACGACCACAGAACCCACGCCGCACTCCACCTCCTCCGCTAGCCTCGTCTTCCTCTCGACACCCCACCATTGAAGTCCCGCCGCTCGCCTTCTCCCTCCATTGCCGGAGCTTTGCCTCCTGCAGTCGAACCCACTACCGAAGAACCCTATCGCCTCCGCCTGTAACCCAGTGCCACCTTCTTCCTCGTCTCAGCCGCCGCGCTCCTCCTCCGTCGCCATTAAAGCGACCCCGAGGTGTCGTCCACTCCCCTCGTCTCAGTCGAGCCTTCCGCTCTTGCAGTCGCGTCGACCCTCGCCACCCCGAAGCACCACCCTTCCGCCAGTCGAGCCTTCCGCTCTTGCTGGGCAAAAAAACTAAGTCTGGGATTATTTTCCTCGCTTTTTCAAAAAGCGAGTCTTGAGATGTTGAAAATCTGCAACATAAGACTCGTTTTTTGAAAAAGTGAGGGGAATAATCCCAGACTAGCTTTTTCAAAAAGTGAGTGGGTCATTTAGGGAAGAAAAAAAAGTAGGTCAATTTGGGAAAAACTTTCAAAAAGAGGGTCATTTTGGGGAAAAAATTCCCATATTATCGGATCTTTATGTGGCTGATATTAATAGATATCCACAGCTATGTAAGTTCTCGAATGCAACTCACAATAACAACTATATTTGAAGCAAAATATAATGGAAAGAGAAGTTGGAATTTGATTGAGGAAGAACACGGAAAGAATATGAAATGAGAATATTTTTTTACGAAACTATCCCACTTTTTGTAAGTATGTACCAAACTGTCCCTGTTCGAAATTTTAATACCAAAAAGTCTCTGTCGCTAACTAAGATAGCGCCCCTAGCAAAATTCGTCATACTATCTCAGTTAGCGTGTTATAGGGGACACCACTTTTCTCCTCAAGTAGTGATATACGAAAAAACTCACCAACTATAGACATGTTAACTCCGTTGGTGCGCCCATTTAAACCCGGCGCGCTAACTCGGTTAGCATGATATGAGGGACAGTAGGGGGGACACTACTCCTCATGTAGGGGTGTGCGAAAAAAATACCAAGTATAGACATGCTAACCCCGTTAGCGTGTCCAATTAAACCAGACGCGCCAACGGGGTTAGCGAGTGTCGATGGGACAGTAAGAGGGCACAACTTCAAAGAGGGGTGTGGGATAAAAATGAGCACAAGTTAAGGCGCGCTAACGGGGTTAGCGTGTCTATACTGAGTTTTTTATCCTACACCCCTATTTGAGGAGTAGTGTCCCCTACTGTCCACCTATCACGTTAACCAAGTTTGTGCGACTAGTTTAAATAGGCACGTTAACGGAGTTAGCGTGTCTATATTTGGTGAGTTTTTTCGCACACCCCTACTTGAGGGGATAAGTGGTGTCCCCTAACACACACTAACTGAGATAGCGCGAATAATATTACTATGAGCGCTAACTCATTTAGCGACATAGACTTTTTGGTATTAAATTTTCAAACAAAGACAATTTGATACGTACTTACAAAAGGAGGGATAGTTTGGTAAAAAATTCAAATGAGAAAGGATAATAATGGAATTGGGGAAGAAAAAAGGTGTCAAGTTCATTCCCCTCAAATACAATGCAAATGCAGGCTAAATATACTCCAGATGCTGCAGAGGATCAGATCCTTTGATACATACTTACAAAAGGAGGGATAGTTTGGTAAAAAATTCAAATGAGAAAGGATAATAATGGAATTGGGGAAGAAAAAAGGTGTCAAGTTCATTCCCCTCAAATACAATGCAAATGCAGGCTAAATATACTCCAGATGCTGCAGAGGATCAGATCCTCCAATTGACGCACGACGCGTGTCCCCTTCTATAACAAAAGTAATTCCTTTACACATGCGATCGTGTCGGGTCCTCCTGCGCATGGGCCTTTACTGCATTGGGCCTCTAAGGTCAGGACTCAGGAGTGGGTTGTTCTTCATTTGAATTCCCAATTAAATTCGCATCATTGCCGCCCCCCCTTTAAATTCAACCTTGTCCTCAAGGTTGAGCAGAGGAAATGCCCTAACCATGGCGGCACGCGCTCCATGTCGATTCAAATTTAGGTAGTCCTTCGCACCGAATTAGGATTTCTTCAGTAATACCCCCTCATCGTTTAACAAGCGTTCCTTCAAGACTCGTACTGGCATCAGAAATGGGTAATGTGTTGTCTGTCATATCTGGTGGAAAAAGTGAGGTCTTCCATTGCTGATTGATCTTCACGACACTGGCGAAGAAGGGTGATACACCTCTACCCCAACGGCTGCTTTACACCCATACCGATTCATATTTACACTTTTACAACTAAACCCCTGTACATATATCTATTACAGACAACTGATACCACAGATACAGTCCCCTTCTTCTTCAGCTTCTTCACTTGCCTTCACATTTTGCCGCAACTCCAGTTTCTCATCACCATTGCTGCTGATGCTTATGAGCTCTGGACCGTATCAACTCCTCCCCCCCTATTCAAAGACCTTGCCTCAAGGTCGAAGAGTGAAAATTTTCGCACCAATTCCCAATATGGCTCCCAAGTAGCATTAGTAGTATCCTGATGTTTCCATTTGATTAAAACCTCCGACACCAATTTCCTCCCCTTGATGACTGATCTACGATCCAAAATTTCCTTTGATTCACATAGTGGTGTAGAAATTTGATCTGGAATGCTTCGCTGCACCTCCACTGAAGGGCCAAGGTGCTTTTTGAGTTGTGAAATATGGAATACTGGATAGATTTTAGATCCCGTTGGCAAGTCCAATTTATAAGCAATAGTTCCAATACGCTCCAGTATGGCATAGGGTCCATAATACAATGGGGGCAACTTACGTATAGCTCTAGTTGCCACAGAAACTTGCCGATAATGTTGCAGCTTCACATAAACTAATTCACCCACCTGAAATTCTTTATCCATCCTTTGATTATCAGCTTGTTTCTGCACTCTTTCTTGAGCCTTCTTCAGATTGTCCTTGAGTAGTTTCAAACTGACATCCCTTGCCAAAAAATTCTCTTCCACATGTGGATTTTTCGCTGTATGGGGAATGTAAGGAATGAGAGTTGCACTATGATAGGATGTATTATACCAGTATTCAGCCCATGGTAACCATTTGCTCCAATCATTAAGTTTATAGTGACAAAAATACCTCAGATATGTTTCTAAACTCCTATTAACCACTTCAGTTTGGCCGTCTGTTTGAGGATGATAAGTGGTTGAAAAAGTGAGCTTAGTACCCTGTAGGCGAAGGAATTCTCTCATGATTGAACTTGTGAATACAGCCCCTCTATCGCATACAATGAAAATAGGCATTCCATATAACTTGAAGATGCCATCAGTTAGTACTTGGGCAATAGATGATGCAGTGTATGGATGTTTAATGGGAAAGAAGTGACCATATTTGTTCAACCTGTCTACCACAACTAAAATCACTGAATACTTGCAGCTAAGGGGAAGACCTTCTATGAAGTCCATACTAGCTTGCTCCCAAACTTTATCAGGTATTGGTAGTGGTTGGAGTAATCCCGAAGGTAATTGACACACATATTTGCTTGTTTGACATGTTGTGCATTCCTTGACATAATTCCTCACATCTAATTTCATTCCTCTCCACCAAAATGACCTGCGGATTCTTTGCAAAGTTTTGTCATACCCAGAATGACCTCCTATGGGTGTATCATGATGCTAAAAAATTATCAATTTTCTGAGACTTGATGTTGGGCTAAGCACTACCTTGGATCCTATATACCATACCCCATGAGCTTTCAAAAACTTGGTATTAGGTGATTTCCCAGCTTGGTCTGCCAACTCTTTAAAGTATGGGTCATCTTCATTCATCTTTATCACATCATCCCACCAATTTGGGTGAAGAGAACTCAATTGTACAAGAGAGCAATCCCACTCTCTCCTTGACAAACAATCAGCTGGCACATTATCCCTTCCCCTCTTATACTCTACTTTAAAATTGAACCCATAAAGTTTTATTAGCCAACTGTGTTGAGCTTCTGTAGACAATCTTTGGTCTAGTAGATACTTGAGAGGTTGGTGATCAGTCCAAATGATAAAATGCCTGCCAAAGAGGTACTGCTTCCACTTCTTTACTGCCAGTAATATCGCGAGCATTTCTTTCTCATAAGCTGACCAATGTAGACACTTCCCTTTAATTGCTTGGCTAATGTAGGCTATTGGGTGCTTGTTTTGCAAAAGCACAGCTCCTATTCCAACCTTGCAGGCATCACATTCCACCACAAATACTTCATTAAAATTTGGCAGCTTAAGGACTGGAGCTGTAATGAGTGCCTCTTTCAACTGATCAAAAGCTTTAGTAGCTTCTTCACTCCAATTAAAGCTTTCCTTCTTTGTTAATTCAGTCAGAGCAGCAATTGGTCCGTAATTCCTTATAAACTTTCTATAATAGCCTGTGAGCCTAAGGAAACCTCTCAGTGCTTTGACAGACTGTGGGATAGGCCACTCTTTAACTGCAGATACCTTTTTATTATCCACTGCAATGCCGGAATCCGACACTATATGACCCAAGTATTCTACTTCTTTTTTCCCAAATGTACACAGACTTCTTTACAAACAAATTGTGCTTTTGTAAGATTGAGAATGTCTCCTCCAGATGGGCCAAATGCTCCTGCCAAGATTCACTGAAGATGAGAATATCATCGAAGAAAACAAGTATAAACTTCCTCAAATATGGTCTAAAAATATCATTCATGAGGGATTGAAAAGTAGAGGGTGCATTACTTAATCCAAATGGCATGACTAGGAATTCATAGTGTCCGCTGTGAGTGCAAAATGCAGTTTTTGAGATATCATTTGTATGCATTCTCACTTGATGATAACCAGACCTCAAGTCCAGTTTAGTAAAGAATTTAGACCCATATAACTCATCTAACAAATCATCAATAATAGGAATTGGATACTTATCTTTGATAGTCTGTTGATTGGGTGATCTATAATCTACACAAAACCTCCAGGAACCATCATGCTTCTTCACTAATACTACTGGAGAGCTGTAGCTGCTATTACTTGGTCGAATGATCCCCTGCTTCAACATATCTTCAATGATTCCTTCAATTGCATTCTTTTGCTCAAAAGAATGCCTATATGGTCTAATACAAACTGGTTTGGAGTTCTTTTCTAAAGGAATCTGGTGATCATAGGCTCCTGCAGGAGGTAAGCTGCTTGGCTCTTCAAATAGGTTTTCATACTTTTTTAACAGATTAAGTAAGTCTGCATCTTCAGGAATTGCAGAAATCTTCTCTTCTTCCATTGACATTAGGTACAAAACAAAATCCCTGTGTGTTTGCAATGCAATTTTATTTGCTTCTTTATCTATTAACCACTAATTGGAGCCTGGATGTAACCCTTGCAATACCCAGTTGATTCCCTTATGGTGGAATTTCAACTGCTTCTCGATTAAGTTTACCGTGACCTCAGTAACTTCCTTGATCCATTTTGCTCCTAGTACCACATCATGTCCTCCTATAGGGAAAACCAAGAAATCATCTACAAAATTATAGCCTTGACAATGGATTTCTACATTTGAACATAATCCACTTCCTTCTACTTCCTTCCCACCAGCAAATCTTACATTAAAGGCTTGTTTAATAGTGAGTTGTAACCCAGTTTTATCCAGTATGAAGGGATCAATATAGTTGTGAGTAGCACCACTGTCTACCAAAATGTGAATATCTATACCCCTTAGCTGAGCTTGAAGAATTAGACACTCAGTATTAACCCCAGTTCCAAATGCTGTAGTGTGAAGGTGATGATCATTAGCCTCATTACTTACACCTGCATTCTCATCCTCTACTAGTAACTGCCTGAGTTCCTCTTCCTCCTGTAGGGTGAAAATATCTCATTCCCCTTCTATACACATATATGTCTTCGTTTTACACAAATGCCCTGGCAAGTATTTTTCATCACAGTGAAAACATAGTCCCTTCCTTCTTCTTTCCCATACTTCATTAGGAGTGAGTTTCTTAAGAATAGGCTTATCTGTGCTTCCAAAAATTGTGCTGCTAGAACCCCTCATTGACTGGTTATTTGATAGGGTTTGAGTGTTAGGTTGTGAGTGGAAGGGAGATGGATTATAGGCAGATTGAGATGGATTATAGGCAGACACAGGATTTCTAAAGTTTGTTCTGTATGGTGTTCGAAAGAAATGTCTGAGTGAGTTAAACTTCTTTTCAAACCTCTATGCTACCTTAAAAGCCTCACTAAGAGTTTGGGGTTCAGCCATAGCCACATCATGCTGAAGCTCTTCCTTAAGCCCACTTACAAATTGCTAAATCAAGAATGGCTCACAAACTCCTTCAACCAAGCACTGGAGCTTTTCAAACTTCACTTGGTACTCAATTATTGTGGAGGTTTGTTCTAAACGACACAAAGATTTGGCAGCATCTTCATAAATGCCAAGCGCAAACCTATTACAAATCCCTTCTTTGAATTCTTTCCAAGTCACTATACCCTCATTGGTTTTAAGAAACCACCGACACCATTGAATAGCATCGTCTCTTAGAAAGAAGAATGCAACTCTCACTTTCTCTTCTCCATGAATCTTATACATCTCAAAATAGTGTTCAATTTGAAAGATCCAATTAAGGACATCTCCACTACTAGAAAAAGGATGTACATCCAATTTTGGAGGTTTTGAAAAAAAAATTCCCCCAATTGAGTTACCTCCATCACTAACCCCTATATCCATGGTCTTATTTAACAAACCCCCACCTGCATCTAACTCAAGATTATGATTGTGCTTACCATTGGATCTTGACGGTGGAATCACTTTTGATGATTCTTGTTGCGTTAACAACTAGAGCTGAGCCAAAATCAAGGGAATCTGGAAAACCTGCGATGAGATTTCCTTCATTCGATTCTCTACCATCACTATTCTTTCATTCAAGAACTGATAGCTTCTTCGCCATTCAAGCGCTGGTGCCATGCCAAGAACTCCCTCATTGATTGGATCTTGAGGGATTTCACCTTCATCTTCTAGATTTGCTGCGAGATTGGTCGGCTCTGATACAATTGATACACCTCTACCCCTGCTCTTGGCTATGGATGGATAAGAAGAGATATTATTGGGACAGATGAGTGGTGGTTGGAAGGTTAGGGAAAGAGCAATCAAGAAGAGGATGCGAGGGAATGAGCTTCAAAACACACACAGACCCATTAAGGATCTGTTCTTTATTTATACAGCTAAACCACGTGCACAATACGTATTCGGAGTGGCCGTTACAATCAGTTACAAGGTGGGTCCCTCCTCATCTAACAGCCTCAATCTAATTCATTAGCATCCAACGACTGCTTTACACCCATATATCTACACTTTTACAACTAAACCCCTGTACATATATCTATTACAGACAACTGATACCACAGATACAATCCCCTTCTTCTTCAGCTTCTTCACTTGCCTTCGCATTTTGCCGCAACTCCAACTTCTCATCACCATTGCTGCTGATGCTTATGAGCTCTGGACCGTATCAAAGGGGCACATGGAACATTGGATGAATTCTTAATGCTTCAGGTAAGTGAGTCTAATTTATATGCTGCCTTCCCAATTCGCTTGATGATTTTGTATGGTCCAAAATAACGCTTTGATAGTTTGTGTGAGCTATGCTGTGCATTTGACTGCTGAAGATAAATAGGGTTGGAGATTGACAAATACCAAGTCTCCGGTTTATGTAATTCTTTATCAGTTCGATTTTTGTCTACCATATTCTTCATTCGTACTTGTGCCCCTCAACCTCAAACAACAAATTTGATTTGATCTTATCCAATGCCTCTTGCCTATTTGATACCATCAATTTCACATATGGATTCTTAGTATCAGGGTGTACACTCTGTATTAGAGATGGTGGTTGACGCATGTATACTACTTCAAATGGTGTCGTCATACCTAAAGGGGAGTGCACC
Organism: Hemerocallis citrina; assembly: GCA_017893485.1. Classification (NCBI taxonomy): domain Eukaryota; kingdom Viridiplantae; phylum Streptophyta; class Magnoliopsida; order Asparagales; family Asphodelaceae; genus Hemerocallis; species Hemerocallis citrina. The sequence goes on along the minus strand of JACEHZ010000464.1, from coordinate 147,069 downwards.
CAAGTATTGTACCAATATTCTGCCCACACTAGCTATTCAACCAATTCGCTAGGCTCGTCACTTGCAAAACCCCTGAAATATTGATTGTTCAAGGCATCTATTTAGGACCTCTGGCCATCTGTTTGCGGGTGGTAGGTGCTGCTGCTCATCTGTAATTTGGTGCCTTGTAATTTGAAATTTCTCTCCAAAAGTTGCTGACAAAGAGAGGATCTCTGTCACTCACAATAGATTTAGAGATGCCATGTAACCTGATGATGTTTGCAGTAAAGATTTATGCCAACTTAGCTGAAGTGTGAAGCTTGCAGGTAGTGCAGTGAAAAGAGCATACTTGGATAGTCTGTCAAGTACTACCAGTATTGTTGATTTTCCCTGAGTTAGGTAATTTACCCACAATGAAATCCGTTGCTATGTCTTCCCAAATTTGTTGAGGAATATGGAGTGGCTGTAGTAATTCTGCAGGTGATGGATTTTCATATCTTGTTGAAAAATGTTTGTATCTCCTATTCTCCTTGGACATGTTAGGCCAATAAAAAAACTGCTTTGATTCTTGTTAGAGTTTTTACAATTCCTGAGTGACCTCCAATAAGACTGGCATGAAGCTCTTGCATGATATCTTTCTGGAGACTCTTGGGCAATACAATCTTGTGCTTGTAGAAAATGACACCATCTCCTAATGAAAAATGCTCTTTGGTGGAGAACTTCTCTTGTAATGCTTTCTAAAGAGTGCACCACTGCTCATCCTTAATATAGGTTTCTTTCAAACTTTCCAACTATAGATGATTTGGATAAGAAAATGTTGACATAGACTGTAACTCTGCATTTGGATTTCTGGACAGTGCATCTGCAACTGTGTTGTCTCTACCAGGTTAGTAGACTATTTTGAATGTATAGCCAGCCAGTTTGTGAACCCATTTCTGTTGCTCTGGGGTTTGGATTGTCTGATTGACTAAGTGATAAAGGCTCTTTTGATCAGTTTGGATTGTAAATTCTCTGCCAAGTAGGTGGTGTCTCCACTTTTTAACTGATTCAGTTACTGCAAACATTTCTCGTACATATGCAGATGAATTCTGCATTTTAGGGCTCATTTTCTTACTAAGATAGGCAATCAGATGACCACTCTGTGATAGTATAGCACCAATTGCAATGCCTGAAGCATCAATCTCTATCATGAATGGCATAGAAAAGTCAGGTAGTGCTAATACAGGTGTATTAATGAGGGCTTTGCTTCAGAGCTTGAAATGCAGCTGCAGCTTCTATAGAACAAAGAAAGTTATCTTTCTTCAAAAATCAGTGAAGGGAGAGGCAATGCTTGCATAAGACTTAAACAAATCTTTTGTAGTAGCCCGTGAGGCCGAGAAATGGCCTGAGTTTCTTGATTGAAGTAGGAATTGGCCGTTCTTTTATTGCTGCTACTTTCTCTTCATCCACTTTGATGCCATCTATTGATCTGAAATGGCCCAGATAACCAATACTTTACTTTCCAAATGAACATTTGGATTTCTTGACAAAGAAGTGGTTATGTTCTAAAATTCTCAAAACCAATTCCAAGTGCTGTAGATAATCCTCCTCCTAGCTTGTACTGTACACCAAAATACCATAAAAAAGACTAAGACAAATTTTCTCTAAGTAGGGTTTGAAGATGTCATTCAGTGCAGCCTGAAAAGTGGAAGGAGCATTAGTCAAGCCAAATGGCATGACTAAAAATTCATAATGGCCTTCAAATGTTGTAAATGCAGTTTTACTTATATCTGGGCCATGTACTCTGATTAGATGATACCCAAATCGGATATCAAGTTTGGAAAAGAACCTCGCTCCATATAATTCATCAAATAACTCATATGATGTAGGAATACGAGGAAGGATGGCAATTGGTGAAAGGTAGGCTTGCGAAGGTAAGTAGGATTGGGGAGGAAAAGCGAACCACTCAACTTTCTTTTATTTAATAGAATGTGAATTTGTCTTTGACAGTAATACATCTAGTGCCCTGTAGTCCACACAAAACCTCCAAAGTACCATCTTCCTTTTTGACTAGTAGGACTTGGGAAGAGAAGGGGCTTCTAGTGATAATACCATCTTGGAGCATTTTATGCACTTGTCTCTCTGTCTTACCCTTTTGAAAATGAGGGTATTTGTAGGAGCATCCACGATGGTTTGCTAAATTTGTCATTTTGCCATATTCTGGCAAAAATCCATCCACATCGGTTTCTCATTTTGCCATTTTTTGAGAAAGTTGCGACAGTAACTTCTCATATTTGAGAAATAATTTGCTCATTCTCAAAATATAGGGGACGGAACATGTTGGTTCGTCCATAATTTTTTTTAAAACGGATGAAACAAGTTGTATCGTCCAAGAATATTTTAATTTTTTTAAAAAAAACTATCGGATGGAACAATTGTTGTCCCGCCAAAAAAAAAAAGGGAAACAAACGCATCGGACGAGACATGTTGTCCCGTCCAAGCTCAACTTTTCCCAAACGGGACAGCATGTCCCGTTTGATGAAGAAATGTCACTTTCAACCAATTTTAATACACTTGAATATGGTTTAGTGTTAGGTTAAATATGGTTTAGCATTAATTTAATAATTTAATAATTCACTAATGATATTTTAGCAACTAAACTATTTTTAATTGTAATAAAAATTACAAAACAACCCTCTCTGACGGAACATGTTCTGTCCGATTAAAATTTTTTCTTTCTCATATTTTCGTAAATGACCATTGTGGAGGAATCCTCATTTTGCCATTTTGCTAAAAAATAGCAATAACCATTGTGGATGCTCTAGTGCCTTACATTTGTTGTCCTGGATCTTCTAGCGTTTTATGCACTTGTCTCTCTGTCTCACCCTTTTGAAAATGAGGGTATTTGTAATGCCTTACATTTGTTGTCTTGGATGCAAGTACTGTTAATACTGATTTAGGGAAATTAGGGTTAGGGTTAATCTCTAGCTGCTTAAGATATTATACTCTGCTTATCGGTATTGGAATATCACAAAGCACTACCTCTAGACCAGCTTATAAAGAGATTAGACTGGGTTTAGGGTATTGGGCTTTTAGCCCACTCAACTCGTTCCAATAATTAATACATAACACGTGTAAACCCGTATTGCCCCATAGAACAATATACACAATATTATCCTATTATATTGAGAATATACATATACATCCAACAATCTCCTCCTATATTCTCAATATATTAGGCTAAGCAATGTTATCATATTAGATCACAAAAATTCAAACATTATTGAATCATAAAAACCATGGATCATAGACTAAATCAATTATAACTTGAATAGTTCAAATATGACTAAACCAAAATAATCAAATAGTTCTAAAACCATAAATGAATAGTTCACAAAGACTAAACCAACTAGAGGAACTTGTCATAGTTTCAAAATCAACCAAAGCAAATAAACTTCAAGAATAAAATATGAGTTTTAAGCTCATGAACACAAGAGTCTTAAACACAACAGAAGTTTTATCAAGCAAGTGACAAAGTTATTCCTCAGAGAAATAAACCAAAACTATATCCTTGCAAACTGCTTTATGTTTACTCCTCCATTTTGAGAAAATCATTATTTTGAAATCTATGTTGACAGATTCAACTCCTCCATCTTTGCTAGCTTATTGAAAACAAGAATATCAAGAGACACATCTCTAAGAATTCTAGCAAATTTCATAAAGTATCTGGTTCTACTAAAGAACTTAGTACAATTCAACGATAGCCTAGCAAAATGTAACGCAAGCATCACAATCAAGTTTCTTTAACAAAATAAAGAACAAGAACTATTATAGTTTCTGCACAAGAACTATACTATGTTTCATATTAGAATGATAGAACAGTCAAATCAATTATGGTTAATTCTGAATCATCAAAATTGGAATGAAACATGAATCCATAAAAAAGTTATATCATCAAAATTGGAATGATATAACAACAATTCTAAACATCGGAAACACATTGACAAGTTTTCATGCTTTCTTTTGAAATAATGAGATGATTCTAAGTAAATTATGAAAATATATAGCATCATCAAAATTGGAATGAAATTATATATTGACAGAATTTACATAGAACTTTTCAAATTATCTAAAGCATGTCAACTGCCTAAAATTGATGCTTCAGTTTGAACTTCTCTATGGCTCCAATTGGATTCTAAATTCCAAAACAACTTGGATGTTAAAGCTTTTGACTCAACAGCTTTTAACTCCATTTCCCCCACAGTTTTGATAATTAGATCACTTTCAAGTTTCTTAGCAAGAGCATTGACCATATTTGTCACAATTGCACTTTATCTATGAGAAAGTTCAACTAGGCTTCTTTCAACCTTAATATACTCCTCTTACTATTATCGAGTGAGTTATGAGTTACAGTGCATTATAGCTTGATAGTCGCATAACAGAATTAGAGAATTTACATTAAACTTCTCAAATGGATGATTAGCAATAAGTCATTCAATCCACTCAGCCTCTTCCCCTGCAGAGGATAACACATAGAGGTCTGATTTCTTGGATGAGAACGCAACGCTTGTTTGCCAATTAATCTCCATAATTTTTCTGCTCCTCCTAGTGTGAACACATATCCACTAGTTGTCGACTTTCAGTAAATTTTGAGTAGCACAAAGCAAACTCTTGAGTACCACTCAGGTATCTCATTAGCCTCTTAAGGGCACTCAAATGTGTATGGGATTATTAGTAAATCTGCAGATCATACCTACCTCAAAGGCTATGTCTATTCTAGTGCAGATCTTTGTATACACGAGACTTTCAATTCTTTTAGAATGATCTACCTGTCACATAGGTGCACCATCATAAGGTATCAACCTTTTATCATAATCATAAGGTGTTTCAAAACACACTTTCGATCACTATATCCCCACTTTTGAAACACATTATTGATTTATCGAGTTTGACTAAGGGTTATCCCTTGCCAACCAAAACTCACCCTTATACATAATATGGTGTCCACACCACTTAGGTGCTAAATTTATTTGGATAGCACAATTTTAACTCCATTTAGAATAGAGATGTCACTTCCAATCAATAAGCATGTCAATAAAACCAAGTAAATAATAGCCATTATATTTGACACACCACAAAGTTAAAGACACTGATCTGAATTACTTAATTCATATACTAAGCTCTTTGAGAAATTTGTCAAAATATTTATACACTAGCTATATTACATGTTTTAAAGCATATGATGATTTTACTAAATTGTAAATCTTGTTCGCCAAACATATTAGTTCAAAACTTTCCAGTACAAAACTGTTCAGTACAAAATATCAGGTACAGAACTTTTTAAATATTCTTTATGAATGACAAAATTTTCAATAGATGTAAGGGTAAGAAGAATACTTATTGTAGCAATATGACAAACATGTGAGTAAACATCAAATAAATCTACCCCATTTTCTCAGTCAATTTGTTTGCTACTAAAAAGTTAAAATTGCTACTGAACAATCAAAATTAATTTTCTTCTACAAAACTCCACTTACTATAGTTTTAGTCCCTTTTGGCAGATCAACTAAATTGAAGTATTATTGTATGACACAAAATCATCTCATTGTCTACTAAAGACTAATCTTAGTTCATTTGTCATTCAGGTTTTAAGTGTCAGTAAGGCTGGTTCTTGATTCCAACTGTGAATCATTGAACGTGTCTGTAGGACTAGATTGTTCATACATTTATCTTTGATGAACACATCTTCAAAGAATTTTGCACGTCTAGATTCTTCTACATAAATTAGATAGATCCAACATCTGTCCACAGAACTACATTCTGCACTTTCTAAACACCCACAAATATTTGTTGTAGGTCCTACTTTAGGCCTTTTAGAGTCATGTACTCTAACAGATGTATCACAACACAAAATTTCCTTTAACAAAATTATTTGTGTTTTTATACTGTTAATCTACAAGGTGTAAGTGACTTAGAGTGTTGTAACAAATTAGAAATATGATTGATAATTTAACATCACTCATAATTACTCAAAGTCAAACTAACAGTCAATAACATAGAATTCAACATTTCACTGAGTGTTTGATCCTAACTTTATCAATACTGTTTGACAATGGTAAATATAGTGCACTAGAGATTATGCCAAATGCAAATTACTCTAAAAATACTAAACATATTCACCACCTCCATCAACACCGAACCCTTGATTTTTAGCATTTAACTAGATTTTAATTTATCACAATAACGAGTGTTACATCCTCCATATATGTATGACAAACATTCAATAATCATCTACATAGGTGATTAAATGCTTCTGACCAACAATCGTCTCATATGGTCACAAAGCTACTGAGATCACAAATATCAGAATGTATTGACTCAAGAAGTTGTGTGCTCCTAGAGAGCATACTAAATAATTTTCTAGTAATCATAATCTGAGCACAACTTTTATATTTGTCATATTTAATGAAGTGTCATTTGGTAGAGTTATGAGTTTTAACAAGAACAAATAATTTAATATATAGTTCATAGTGATTCTAAATTTCAAAACAACTTGGATGTTAAAACTTTTGGCAAACTAGCTTTTAACTCCATTTTCCCCATAGTTATGATAATTAGATCACATTTCCTCACAGACAATTGAATATATAGTTCTCAAATTCTAGCCAAATATGCTATTGTTCAAGAACACAATTAGAACTATTATTATTAATTGTCACATTTGTTAAACTCAGCTTATACGTGCGATTGACAATATATGCACCTTATAAGAGTTAATACAAAATTACTCTAGTACATTTTACAAAGTTGTTTGCTTTCTCTACTGATTCTAACAATGTCCCCGTGCTCAAACAAATTGAGCTATATTTTCTTTATTCGTTCTTCATCATCTTCGAAACACTAAGCGAGATAATGACCCATATTTTATAATTCAATTTTGCACACACAGTACAATGAACGATAAAGAACAAAACGTAAATAATGGAGTAATATTCTGCATTACAGAATGCTCCTATCTAAGTTACGGACATTTATCATAAATCTTATACAAAAATTTTAATTATTAGAGAAACAAATATATAATCTCACACAAACTGCAAACAATGGATTTGTCAAAAAATATCTATACACATAGTATGATAAAATACTTAACAACCCTAAACATGCTAGTTTTCCAAAGCGAGAATAACTATGATCTAAAACTCTCAATCATATGATCGAACGCACAAAACGTTAACACATTCATCACATGAAGAATACTAAGAAAATTAGAGTAGATCATACCGACACTTCAAGTTAGAAGTGTTTTCCAAATTCGATGAAGAAGCCTGCATAGAGCAAACTTATCATACCATGATGTAAATCCATCGTCTCCAACTCACACAGTTTGTAAGTAACTTTGAAGTTCCTACATTCATCAAATTTTTAATGATTAGCCAATTAAACAAATTATTAGCACAATCTAATTCACAACAATTTAATTTGGAGATTCAATTTTATAGTCAAAGACTATAATTTATCAAAATAAATATTTGATCCATAGCACGTAGCCAAAGCAGTTATTCAGATTTGTATTTAATTAAACAATGCTTAATACGATTTTGAACTTTTAGCACTTAGCAACAAAATTCAAACAAATAATTAAATAACAATTTAATTTTGGTGAATAACTTATCTTTAATTTATATCTGTAGCAAATCCAGTCTTCTCCCTAAACACGGAATACAAATCAATATCCAATGGGTTGTCTCTACTGGTTGGATCCAGATTTGATCCATGGATCTGGATCTGATCCAACAGTCCAAACACCAAACAACAATCTCCAACCAATAGAGTAGCTATTGGACTGGATCTGAATCTGGATCTGCTCCAACCATCCGATCCGAACACAGAACACCATAATCCACCAATCGAAAAAATTAAATTTTTGGATCTGAGTAGTCTCCTTCTTCTCCTTCTATCTCACACAAAGATCAATGGATATGAAGGGGATAATGAGCAGCATAGACCAGACGGCTGGCTTCTGCGACCTCCGGTGGCTTGTGCCCAGCGACGGCAAATGCGTTGGCAGCGACGGCGGCTCACGACTAGCGGCTCGCGCCCCCCACGACGGCAGGGGCGTCGGCAGCAACGGCGGCTCGTGGCTCACGGCTCGCGCCCACGCGACGGCAGCGACGCCCAGCGACAGCAGGGGTGTCGGCAGCGGTGATTGGGATCCGCGACGACGACTGGAATGCGACTGTCTTCGATCTTCCACGACGGCGACAACCGATCCAAGGAGGAAGACGACTTGATCGAACGACGATGGCGCTCTGGATCACGACGGCTGCAGCGTTCGGGATCTGCGACGACGCCCACGGTGGTCAGAGGCAGCAGCGACGGCTACAAAGGTTGGAGGTAGCAGACGTCGGCTCCCTTTTGGTCGGAGGTAATGATACTTAATATCTTAAGATTGTTAATACTGATTTGGGGAAATTATGGTTAGGGTTAATCTCTAGCCGCTTAAGATATTATACCCTGCTTATCAGTATTGGAATATCACAGAGCACTACCTCTAGACCAGCTTATAGAGATTAGACTGGGTTTAGGGTACTGGGCTTTTAGCCCACTCAACCCGTTCCAATAATTAATACATAACACGTGTAAACCCGTGTTGCTCCATAGAACAATATACACAATATTATTCTATTATATTGAGAATATACATATACATCCAACAGGCACTAGGTGCAGTTGGTAATCATATGGTCTTTCAGAAGGGATAGTTCTTCAAACACTCAGGAGTATGATTGAATCACTCCTTCAATATCAGCTGGCAAGGGCTCTTCTTTTGTTTGAACATTGTCCAATACTAGATGATAGTAGTGACTAACTGCTGCAGTGGATATGTCTCTTCTGAGTTGATGGAGATGGAGTTGAGCAGGTGCTTATGAAGATCCTCTATGAAGAATAACTGATTTAATGTTATAATTGAAAGACAGGGTCTTCTTCTTATAATCAAATATGACAGGGCCAAAAAGCTATTGCCACTAAACTCCAAGAACTACTTTTGTGCCCTGAACTGGCAGTACACAGAAATCTATGTTGAGGCAGTGGTCTTGAATATATACAGGTACTTGAATACATACACCTTCACAAAATAAATTTTCTCATTTCCCACAGTTACATTAAAGTTAGGTGAGGGTTGAATGGGCAGATTCAAATACTTGGCCAATCTCCCGTGAATGAAATTATGTGTGCTGCAAGTGTCTATGAGAATTTGCACTGCATGATTGTGCAGTAACATTGTAAAATATCTATCGTATATGTTGCTGAAACCCAGTGTCTATTTCTGTTTGTACATGTAGATTAATGAACTCAGGCCGATCCTCCAGTACTTGATCATCCACAAGCAGCAAGAGAGGTATTGCTTGCCTTTGCATTGATGATCAGAAATCCATTTTTTATCACAACTGTAGCATAAACCTTTCTATCTTTCGAGCTTGCATTATTGCTTAAGAGATCCTTCTGATCTGGTATCTGTTTTTGGTAGGAGGGTTGTGGTGGTTGTTGTTGTTAGTGGATTGCTGCCGTGGGAGTGGTGAAGTCTGATATGGGTTTGGGAGTAAGGGTGGAAGTGTACTTGGTGGAGGAGCCCAAGGTCTATAATAACCCCCCTCTTGTAGACTAGTTTCTTGCATCATTGAACTTGTCCTCCTGAATCTTAGCCAATCCTGAAGCTTGGGCCATGCTTTTAGGCTGAAATTGGAGTACCCCTCTTCTTATTTTCAAGTCTTACACCTGTTATCAAGCAGCTTAAATAGAAAGAGTCAAGTAAAACTTGTATTTTTGGTAGCCAATGCTTCAAAGTCAGATTGATACACCTCCAGCGTTGGAGAATGCCTTGATGATCCACATAGAGAGATGGACCAAATCACACATACAGTTGATGCACCAAGTCTTCCCAACAAGCCAATGCAACATTAATATGAAATTTGTTTCGCCCGATGTACATATGATCAGGGCCGGCCCCCATCTTGAGGCTGGTGAGGCGGCCGCCTCAGGCCCCCGATTTTTTCGCACTTTTAGGGGTCCCCAAATTTGTATTCTCCTTGTAAATATAGGCACGTATTTTACGCGTAAAAAAATTATATTGTAATTAGGGTCCCAAAAATAATTATTTGGGCCTTTCGCCTTGGGCCCCGGGAACTTAGGGCCGGCCCTGCATACGATATGTATTACGGTGCCGCTCACGATGTTCATATCGATCTATTATGCGTCTCTGCATGAAGTAGTTAAATAGGAGGATTACTATGACTATACCTCTCGGTACATTTGCCATATGTGATCCTCATTAGGAGTGTGGTGATAATCAGAGAATTGGTTAACATGATGACTAGCTAGTGCTATGAACAAATCTAGGAAAATCAAGCCTAGGGTTTCTCACATGATGACTAGCTAGTGCTATGAACAAACCCAGTTGCATAATAACTAGCAGTATTAGGAACTGAAAATTTTTGCTAGATTAAGTTGTTGATCTAGCTGACCACTAAGTGTGCTAAAACACTGGATCAAATCGGAGAGCATTGAGTTCTGTTCCTGTACTGATTTGGCCAGTTTGGTGAATTCCTCCCCTTGTTTGGTTGTGGTTTCTTGCAGAGCTTACACAGAGGTGGTCACTGTCCCCAACTGTGCTGCCGCTTGAGCATTAGAAGCGTCCTTAAGTCCTGTCATCATGTGATTTCAAACTTATACGCCCGTCAGCCATGGAGAGAGTCTCTCCATGACAGCACCAATGAGATAAATCAGATATCCACAACAACTATGTTAGTTCTCAAATGCAACACACAATAACAAGTTAACAACTATATTTGAAGCAAAATATGAGGGAAAGGGAAGTTGGAATTAGAGGAAGAAACAGACAAATGAGAAAGGATAAGAAGAGAATCAGGGAAGAAGAAAGCCCGAAAGTTCGTTCATTCTCCCTTGGAATACAACGCAAATGCAGGCCAAGTATAGCCCCAGTGCTACAGAGGATCAAATCCTCCAATAGACGCGCGACGCGTCTCCCTTTCTATAACGAAAATGATTCCTTCCCACAAGCGCATCCTGAGTCACGTGCCTTGCAGCTGCAGCATAGTACTAGTTAGTAAAGTAACCGGGTCGGGTCATCTTGAGCGTGGGTCTTTTCTTCATTGGGTCTCCAAGGTCAGAAGTGGGCTGTTCTTAATTTGAAATTAAATTCGCATCAGTGGCCCCTACTCTACATGCTAGGAATCCGTAGTGACCCCCCAAAGTGTACAGGGTGGGTTTAAAAATTAAGTAAATGCTATATTCATTATCAATTTCACTACTTTTTCTTTTTCCTATCTTAGGTGGTGCACTTTTATTTTTCTTTTTACTATCTTAGGTGGTACACTTTTATAGGAGAGTTCTACCACTTTCTCTACACATAATCTGTAATAATTGTGTCCCCTACAATGAATTTACATACAACTCATTATTAGGCTCCCACAAACCAACAAACAAACCAAAATCAAACATATTTCACACAATCACTCATTATCCACCTTCGCAAAAAGCATTACCCTTTTATCGATTGAATTTTTTTCTCTAGCTCACAATGCATGATTCATAAGATCTCAAGGGAGACTATGCAAAGCAATATAAGTACTTGCTATAAACAAATTACGCAAAGCAATTAACACTACTCATCATACAAACAAAATGCATATTAACCAATGTTCATAGAAAAACTCATATAACTATCATTTCAATTTTATCATTTAAAATAAAGTAATCATATAACCAATCTACAATTCTGTAAGTGTCCAAGATCTCTCATACCAAAGCGGCAACCCCCTCAGCCCTAAACTCCTTGTCACTCGGCTGCAACAATGTCGGCAAAGTAAACCTCACCCCTTTCTCCTCACACACCAAATACCTCTTCCTTGTCCTCCTCTCCAAACTATACAAAAAATACCGCGGAAACTCTCTCACCTCCCACAACCCCCTCCCCACTCCCTTCACCAAAAACCCCAACTTTCTCTCCAAATTCCCTTCAATCCCATAGAAGAACATCGCCGGAAACCTCATCACCATTGATTTTCATGTCTTTTGATGAAAAACCCGAATGTTGACGGAAATACAACTGTGGGATGAGCTTTTCTTCGACGGAGCATGAGAGGAGGTAAGTGTGGTAGGAGATGGGGGAAGATGTCGAGCATTTGGAGGAAGTAGAGGGTGGGATGGAGGTGGGTGGCGACGTCGGAGAGAAGGCGGGGGCGGTGGAAGTCGAGGTCGGCTCCCCCAACCCCTCCCCACCTCCTCCACCAAAAACCCCAACTTTCTCGCCGAATTCCCCTCATCCCATAGCAGAACATTGCCGAAAACCTACTTACCATTGGTTTTTGGCAATTATTTAAATTTGAAGAATAATACTACTTTTATTATTTATTTAATTAAACATAATGAAGGAAAATAGAACATAACATTACATACTGAGATAAATAAAATAGGAATTAACTCGAAAGAAAGTATAATAGGAGATAAGAACACATATACATATATGAAGTAATGAAAAAGTATGACTTCCCTCAATTCACAGTTTGAACTTGCAACCCAAAAAATTTGAATGCAAGAAGAACATTTTGTTAAATCCTATAAACCAATAATAAGTACAATAATAGTAACAATGAAACTCTACATTTATTCGTATCCAAATTCATAGATAAGTAGCATCCTTTGCCACATACATAGATCGGAAAAAAAAACGATTGACAATTCTCAACTTCCTATAGTTGTTTAATGGTAATCATACGATGGATTTTTTATTTTTTCCTTGTGGTCATAAGAAATTTCTTCAATCTAACATATAAAAAGAACATAGCAAAGTACTTTTTTCGTGCAGACATTTGTGGAACTACTCATGATGAAAAGAAAGCATAGGAGTTGCTCTAAAATTAAGGATTCTCTAAAACTTCCCTTTAGCAGCTTATGTCTCTTCCTGCATATACACAAAACGAAATTGATGTAGAAATAAAGCAATATAATTTTACCAACCATTCAAACATAATTATTATAAACTTAAATGCAATAAACCAAAAGCAACAGATATTTGTACCATCCCTATTTATAATATAACAATTCAAATAGAATTAGTTCGTGAAGCGTATTTTTTTAAATCAAACTAAGAAATTTACCATGATCGTGACAATTACCTGTGTTCTAGCTTGGATCTCACTTATCTCAGCCTTCTTGGCGTGAAGTTTCACCCTCAACTTTATGAAATCCTGAACCATATAGATCAAAAAGATACATAGACTTAGCGAAAGGGAAACCAAAATGATATCGTCATACATATAATTAACATCATGAAATCTACCATCCACTTACTGAAAAACATAAAGGGAAACAAAAATAGGATTGCCAAAATAATCAAAGAAACAATAGATTATAAGACCTAATTCAGAGAAGAAATCACCAAGAATATATCTTCACCCCTCCGCAGAGTACAACAACCAACTTTTATTCAAAAGATCAAGTAATTAAAGGTGGTTAAGCCATCCATGAGTGCTCATGCACTGAAGCTTGATAAACTCACCTTGCATCCACAAAAGCACATTGCATATAAATGCACAAAATCTACACTTATCAACCAATATGGTCACACAGGCCATAACCCAAATGACCAAAAATGAAGTTACACATGGTTTCCATATTGTTGGGCAGAAGGTATACTTAAAAGTTTTGAAGCACATGAACGATACTTTTCTAAAAGAAAATTGGTCACGCAATCATATAAATTAAGATTGACACTTTAGTGAAGTGATTAAAATTTTCTCTGCAAATAAGGCAGCATAAAAGTGTTGGTATACATATTCCACCAATCTCGAATAACTGAATGAGGAAAAAAGAGGTAGCCCAATAATGACCAGATGACTACCTCATTTTCCCCCATTCTTCAAACAAATATTTCAAAGTAGCAACATATCAACATGCACAGCCTTAATTATCCATAAGCTTTATAGCATTAACATTCTTGAAGAAGTTGACCACATAACAATGATCGCATGTACAATATGAAACAAAAAAAACAACTAAATAATTATCAGTATCATCACTTACTTAAGGGGAAAAAACTTATTAAAATAACCTGGTCGATGAATGAGACATAATAACTTAAAACTTAAATGAATGAATTTGGAAGAAGGGAATTGGTGCATCAGTTGCACCTTTTCTTTTTCTTAATCGCTAAATTGAAGAGGATATGGAGGAAAAAAACACTTTAAATATCATAACTTTAGACTTCAACAAAGATTGGAGAAGAGATTATTATACATACCGATTTCAATTTCAGTTTGGGTTTGAGCTTGTTGACCAATGGCAAACGATCGTGGATGGTTTTTGGGCAAGGGCCGAGGGGCGACGGCGGGGATCGGCGAAGGGGAGGAACGGCCGACGATCGCTGCTGTTTTTTGGGCGAGGGCCGAGGGGCGACGGCGAGGATGGGCGAACGGCGAAGGCCTGGTGGACGATTTGGATTGTGGGGGGACTTGGGAACGGCGATCTATGGGGTTAGAAAATGGGGAACTGAGAACGGCGAGGATGGGTTAGGGGGGTTTGGGGGGATTTGGGATAGGGAGGTTTTTTTGTGTGTTTTGTTTTGTGTTTATTTTATTTTGTTAAGTTAAAGATGTGTTCTGTACATGATAATTAGGTTGAATTCCTACTTTTGTTCTCAATTTTCTATTTTAAAATAGAGAGAGGATGAGAGAACAGGCCTGTTAAGCATCCACAGTCGTTGGCTAAAGCCATTCTAATTTTAGCAATAAGAATTTAGCATTTAGGAAACATCGCTGCTATCGTTATTTCTAATTTAAAAAAATATATAGTATGAAACGGATCTTGTTCATCCATCTAACCTTTTTTTAATTTTTTTTATTAAAAAAATGAGTAGACGACACTTTTTCATCCATTTTATGTCAAGGACGGAGCAACATCATCCGTTGCTATTTTATTATTATTTTTTTCGTTTAAAATTAAAAAAAAAAGTGAACGGTGCCAGATGGATGATCTTCATCCGTCTGGCACATTCACATGTTTTTTTTTTTTTTTAAAATTTTGTCACCTTTAAGCCAATTACGAAAATACCCTTCACAGCATAAAAAGGCCAAAATGGAATGGAAGGATGAACTTCATCCGTTTGTTGCTTTTCAATATATATATATATTTTTTTATTTGATAAAATTGAATTGTGCATAGCCGTTGGATTAAAAAAAAAATTAAATAACATTGTGCCGTTGGATACACAACGGTTAAATCCTTAGGGGTAAAAGGGTAAGTGTACATTATCAAAAGTGAGGGACGGATGAACTTCATCCGTCTCTCACTTTCAACTTTTTTTTTTCTTTTTAATAAACTTTACCTATTTAATAAATTAATTTTATATATTAAAAATCAAATTAACGAATAGACGGAACAACTTCATCTGTTTTTCACATTTTTATAAAAAATTGAATTGAGACGGATTATCTTCATCCATCACAACCCTCAAACGGATTAACATCCTCCGTCCCCTATATTTAGCAATCGTCTAAACCAGCTTCTAACTTTAGCAACCTACTGTAGATTCCTATTCTAAATTTTGAGTTTTTAGCGAACGACTACATGCCTATTTCCTAAAGCTATTTCTATTTTTTGAGTATTTTGCAAACGACTGTGGATGCTCTTAGCTAAAGATACTAGTAATTTACACGTGCAATGCACGTCTTAATAAATATAGTTTTTTAAAATAAAAATTTAGACATTATCTGGATTTGAACTTAGAACCTCCTTTATAGTAGTTATGCACGTGTATTGCACGGGTTGGTAGATTGACAAAATATTTACAAATGACACTAGCCTTCTCCCATTATAATATTAGAGATAGGAGTATTTCTTAGTTTTTAAAAATAGTGGGGGTATATGCTAATTTTCACATTTTAAATGGGGACATTTTCTAAAATATCCCTTTTTTAGGGGCTGCACGTGCATCACACAGATATGTTTGGTGGATTTAGTTTGGCCGTATATTGCACGGGCTTGCTCAGTTACAAAATTAGACTTTGTTTGTTTCCAATTCCAACTCTCCCATTAAAATAGTAGAGATTTGTTTGTTTGTTTACAACCCCAACTGTCCTATTAAAATAGTAGAGATAGGATATAAGTAGAATATAATAATTCGGTAATAATAATAATAACAGGTGAGGTTGCTCCATTTCCCCTTGTCTGACAATGTCCTAAATTCCACTTCTAACCTCTCCATCATTTTCTTCTTCTAATCAAACTCAATCATGGCATCGCGCCGCATCTGGCGCTTCTCCCGCGCATTGATCGGTTCTACGTGGCGATCACCTGAGTCTTCTCCACCTTCTCCCTCTCCCTCGTTGATACTCGCTCAAATTCGAAGAACCTCAATTCCTCCCTTTTCCAGTGTAAGTCAACTCCAACTAAAATCATAATTCAACTGTACGTACACATAATTGCTTGACTCGATTTTGTTGGCAGTTTGGCGTCAAGTTGCGATGGTTGTCAAGTAAAGCTTGGGTTGAAGTGCCGAGTGAAAGAGGGAGACTGGCCGTGGTGGATGTGCCGCTAGCTCAGACTGGCGAAGGAATTGCCGAGTGCGAGCTTTTGAATTGGTTCGTCCAAGAGGTGGTAACATATTTAATTTTTGTTTGGGGGTTTTCAATTGTATTATGAAAACCAGGGTAGATAAAAATTAAATTAAACAAGTAGAGAAGATATGGTAATTTTTGTGTGGATATATTGTCATTGAATACATTTGAATTTGATGGCAGGGAGATGAAGTGGAAGAGTTCCAGCGGCTCTGTGAGGTACAGAGTGACAAGGCTACTCTAGAGATTACGAGCCGGTTTAAGGGGAAAATTCATCAGATACTCTATGTTCCTGGTGATATAGTGAAGGTAACTTCGTAATTTATCAAGTTATGCAACTCTTGTTTTGTGTTCAATTCGTTTTTGGGAAAGAGCAGGGGCGAAGTCAGAACAATTTTGCCCGGGGGCCAAGAAAAAATCTTATGGCTATATATAGATATATATAAGGGTTTTTTCAGAAATTTTAGGGGGGCCAAATCATAAAACATAATTTTTTGGAGGGGCAAATCATAATATTTTTGGGGTTTTTAAAAAATTTTCAATAGTATGAAGGGGGTTTTGAAAATTTTTTTGGGAGGGGGGGGGGGGGGGGGCTCGGGCCCTCGCTAAGCTCCGCCCATGATTGAGAGGTAGCCACCTAGGCAACCAAAGATGTCGTGTTTGGTAGAAAGTTTTGGGTGGTTGTAGGATTTGTTTTCGGGGAGGTTGAATAAAGTGATGATGGAGTTGTGGTAACCATGGGAAATGGGTGGAGGAGGAGAGCCAGTTTGCAGACGGAGCTGAAGGAGAGGAGGTCGGGGATGGGGAGGAGTTGGGCAATGGAGGGGATGAGTTCAGAAGGGAGAGAGGTCCAGTTCTGGTAATTGGAGGCAGTGGTCATGGCTGAAAGTAAGGAGCTCTAGTAGCTACACAAGCTGTGAATTTGTGATTGTTTGTTCACTTGGTCTGGATAAGTACATGCAAATTCTTGAAATCTTTTAGATTTGTATGTTTGTCTTTCAAGTCTAGGCATCAAAAGATTCATGACCAATGTTTAATGGTGTTAACACCCTGTAAAAATTAAGTTATGACAATTTTGTTCTTACATGTGTTATTCACGTGTATTTTTAGATGTTAGTACCCTGAATATTTTTAGATATTAGTTTGTGGAATATGAATATTTGGGAATGAACCATATTAATATACTATGTTGTGAAGTTGAGCACTTAAGAGCAATTGGGTTTGTGACTAAGGACTTCTAGGAAATGGGTGAGTTAGAATCATGAAAAATGTCTTTAATGAAACTATACATTTTTTTTTATCATGCATTGATATTGCTGGTTTGTGACATAGGGAGGTTTAGGAGAGGTTGTTAAATGATGTAGGAAGAGGTCTAGGGGAGGTAGTTAAATAATGGAGGAAGAGGTTTAGGAGAGATTGTTAAATGATATAGGAAGATGTGGTTAAATGATGCAGGAAGAGGTAATTAAATGAAGAATGAAAGATGACAATGAGAGCTTACGAGTGTTTATATCTAAAAGCTAATAATGCATCCCCTCATTCTCATCCTTTCATATTTTCTTTTCCACCTAAAATGAAGGTTTTTGAAGATATTAAGGTTATAAACAATAAACTACTCTAAGGGAGTTTGTGCTGGGAAAGATTTGTCAGGAACAAAGAGAACAAACTAAGGAGGCTCAGGAAGTTATAGGTAGGTAACAACTTTACTACTTTGATTTCAATTATATTGTAGGATGTATGCATGTTAGAGAAGCTATATATGTTGTATTGGATGAGTATTCATGCTTATACTGATTGAATCATTTGTAAATTGTTGTCAATTAATTGTGTGAAATTATGATAAGTTTAACTTGAAAATATTTTACAGTTTCTGTCCTGAATTTGGACTTCCGAAAATCATTTCTCTTTAATTAGAGAATCTAAAGCTAAATTTTTTACATGTGCATCCCGTGTAGGTCTCTCCACAGAATTTCATGATGATTGAATGTCATTTGGTATTTTAAATAAATCCGAACTCATTCCTGGTTAAGAACTGAAACATGACATATTCTACAATTATATCCTGAATATCATGCTTACTTCCAAAAAACATTTCTCTCCAAAAATATGGAATTTGAAGCTGAACTTTTTATATGTGAATCTAGTATATGTCTGTAATAGGTTAACAAAATTTCATGATGTTTAGATTTTGTTTAGTATTTTAAACAAATTCGAACTTAGGACTGGTTGACAGTTTTGTCTTGGTTCTGAAAATTTGTACATCTTCTGATTTCTTACCATTTTAACCTCTTATATTCTGTATTGAGGAAACTCAAAATTGAGAATTTGAAGTAGATTGGCTTTCTAGATCTCGCTAATGCTTGACATAACTCGGAAAAAGATGTCAAATTCTTGAATTCACTATGATAAGGAATATCAAGTATATAATGTTCTAGTTGATACTTTAGATATGTTTGATCTTGCTCAGAGAAATCTTGAGGATAGAATTGGTTTGCAAGCTTGCTAATTTTCTCGATATTAAAAGATGTATATGCATCTCTCAGATCCAAATTACCACTTAGCACAAGTAAATCAACTGTATATTCATCTTGTTTATTAGAAGGATAATCACAAATTTGTCGACGCAGTTCCGGATCACGCTCTAAAGAACCAATTAAATCTCCCCCGCATTCAATTTCATGACTCGTAGAATCAATTTGTGGAGATTTAAGCGGAGGTTCTTCAACTAAAGGAGTTGTTTGTGCATCGACTCCTAAAGTTTGAGCATTTTGTCTTTTAAAAAAAGAATCAATGGTGGATTTTCTCCCCATTGATATTTTAGAGAATGAACGGATCCTGTACATTAACAAATTTAAAGAAATATAAGACTCATTATATATTAATAAAATAATATCATTTCATTATGATAATAAAAACCAATAATCTAAAGCATTTGGTTTTCATGTGGCGATTAAGTTATGCATTTCTTATTGTCAGTTCAAGGGAGAATGATCGGAATGAAGTTAATGAGAAATGACTAGAGCTATACCTAAGTGGACTTAGATTGCAACAGTTAAAAAGGATATATGTTAATTCGCCAGACAAGATAACCATGGAGAAAAAGGATTCAAATAACTGAACAAAGAGTTGGCATAAAGATTGTATTGTTGTAGTTGCTACTCTTGTTGTACTCGTCCGAAGACTCATTGTATTCTTCAGTTTCTGAACTTGTAACTAAACAAACCATAGCCAACTGTAAGTAAACCATGCAGTAAACCACTTATCAAGATCTCTTGCAAATCAGCATCTAGTAGGTAGTTTGTCTGTTCTTTTCCCTTGTCTATGATGATAAGATGCACATTACCTTGAAGAAACTCGAGTATTCATATAAAACTAACTGCAATGCACAATTTATAATATACATGCACAATCCCACTACACTTGCATATAGCACCTGCGGCATTGTTTGATATGACACAATGTGATACCTTGAACTGACAATAAGAATACTCACCAAGTTAACTTGTTCATACTGAACCTCTTCAAAATCTTCTCAATATACTTGATGTCATATAGCCACAATTTGCTTGATTGTATATCTTGATATTATTTTACCCCAATGATTTCCTTTGATTCACTTAAAACAAGGACTACAATTGTTATATATCAGCGTGGAATTACATTGCCTTCGGCAAAGTAAGTTCTTTATTTTATTAAGTGAACAGGCAAAGATAAATAGAAGGCATATGGATATCAATGCTGCAGCAGATCCTAATACTAAAGCCCTTGTATCCATCGCAGAAATAAAAAATTGCAAATTAAGACTTTTAAACATTATCCCAAAGGTTTTCTTAATATCATTTGATGCTTCTATCACCCTGATGGCCCTGATCAAATTGCAAATTAAACATACTTGCAAGAACTTTTCACCGACCCACGCCAAGGGTCAAATGACTTCATGGGATTGCTCTTCTACTACTACTACTACTCCACTGTAGATTTGAATAATCTACCCAAATTAAAGGACCCTCTTTCCTCTCCATTCTAATTTAAATTTAATTTTTCGAACAATATTTCTTTGCATGGTAAATGTGATCAATCAATAAAAATCTGTCAAATATCAGCAAAACTCATTTAATCAGAAACCCTAAATTGGGGAGAGAGAGAGCGAGACTTGAATTAAAAAAAAAAAAGATGGGTTCGTCGGTTTGAATGTAACGCCATCGCCGGGCTGCAAGCGGCAGCGATTTGGCCTGGGTGGAGCAGCAACGATTTTGCAAGGGGAAGATTGATCGAAGGGTGATTTGGAAAGTGGAAGATGGAAGAGTGATATTGAGATTTTGGGATTTTGAGAAGGGGAAGAGACTCTTCAGACTTCAGCGATTTTGGGAAGGAAATAGATTAGTCAACATCCAATATATATAGGGGGGGTTTCTCAAATTTTTCAGGGGGGCCAAACCGTAAATTTGCATATCTTAGGGGGGTTTTGAAAATTTTCCCGGGGGGCCTGGGCCACCCCAGGCCCCCACTATGCTCCGCCCCTGGGAAAGAGTAGTGAGGCAGTGATGCAAGTAACTGAAGAGGGAGGGTTTGTTCCTGCTTCCCGGAAGGCCGGAACGGTATCTCTGACACTCATAGTTAGGTACTCTCTTCCTTCATTCCCTGCCGTAGCAGGAAGGGGGATAAGGATGTAAGTGTCAGGAGTGATAGTTCAGCTTAGCAACAAGATGGTTCAAATTGATGAAGTGTAGGTTTCAGCTGTTTTGTCCTACTTCACCTAATTTTTGCTGGATATATGCTAGAAATGTCATAATTTAATGTATATATGAGCACATTGTCAAATAGAACAATTGTTCTGATGCAAATGAAAACAGTCAAAACTAACTTATTGTAGACAAAGAAGAGAACTATTTATTAGTCTATTACTGTATAATAGGTGATTCAAATTAAATGCATCTTGCGTGCCATGCCATGCTGTAAGTACTTTGTAGTATGTGAATACATTCTTAATCAAGAGCAAGAATAATTATGATCACATGAAGAACTATTTTTAGAGCTTCCAAAATGTTCAATGAGAGGTTATGTTATAAATTTGGATGAACATGTTATGTTAGTATAAATGGATAGGCTTATGTATTACAGTTATAGCTATCTTTTGGTAGCATCTAAGTTTATAGTTGCTAATTCCTGTTTACTTTATACAGAGATAGATTAGGAGGGCATTTTCATAATTTGTAGATATTTTACTTTTAGAAATGCCTGTTCTTTACTTCTCAAAGTGTAACTTGAGGGAAGTAGGTAAGTCGTTAGACTTGTGATTGAGAGGCGACATGTTCAAAAGATTTGACCAACGATAGTATTATGAGGAATTCACTCTCCATTTCTTCTATTTTCTTCATGGAGAAAAGTTTGATTTCATTCTTCAAATTGCAGGTTGGGCAAACATTATTGAAGATAGCAGTTGATGAAGCTCAGACTTCTTTCATTTCTGAGGATGACGGCGATAGAGCTTCAGATGCATCTGATCTATATGAATCTGATCACGAGACCCTTCAGAATAAGGAATTTTCTGGGAGGGGTGTTCTATGTACACCTTCTGTCAGGAACCTTGCAAAGCAGCATGGTCTAAATATAAATGATATTTGTGGAACGGGTAAAGATGGTAGGGTACTGAAGGAAGATGTCTTGAGTTTTGCTAGCAAGGGAAGTTCTAAACAACTGCCTTCCCTTTCACACGCTACTACCAATGAACAACAAGTGATAATGAATGAACGGAATATGGGCACTGTAGATGTATATTACGAAGATAGAACAATCACTCTCAGGTAACTGCTTCTCTACTACTTTCAGTTTTTCTAGGCAACGAGGGGGAAATGCATGGGCATAAGTAAAAGAAAAGGTTATTTGTAAGATGACGGGCACAGAATGTCATACCTTTATGCTTAAACTCCAGGTACTGTTACCTGCACAACACAATCTGTGGCTTCGTCAGCGTGTGAGGCCGACGGTAAGAATCATAACAGCTTTAACTAACTCTAAAAATAACATAACAATATACATGGCATAATAACAGGAAATAGTCAAATATACGGTGTCATATGAGTGTGTATAAACAATTTATTTAAATCATTAAACATATATTTATCATGAAAACATGTACAAACCAAATATGTTCTTTTAATGCATGTTTGTTTGGAACGATATGCCGCCCATACAACATAATTTTCGATTGCAAGCTACTAGCGTTTCTTCTCATTATAGGGTTCAATCCCTCGTTTATGCAATGCATACTCATGTATTCTACACTGTTTCTGATATTTATTTAGTGACTAGTAAGGTTGCAGTTGTTCGGTCCAATTTCGTTACTACAGTCGGTGGTGGTCTTGTCGAGACCCTGTGGTCTTTCTCCACTCCTGAGCATCCATAATGATGCACAACCCCGGTGGTCTCTCTCCACTCCCGGTCTTGCATATTCTACCCCGCTCGAACCCTAGCGGTCCACTCCTGAGCATCCATAATGGTGCCTAGTCCCGGTGGTCTCTCTCTGCTTCTGGACCTCACTAAAAGTTATCACGAATCATAAGATGCCCCTGTAGGCATTTCCTGCTCGCCCTCATTCGTATCCGATAACATTGAACATCATCGGGCACTTATGGGTCCATCCCCTAAGTTCCGACAGGAGTCTACGGCCTATACATCCGCACCCCTGTTCTTAACACTATATCCCAGAAATTAACAGTTGAGATAACGCCGTACGTGTTCCCTTGACAGGTGCATACAACTTTCAATAATTATATAAATTCCAATACTTGTTAAAAAATTAATTTCTTAGTCTCATATGAAACCTCAATGAGTCTACTACAACATTGTAGTTAATAACCTCTAGATTTAACCCCAATAAATTTGTCTAAAACCATTTGTAAGGCAGTAGGTTCAGAATCCAAAAATTGCTGCTCTTGCTACTTTTTAAAAATCACAGAAAATCCCACACTTCTTGGATTGGATTTCTTAGACTCAAAAGAAAGATTAATGAGTCTACTTCAAATTCGTAGTTTGTAGTTTCCTCAAAATGCTTCATTTAAGGGGTTAAAACATTAAACACCAGGTGTATAAATTTCCAGAATTCAAGAAAACTATCAACCAGTTATAAGTTCGAATTTATTAAAAATAATAAACGATATCCAAAATTCATATAATAGACACACACACAAAAGTTTCAGTCTCATAATCCATGTATTTAAATAGAAACCTGAAGTGAGATCAAATTCCGGATAGAATTATAATAACGTTTCTAAGATAATCGTATCATAATCTTACAAATTAATTAACAGCAATTAACACCCTTAATCAAACAATATTCATATACAATCTAAGCACAATTACTCAATTTATTAAATTTTCTAGCATGCATACCTCCTATAATATAAATAGAGTTGGTTAAAGTTATTACCTACTTATTTATTTTCGAAATTATCTAGCATGCACACATTCTTCAATAAAAATAGAATTGGTTAAAGTTGTTACCCACCTATTTGTTTCCGCAATTGATTGTTTCTACGCTCGAGTTGCAACGTTGACTACTGCACCACGGACAGCAACCACGACGATGATCAGGGCTGGCCGTGTCGAAGATGACGGTACTACGGAATGTAATTGTTCGCCGAGTTCGGAAAAGGTCATAAATTGGAACTATACATCGGTATTTATTTAAATAAAAATATTTAGAAATATATCTTGGTTTATATATATATTATAATTCGATATGCATATATATTTAAAAAAAGAGACATATATATATATATATATATATATATATATATATATATATATATGTATATATAAAATAAAATATGTAGATATAGATATATATATGCATATACATATATTTATTCATATATAAATATATATAAAAAGATAGAGTGAGAGAGAGACAGTGAGAGGCTCGAGGGTTGAGTTGGCGCTCGGCGATGGTGGTGGGGAGCTTCGGTGGAAGTGATGGTTGACGGGGTGGCTGCGACAGGGGAAGGCGATGGTGGCGCAGGCAGCAATGGCGAGGAGGTCGGGGTTGACGGTGGTTGACGATGGAACTTCGGCGGTCGACGGTGCTAGGAGATGGCGGTGATGGAGCTGTGGTGGTCGTTCGGGGCTGTGGCTCGAGGAGGAGCTCGGAGTTTCACGGCGAGGAGGAGGAAGCAGGCGATCGGGGCGGCAATGGAGGAGATGAAGAGCAGTGGGGGGGTGTTCAGTGTACAGTGAGGGGGAG
This sequence comes from Hemerocallis citrina, assembly GCA_017893485.1. Classification (NCBI taxonomy): domain Eukaryota; kingdom Viridiplantae; phylum Streptophyta; class Magnoliopsida; order Asparagales; family Asphodelaceae; genus Hemerocallis; species Hemerocallis citrina. Next base: position 122,232 of record JACEHZ010000464.1, on the reverse strand, counting down.
CAAGAGTGCGGTGATGGCGAGTCGAGGTTGGTGGCGGTCGTGGAGCTTCGGCGACAGTGAGCGGCAATGGTGGAAGTGGTTGGCGATGGCTTTGGTGATGGTTGTGGTTGTGGAGGCAGGCGGCGGGTGGCAGTGGCAATCGAGATGGTGGCAGGAGGCAGTGAGCGACGGGGGCGGTAGCAAGGAGCTTCGGTGATGCGCAGAGTTGCAGTGGAGGTACTGCGATGGCGACTGTGGCGGAGGCAGTGGTGGCAATGGCGATGGTTATGGTGGTGGTGAGGTGATGGGGTTGCTGTGGAGGTGGTATGCGGTGGTGCTCGGAGGTGGAGTGGCGATCGAGAGCTCGTGGTTGCAGGCAGTAATGGCGTGATGGTGTGATGGGGTGGCTGGCGATGGTTGGAGTTGGTCGTCGGTGAAGCGCAGAGGAGCTGCAGTGGAGTTTAGAGGTGGCGATCGACGGTAGTGGTGTGCAGTGGAGGTGGTGGAGCTTGCGATGGGGTGAGGCAGAGGGTGAGGGTGAAGAAACGAAGAAGAAGAAGAAGAAAGAAGAAAGTGGGGGTTCTGTATATATATATTATATATATATCATATATTAGAGAGAGAGAGAGAGATTGTGAGATAGAGAAAAAGGCAGTGTGTGTGTGAGTTGTACGTGGATGTAGGAGTTGTTGAAGAATCTACCCCACAACTTGTAGTGCTAATAGTGGAAACACACCACAAGCAATAGAAACTCCCAAGACTTAGATGAATCAAGAATAAACCACCACAATTTATGCAAGATCTCACAAGAACACAATCAATATGCAGAAATAACCAATACTTCTTATTCCCCAAGAAATACAAAGATTACAAAAGAGATTATAACTCTCAATCTCTCTCTCTCTCACCTTTGAAACACTCGGTACAATCTCCTCTTGAAGTTGAACAATGATAACGGCTCACCTCTTGATTACACAAATTGATGGATTAGATCCACACAAACCCTAGAGTCTACAGCCATATATATAGCACCCAAGTAAATCCTAAAAGATAAATACAAATCCAGCAATTGGGCCTTAAACTCGTAAGCCCAAAAACAATTAGCCGCCGAAGTCGGTCGACCGCACACCCAAGATTGGTCGACCGCAATGTGTAGAGCCAAACCCGAGTCTCGACCGGTCGACTGCACGGTCGACCGTCCCCTCTGTTAGACCTGTACACTCGAAGAACTCTCAGCAGAATGGGTCGGTCGACTGCACCCCCCGGTCGGTCGACCGTAACTCTCCAGACTACGCTTCTTCTACTTGTTGTCTTCTCTTACTGTCTTTGTCTCCTCTTCTTCTCCAACTTCAAGCACTCAGTGCCTATGTGTATTTAAGGCCAAAACCCTTACAATCTCCCACTTGGACCAAATACACAATGCTTCAAAGTTATTGCAATCTTTACCTCGCATTATCTCTACCAATCTCCCACTTTTATGGAAGATCCAAGTACTCCCCACTCTCATGAAGAGCACCTCCGCCAGTCCACCACGTGGAGTGCACCAACTACCTCTCATCGCCTCACGAAGGATATGCTCCACCAATCGCATAGAGCACGAATACTGGAGAAACAACCTCCTGTGTCGGATTCCGTGTTATAAGACTCCCAAACTCGCAGAATCTCCATCAATACCGGACATGGTTCAAAACCTCTCAATGCACCCTCTACATTGGAAGTCTCCGTAGACGATACCTCCATAAAATCCGTAGACTATTCAATTCCTACAGTCCCAATTCGGTTACCCTCATCGACATCACCCCGCATATCGATACTAGTGTTTTCTATCACACAAGAGCGACTTGAAGCTTCGACTGCCAATTCGCAAAGTATCCCCACCGCAGCAATGTCTTGCCCTCTAGGATCACTTCCATGGCTATCAGCTTCCACTAAATTAGTAACCTCTCATCCACAATTGAAAGAACTTGGTTGCACCCCACACAACCTACTACTCGATTCCGGTTGAGAGTCAACTACAGGAGAAACGCCCCTCACGTCTCTAAGCAAATACAACATTCCCTCATGCTTCTCTTTTGCAATCACCCTTGAACCTGCAGCTATACACAACTCTCCACTACCAACTGTAATAGACAACCCTTCTTTATCTAGCCTTCCAATCGAGATATGATTTTCCTTCAAGTTTGGAGCATGCCTTGTCTCCCGCAAGTCAATACTTTGATCATCAATGGTGTTCACGCGAACAGTACCAACCCCACGTACAGGACATCGATGACCATTTCCCACGATCACATCACTAAAAGAACCCTCCACGTAGTCATCAAACACCTCTCTCCTCGGAGTGCAATGAAAAGAAGCTCTCGAATTATTACACCAATCTTGAGTGCCCAACTCCTCTCGAGCTGATAAGCATAGATCCTCAACAAGCCCCACTTGAGCTTCCTTTGGGGTATCTCTCTTCGGTTTCTCCTGCTTCTTCATATAAGCCTTGCAACTGCGCATAATGTGATCCTTCTTGTGACAATACCAGCACTCAAGCCCATGTCCCCCATCGCTGTCATCAGACCCACTCTTAGATGAACTACTCTGATCCTTTCTTCTTCAACTGCTCTTAGATCTCCCACGTCTCTTCTCAACGTACATTGCGGAATCTCTAGAAGATGATGATGGATATCCCTCGTTTCTCACCCTTCTCACCTCTTCGTTCAGAATGCTACTCACCACATCCTGTAGAGTCATCGAATCTGTCATAGTGCCTGTAATAGTTTGTTCCACCGTACGATAACTATCGGGTAAAGTAGATAGAAGTAACAATAACTGCCCCCTCTCTGAAAACTTCAAACTTGCAGCTTCCATCTGGTTGTAAACGATACAATAATTGTTCACATGCTCTACTACTGAACCCTCTTCCCTCAACTTCATATTAACTAATTTCTTCAGATGAAGAATTTGATTAGATGCCGACGGTTTCTCATACATATCCGTGAGAATCTCCATAGCCTCCTTTATGGTCTTTGCCTTCGAGATATGAAATAACACCTTCCTACTCAGACCCAACTGAATCTGTCCCAACGCCTTCTGATCCAAACGATTCCAATCCTCCAAGACCTTCGCATCCTTGTCTGCACCTACCGGCTTCTCATTAAACAACTGACCATCAAGATCTTTCTGACGAAAATACGCTATCATCTGAATCTTCCACATCGCGAAGTCACTCCTATCGAATCTCTCGATCTTTATCTTGTTATCGGCCATCTCAAACCAACTAGCTCTGATACCACTTGTTGAAGAATCTACCCCACAAATCGTAGTGCTAATAGCGGAAATACACTACAAGCAATAGAAACTCTTAAGACTTAGATGAACCAAGAACAAGCCACCATAATATATGCAAGATCTCACAAGAACACAATCAATATGCAGAGATAACCAATACTTTTTATTTTCCAAGAAATACAAAGATTACAAAAGAGATTACAACTCTCAATCTCTCTCTCACTTTTGAAACACTCAGCACAATCCCCTCTTGGAGTTGAACAATGATAACGGCTCACCTCTTGATTACACAAATTGATGGATTAGATCCACACATCCTAGAGTCTACATCCATATATATAGCCCCCAAGTAAACCCTAAAAGATAAACACAAATCCAGCAATTGGGCCTTAAACTCGTAAGCCCAACAACAATCAGCCGCCGAAGTCGGTCGACCGCAACGTGTAGAGCCAAATCCGAGACTTGACCGGTCGACCGCACGGTCGACTGTCCCCTCCTCTGTTGGACCTGTACACTCGAAGAACTCTCAGCAGAATGGGTCGGTCGACTGCACCCCCCGGTCAGTCGACCGCAACTCTCCAGACTACACTTCTTCTACTTGCTGTTGTCTTCTCTTGCTGTCTTTATCTCCTCTTCTTCTCCAACTTCAAGTAGTCAGTGTCTACGTGTATTTGAGGCCAAAACCCTAATAGGAGTATATATAGGGGTGAGGGAGTGCTGTAGAGTGAGAAGAGAAGAGAGTTTTAGGGTATTGTATAGTGTATTATAGGGATAGATTAATAGGTTTAGGGGAGGTGTGTGTTGTGGAGTGAGAAGGAGGAGATGGTTAAGGAAGAGTATAGTAAGAATGGGAGTAGGTTATATGTTTTAGATGGAGGTGGAAATAAGGTTGGGGTTGCGGAAGGAATTAGGATTAAGAGATTTAATTAGGATTATGATTAATTAGAGTTAAAAGTTAAATTTAAACTTCAATTAAAAATCGAAAAATTTAGAATGGATCAGAAAATATTTGGGTTGGGTTCAAATAAAGAGATCAAAATGAATTTGAGAGATCAGAAAAATATTTATAAAATAGAAATACAAAATACGTAAAATATTTATATTAATAATATTATGGATATTATCCGTAACGGTACAAAATACACGTATATAACACGTGTGGGGCAAAATTGTCATAGTTCAATTTTGCGGGGTGTTACAAGTACAACATTGATTTAAATGATAGGACCCAGGGTTCAATTTGACTTGCAGATGGAGCTATGATTTTTTTTTTTTTTTTTTTTTTTTTTTTTTTTTGGGGGGGGGGGGGGGGGGGGGGGGGGGGGGAGTCAAGACTACGGCCCTAATCTTGAACTTGAAACCTCCCTTTACCCATCCCAAAACCTAATCATGATTAAGTTCTTTTTAACCATGTTGAATCATGGATTGCTAGTGACACTTTTAATGTCTATAATCTATGATTACGTTAGATGTGTAGTTTATATTTTGATGTGGTCGGAATCTGTAGCACTTATTGTTAGTAGTTCTTCTATTAATCTGTTTTACTCTTACATGTGTTTTAGTTCTGTTGTTGTTTTCTCTAATATACATTTTTACTGGATGCAGAATAAGTAGTTTGTAATTCATATACTGCTGTTGATGTGCCTTTGTGCTAGCACCTCATTCAGTTTGTAATTTCATATGCAGTTCCTTGGAGTTAATAATTTTTTTTTCCCAATCTGAGTCATTCATGCCTAGATCTTTATTGTCTGATTCGCAGTTTTTTTTAATATTTCATCCCATATACTCATAGTCATCATCTAAGCCTTATCTTATTAAAATGGGGTTGGCTATTGAGTCAAGGCTTCTAAAAAATTTGACAAAGTTTAATGGGTGTCGACCTGACGTCAACCCTCTCTAATTAGTTGATGTCAAAAGTCCTGAAAACTATGATAAGAAAGGGTTTACCATAGTTCTAGAAAAACAACTTTGGCTTCGTCCATATTTTCCCCGAGTTAGGAAAATAGTACAAAAGAAGGAGAAATATGATAAATTTTCCATAGGGAATCTAATTCGACTATAAAGCACATGTAAGCCTTAGATAACATCTACCTAAAAGGGAAACTGTTACTTTTTTCTACCAAAAATTGCAATGTAGTAATGAACAATGTTTTTCACATTTCAGGGGATTTCAGAGATCTATGGTTAAATCGATGACCATGGTTGCAAAAGTTCCACATTTTCATTATCTGGAAGAGATAAATTGTGATGCACTCATAAAGCTTAAAGCAGCTTTTAAAAATGAGAATACCGATCCAGATGTCAAACACACTTTTCTTCCATTTCTAATCAAGTCTCTTTCAATGGCATTGACCAAATATCCGCTATTAAACAGCTCCTTCAATGAGGAAACCAATGAAGTCAGACTTAAAGGTAAGCAATCACTCTCATCAAATTTCCGCCACAACTTGTGTCTCAAATTGAACAATGTAAGCAATGTGTATAAAAAATCCTTCAATTTATATTGCATGGGTCTCTATTTTTACGTATAGTTCTGAACTGAATCTTTGGCTTCACTGGTTTCTTATCTAGGATGCCATAATATTGGTGTTGCCATGGCTACTTCTTATGGTTTGGTTGTGCCAAATATAAAGAAGGCTCAATCACTCTCCATATTGGAGGTTAGCTCTAACTTTTATCTTTTACCAACTTAGGAAATGTAATTTTCTTATGAGTTCGTTTTATTTCAACTTTTGCCAAAAGCCTCAAACTGGTATTATTCTTTAATAAAGCATACTTTGTCTTGTTAGATTACAAAGGAACTCTGCAGATTACAAAAATTGGCATCAAACAACAAGCTAAGCTCCGATGACATTAGTAGTGGAACGGTAACTTTGAGCAACATTGGGGCCATTGGTGGCAAATTTGGCTCACCACTACTCAATTTACCTGAAGTTGCCATAATTGCAATTGGACGAATTCAAAGACTTCCTCGCTATGCAGATGATGGATCTGTATATCCTGCTTCACTTGTCAATGTAAGTTGTCAACCTTGAGCACTGAAATTTATAGACAGAAGGAAAAGGAATATAAAAAATAAAAGAAAAGCCCTAAAGATATTCGAAATAGAGAGGAACTTGCGTAACAAACTCATTTATCTATAATTAACTGCAGAAAGATTCCTAAAGTCTAAATAGTAATACAGGAGACGTGGTTCTTGTTCACTATGTCTTTTCAATTTCACATTCAATCTTGAATCTGAATGTGTACAGGTTACTATTGGAGCTGATCACAGAATCGTTGACGGAGCAACAGTTGCCAAATTCTGTAATGAGTGGAAGCTTCTCATAGAAAAGCCAGAGCTGCTGCTGCTTCATATGAAATGAGTTCAGAAGAAAACTTCTGCTTTAAATATTTGTTAGTCCGAACCATCTAATTATAACTTGGTGAAAAAATAAGGCAACGTAAATAAACAACCGTTCAGTTGATATGGTCACCACATATCTGTTCTGTAGAATGTATTGATCCCATTTTAATAAAATGTGATGGTACTGATTGTTCTGTCCGTGAAGTATTTGTTACAACTTAAAAAAATTGCAAGCCAGACTACTAAGAGCCGTTAGGCCATTACCTTTTTTTTTTTTAAATCTTGGTCATAAAAATCTCAATTTTTACGTTTGTACGAGTTTACTTACATTGTCATAAATGTCTGAAAGGTCGTGAGTTTGAAGCTCTCTTTCTACAATTTTTTTTAATAACAATACCGAGCCTACAAATATTTTTACACATAAGAAAAATGCACCACCCTAAGCCTATGTGGTGATGTTGATAATCTCTAATCTCTAATCTCTAATCTCTAATACTATAATGGGAGAACCCCTTAGTCAGTAACCCAACCCGTGCAACGCACGGGTTGGGTTACTTTGGTAAATATTTTCGAAAATGGACCTGTTTGGTAAATATTTTTGAAAGTGGATCAGTTTGAAAATTATTTTCTTTTTAATTATGGACTAACTTTGGTAAATATTTTAGACAGTGGACCTGTTTTGTAAATATTTTCGAAAGTGGATCGGTTTGGAAATTATTTTCTTCTTACCCTTTTCATTATCCTTCAATTTTTTCCACGTGCACGTGTGCACGTGTCTGATACTAGTAATAATAAAAAGAGAAGGAAAGAAAAAGTAGTAAGGAACAAGAGGTATGGAAGTTTGAAAACCCTTTTTATGGCGAATCAATCCAAGTGAATCACCAAAATAAATTCGGAAAAGTGTTTTTAAAGTTAAAAAAAAACATCATGTTTTATTTTCTGAATTTTATATTCTTTAGCTCTTTGTTAGGTTTGGGTGAGAGTAGATCGCTTAGCTTACTACTAGTGTTACCCTGTGCAAATTGCACAGACTAAAATAATTTTGATGGACTCATAAAATTATATATTAAAAATTTAAAAATACCTCTTAGCTATTTCAATCACAATATAATGAAAGGATGATAAATTTATAAATTAACTAGTTCATACTTTCAAACCAACCGACATCATTCTATATATCTATTCATTTAAAAGAAAATAAAAAAATAGTCGAATAATTACCGAAATTTAGAGATGCTAAGAAAGAGACTTACAATCTTGTCAGATTCCTCCATTCTAAAGCTTGCTTGCAAATACTCATATTGTCTGCGAAGTTCCTCAATATTTGCCTCCAATTTTTCTATATTACTCCTTAGTTGTGTCTGTATAAAATGATCAAACTATAAAACACACATACAATACTATAATTTACCAAAACTTTTCAAACAAAAAAAAAATATGCAGAAAAGATACCACTATCTGCATGTTGTTTCCCTTATGATTCCAACATATTCTGAAGCTTATCATGCTTCATCAAATTTTCATCTTCTCATTTCATCAACCATTTGATGGAAGTCATTAGCTTTCTTATATATTCACTCATTTGTTCACTTTTACCCTAAGAAAATAAAAATAATAAAATACAATAATGATAAAATTGACCAAACTATTCAACTTTCATATGCAAGTCAATTCGTTCCAATTTCACACTTGATGATCCCCTTGCTTCTAATCCGAAACCTTACAAAATTAGGTTTACATCTGATCCTGAATCTCAAAACTTGACCATATTATCGTAAAAAAGCAGAAAAATACTCAAACACAAACAAATTAAATATTACCTGAAAAAGGATATAAAAACTGAAACAACAATTCTAATTGAAGAAAGATTGCTAAAATAATTATGAGAGATTGCTAAAAATAAATGAAAAGCTCAAGAACTTAACAAAAGTAATTTTTCATGAGAAATAATTATAAGAAATAGTGAACACAATTACCATCAAATTGAAGAATAAAAGTTGATCTTCAGGTAACCTACATCTGGGTTAATTGTAGCGACGACATGACATACATGCCTAATTTCCATCTCCGTAATCTCTGAGAGTATACATTGGAGAGAGTAGTGTAAATCAGTGAATAAACAAAAACAAACATATAATCACTTATATTACCTCTTACTTTCCCACAGTTTATTCTTTCCTCCATCTCTTCGCCTTCCAAAATCTCAAATTCTACCATAGCCACTAAAATCTAATTTATTTGGATATGAAGAAACAAAGAATCAAGAACAGAACATTAGTAAGGTTTTGGTCTGGAAATAACCAATCTTTATTTTTGAATCCATAATTAGGGTTTGTATTTTAAAATTTTAAGAATTGAAATGCCCTAATTAGAAATCAAGAGTAAAAGTGGGTGGTAAATTAGAGTTTCATGAATACAATATACAAAACAAATTAGGAATTCAAAAACCCTAATTCATAGGAGAATTCTTACCGGCGGCGTCATCACCCATGGCAGGCCAGCGAGCATCGACGATGATGATTTGGGTGGGTTGGCGAACGACGACTGTTGAGATTTGGTGGGGAGGAGGGTTAGCGGGATTTTGAGGAGGGGGAGTTGGGAGAGGAAGGATTTTTTTTGTTTTTGTATATTATTTTGTTAAGTAAAAAAATATGGTGTGCACGTGTTAAGGTAGGTGTGATTTTCTACTTTTGCTCTCCTTTCTCAATTTCAAAATGGAGAAAGGAGAGAGGGTAGGCGTATTAGCTTAAGATATAGTATAATTTGCCTTATAAATAAGGGTGGAACTTTTTTACAAATTCACCGTTTGGCTGGACTAAAAGTGGTTTTGGTTGAAAAATATTGTTACCAAAAATATTGTTAGAAAAAAAACTTGCTTAACTTCATTTTTTTTTTTTTAGCAAAGTGAAAATGATTTTGACTAAATGCAGCAGTTTTCATTTAACTAAATATACTTTTAATTAAAATTTTTAAACATTTATTTTGAGTCTAAAACTACTTTTAGAATAAAAAAGCACTTCAAAATCAACACTAAAGGAAGCCTTAAAAGATAAGTAGAGTATATGTGGAAATTGCTTACTCGTATAAATAGAGAGTAGGGTAAGGGTTTAGAATGACTAACCAAAAAGGGCAAGGGTAATTTTTTTAGCATTTCCCATTAGTCAAAAGAAATTAATAAATACATAGTCTAACATACATGCGCGCGCCACACACACACACACACACACATATATATATATATATAACATACATGCGCGCGCGCGCGCGCGCACACACACACATATATATATATATATAGTAACCAAGTAGTAAAGTTACATACAAAAGGTTTTGGTTTAGATCACTTCACAGCCAGAGAAGGTAATAGGAGGGAGGTAGAGTGTATAAGTGGTGTAGGCAATGGAGTGAAGAGAGGGTAGAGGGGGTAGAGGACTATTGTGGTACACCTCTACTTACCCTAAAGCCTCTGCTACATCCACTCTCCAATCCCCAATAGTTCTCTCTCAACAAAATAGGCTAGAGGTAGATGAAAACCAAAACAAATAACACAGCAGTAGCTATTAAAAGTTATTACAGGCCAAGTTTGGAAAGAAAGCAATTATCAAAAGATCATAAAAAAGAAAAACACCGAAGCTTGCTAAACAAAGAGGAGTTGGAGAAAAAATGAAAGGCGACCAAGGCAGGAAACCGAATCCAGACCACCCTCAGCGCTTGATGACTAAGAGGAGGAAGGACAAAGAAGGCGACAGGCATCCGGAGCATGGAGGCAGACTTGGTTTTGGCAACGATGAACCTACTAGAGGCAGAGGTTCAACGGTGCAAAGAGATACTCATTTTGATCATAGAGGCCAATCAAGTAGAGGTGGAGTGGATCGTGGGAATATAGAGTGGGAGTCAAAAGGGCATCGCGACTCTTTGGTGAAGGTCAGAGGACCTCCGACCAACCGAAGATCGTACTTAGAAGTGACTCGACCAAGGTATGAAGGCCCTGGTAGAGGGGAGCGAAGCAGGGGAGGGTTTTCGCCGTACAGGGAGCAGATCAGAAAGAGAGAGGATGAGGAGGGAGAGTGGGTATTGGTTAAACCCAAAAGAGTGAAGATGGCTGAGAAGAAAGCAGCTATAACGCTTTCGTCGTCGTCGGCAACCCCAAACTCAACGAAGAAGATGGCCCAATGTCATAAATGTGCGGCGAGAGGTCACACGATCAACGAATGCACGAACGACTGGTTCTGTTATGCATGTAAGAAGTTTGGTCATATATCGGTGGCTTTCCCTAACATCACACCGGTGAGGAATACTCACTCCAACTCCTCAGCAACGCATCATTCATTGGCTCCGAAGGTGGGCAGAACCAATCACAGTGTTTCGAATCAATCAAAGGAGAGTAACGATGGGGTTAGAAAGGTCATTAAAGCAGTTATTGCTCCAACGCCGATCATGGCGGACTTCGAAAGACGAATGAAACTATGTATCATGCTAAAGATACATTTCGGATACCCATCGGTACTGGAGATGGCTGAGAAGCTTTCCGAGTGTGTTAGGCCAGAGTCGATTTTGAAGTGGAATATACAAAAGGTTCGCCAAGATGTTTTCATGGTGTTTTGTGAATCGAAAGAGAGAACCAGGGAAGTGCTGATGATGGGGAGACTAGAAGGCGATGACTTCTACGTTACGATGAGCAGATGGACGAGGAGCCACGGCGCTTTGAAGGTCGACGCTCTTCCAGTAGTGTGGATAAGATTATTCAACCTCCCGTTTCAGTGTTGGGTTCGATCGGCGTTCCAAAACGTTATTGGAGGATTTGGATACTTCATTGTCGTAGATAAGAACACTAATCTCCAAACCCGAAGAGAATACGCGAGAATTCAGATCGGGGTGGAGGATTTAAGTTTAATTCCATCGGTCATAATTGCGGAGTTTGAAGACAATAGACATGAAGTTAAGGCCATCGTCGAGAAGAAAAAGAGGGTTTCGTTTCGGGGATCACCGGAGAAATCATGTTCTAAGTCGGAAGCACATTTCACAAGTGAGCGGAAGGTTGAACATAAGCGGGAGCCGTTGGATCCAGGGAGAGTAAATCAGGAGCCTTCAAGCAAAGGAAAGTGCTCTGTGAGGAATTTCCAAGCCAATCAGATATTCAAGGGGCGAATCTCAACTGTTCAACTCAGCATAACTTGGATCCCAACGACTCAGCAGATCAGAAGGAAGGGGGGCAGCTGTCAGGATGTGAGAGACGAGACACTATTGGTACGAGGAGACAGGGAAATGGTGGGGGGGGGGTCAAGACGGGGGTAGCGTAAAGGAAAGGAAGACTACTGTAAAGGCTTTGGCTCTGTTAGGGGTTAAAGCTGCTGTTAGAGGGAAAGGGGAGGAGACAGGTGACGTGGGTAGCTATAGGATGGGCCCCACGAAGTCTGTAGGAGAAATTATGATGATGTCTAAGCTGGAATTTCAACAGGCTGTCGAAGATGCCGTTAATTCCATCTCCAAACAGATGATTGCGAGGCCTTGTTCGATGCTTGGGCCTCTGGGCCTAGGAAAGGAGTTTATGCAGCACATGAAGAAGCCTGAAGCGTCGTTTCGAAAGGATATTTCTGAAGAAAAGGAGGATGGTGAAGTCGAAGGGTCTCATGGCGAGGGAAACAAATGTATGCAAGACGAGGGGGAACAGGGAAATGACATCGAGGGTACATCTATGGATGAACACGATGATAAGATCGATGCGTTACAGGGACTGGGAGAGGGGTCGCACGACTCGGTAGCCGAAAATGATAAGTGGGAGCAAAGGGGTAAGGAGTTAACTCCGGGCGTGGAAGATATTACTATGGAAGATATCATGGACCCAACCACTCAAAACTCGGAAAGGGGAGTCGAAGAGGCAAAGAGGAAGAGGAAAAGACAAAGTGATAGATGGGGGTCTAAGGGGCCGAGCGAAGAAGACCTTATCAGATCAGCTGCAAAAGCAAAGGATCCAACGTCTGCTTGTGGAGGTTCGTTTTCGGTCCTTAGTTTCATTTTGGATAATATGCTTCTTTACTATGCCTGCGCAATAGGTGTAGACATGGGTTCAACGAAAGAGGAACAATATCAAATGGTCTTTAATCTTAGGGAGGAAGCGGATAGACTATGTCTATAACCAGTCTAGTTAGGGGGTTTTCTCTTGAGTAGGGGATTAGGTGATTTTACGTTTTTAGTGTTATACATTTTCTGGAATGTGAGAGATATGCGATCTAGAATTAAGAGTAGATTGGTTAATGATTCTATCGCTAACTATAAGCCGGCAGTGTGTGCTTTGCTAGAAACTAGAATTTCCAACCCGTAGAGTAGGGACTTTGAGGGCATGAGTTCTTTTAAAGATTATGAATGGCATTTTAGGGAGGCAAGAGGTATGTCGGGGGGGATAACGTTAGGTTTTGATTCTAAAATCTTTCAGCTTATCGATAATTTTGTGGGTACTTTGTCGTTGACCATCAGAATTAGGAGAAAGAGTGATGGGTGGGAGCACATGGTGACCTCGGTCTATGTACCCAACATCGCGAGTCTTAGGGAGGGCTTCTAGTTAGAATTAAAAAACGTTCGGAGTAGATGGGTTGGACCGTGGGTTTTGGGAGGAAATTTTAACATTACTAGATTTCGGTCGGAACATCGGGGGAGGGGGGAAACGATAGATGTAGACTGCATTTCAACAAGCTTATCAGCGATCTAAAGATTATCGAGTTACAGGGGTCTGATAGAAGATTTACGTGGACAAACATGCAATCTAACCCGACCTTAGCAACACTAGATAGAATCTTAGTCTCCTCGGACTGGGAGAAGAGGTTCCCGCTGGCTAAGGTTGGGTCAATCCCCAGACATACGTCGGATCATACCCCACTAGCCCTTGACTGCAGAGTAGGTTCAAGATTCATCAAAAGGCAGTTCAGATTTGAGAAATCCTGGACTTACTCCAGTAACATCAAGAAGGTTATTGAGGGCTCTTGGGAGAAGCCTACAAACACAAATGATGCAGTTTCCAAATGGATGGTCAAAATTAAGAGATTGCGAAAAGCTCTAAAGAAGTGGGCGAAAGAGGAGAATGGGGAGCTAAGAAGACGAAAAGATAGATTGAGAAATAGAACTCAAAAACTAGAAACCATCGAGGAAGATAGAGTATTAGATGGTAGAGAGATGGAGGAGCTAGCACAAAACAGAATTGAAATGCACCAAATTGGAGAGATGGAAGAGTGCTATTGGAGACAAAGATCTAGGATCCAATGGCTTAAGGAAGGAGAATCCAACACGACCTTCTTCCATAAGGTGGTTAATGGTAGAAGAAGGCATAACAATATTTCGGGACTTTTTGTGGGGGGAGAGTGGACACAGGAGGGTAGTGAAATTAGAAACCATGTTGATAGGAATTTTAGAGAGCTAATGGGAAAGAGGAGAGTCCAAACTTGCAGATTGAATTATGATATGTGGAGTGAGTCGAGATTGGATGGGAGCGAAGGTTTGGAGGGTACCTTCACAGAGGAGGAGGAGGTGATAAGAGCTATTAAGTGCTTGGGACAAGACAAAGCTCCGGAACCAGATAGATTTCCGATTCTTTTTAACACATTATACTGGATGATAATCAAGAATGACTTCCTAGATATTATTGAGGAGTTTTTTTTGCAGAAGTGGAACAAGTAAATAGAATTAACTACGCTAATATTATCCTTATCCCAAAGAAAGCGGAGGTCCTCACAGTGGAAGATCTCAGACCCATTAGCCTTCTCAATGGGTCTTTCAAAATCATTACTAAAATCCTGGCCAACAGTCTGTCACCTAACTTAGCAGATTTTATTCATGAATCACAAAGCGGATTTGTCAAAGGTAGAGACATCACGGACAGTATCGCCTCAGTCCACGAAATTGTTTTCAGAGCCAATAAGGAGAAGGTGGATGGTTTTCTTCTGAAGCTTGACTTTGAAAAAGCATACGACACGGTAGAGTGGGATTGCGTGGATGAGGCACTCGAACTTAAAGGATTTTGATCAAAATGGAGGAGGTGGATGAAGATGTGTGTTAGAAATGGAAATTCATTCATTCAACTAAATGGGGAACTCGGTAAAGAAATCAGATGCAGGAGAGGTCTGAGGCAGGGTGATCCTTTATCACCTTTGATATTTATAATCATCGCAGATGGATTGGCTGAAATGACTAAGAGAGGATGTGAAGGGGGGATTATCAAAGGGATCAAGGTTAAAAGATGCCCGGAGCAGATGTCAGTTTTGCAATATGCGGATGATACCCTTATGTTTGGGGTTTCAAGGATGGAGGAAGCGTTGGCCATTAGAGTGATACTAAGATGTTTTCAACTGTGGCCTGGGTTGACAGTTAACTTACAAAAGAGTAGGGTTTTGGCGATTAGTGGTGGTACAGGCGACCACGTATCAAGGATTCCAGAGGTGCTAGAATGTGAACTGGGGGAGTTCCCTCTTAAATACTTGGGTATGCCAATAAGACCTGGAAAATTGCTAAGGGAAGATTGGATTCCACTTGTGGAAAAAATAGAGAGGAAATTGGACGGGTGGAAAGGGAAATTCTTATCATTAGGGAGAAGAATTATTCTTATCAACTCGGTCCTCAGTAGCCTACCAACATACTTGATGTCTATTTATGAGATCCCTACTTGAGTTATCCATAGAATTGACAAATGTAGGAGACAGTTTCTGTGGAAAGGAACCCAGGAGGGCAGTAAGGGAATGAACCTGGTTAGGTGGGGTAGGGTATGTAAAAAGAAGAACTTTGGTGGACTTGGAATTGTGAATCTACGAGACATGAATAAAGCATTTTTAGCTAAGTGGTGGTGAAAAATGCACAAGCAGCATAAGGCGTGGTGGGGTAACTCGTTCTTATTATACCGTAGACATAAAAGGTTCAGATTTGGGGGAAGAAGTCAACATAGGAAAAAATCTTACATGTGGAAGGGGATCGCGAAGGTGGGAGAGGATTTCCATGCTAACACAAGCTGTAAACTGGGTGATAGAAAGAGCATCAGATTCTGGAAGGATAAGTGGGCGGGAGAGAATACGCTGCAAACACTGTTTCCACAATTGGCTGAGGAATCAAAAGAGGAAAACGCTTTAGAAGCGGAGATTTGGAAATATGGGTCAGTTAAACTCAAGCACGAGGGAGTACTATCGGATGAAAGTCAACACCAACTTCAACAACTCAAACATCTACTGGAAGAAGGGGTGAGGGTCAATAGGGGGATAGAAGATGATAGGTCTTGGAAGTTAGAATCTTCTGGATTGTTCTCGGTTAGATCCATGCACAACTTCTACAATGATGGGGGTGTTAGAAATGAGGAGGCAAACATTATTTGGAGGTCGAAGGTCCCTAACAAGATCAAGGAGTTCCTTTAGTTGGTTCTGAATAACGCGATAATTTCCAAGGTGAATCTTAAGAGTCGTAATATACAGATCGATACTCAGTACCCTAGATGTAGTGAGGGAGAGGAGGATACTGCGCATATTTTCCTTCGCTGCCCTAAAGCGAAACTGTTATGGGAAGTAATGAGTTTAAGCTTTGGGACCTTCTCGCTGCCGAACTATATATGGAGAACGGCTAACAATAGGAAAGAATATCGTTTAATGTGGGATATTACTGTAGCCGCGACTATGTGGAATCTGTGGCTAGATAGGAATGATGTATGCTTTCGTAATAATAGTTGTTCTTTTAAAGTGATTTTGCATAAAACAATTATCCTTATTATTGCGTGGGCAGATCAAACAGGGGCAAGAAAGAAAATGCGTCTGGAGGGTGCAGAGTAGCTTCGAAGGGCTGGGGGGGGATCATCCTACTATAGGCTTGCGACGGGGGACAGGCCAGTTGAGAGGATGTCAGTTAGATGGATTAGCACTTGGACTCGAGGCTGGTTGTTTTGGTTTAATGTATGGATGGGAACATTGTATTGTAATCCTTATGTACTTGGATATGTTTTGTTGTCTAGATCTTCGAATCTAGAGGAAACTTATGTTGGTTGTAATATTTGGTTTCTTTAAACCCTCTTTAATGAAACAGATGACCGATAGCGGTCATTTAATCTCAAAAAAAAAAAAAAACTAGCAGAGAGCATCATCAGATGCTCCAAGAACTGTCTAGCTAATGCTCAGTTGTGCTTCAGAGGTTGATCACTGATTCAATGGAAAATGAAGTCCCCAGGGTCATCATCTTCATCACTACTGCTTAGGATAAATGATTTTGATTGGACGGGGAAGGAGAAGGAAGTAGTAACATATATTATTGATATCATCTTACACTAAATTTTACAGTAAAACATTTGATCTGATTACTTTCCTTAAAAAAAATTATGTGGCAGAAATTTGAAAAGATCAGAAAACATAAAAAGTAATAAAAGCATATATTTCTTTCCTTCTAACAATCAATTAATTAACTAAATAATCCATTACATCCCTTAATTTTGTCTGCCCTTTCCCTGTTGTGCGGAATACAAATCAAACCAACAATCAAACCAACGCGGAAACAAAGAGAGAACCAGCGAGAAAACACAGAAAAGCAAGCAACACAAGAACACAAGATTTACGTGGTTCGGCAAAACGATGCCTACATCCACGGGGGCGGTTGGGGTTTCTTTACTATGTTCTTCAATGGGCAAACAAAGCCTTTACAAGAGATGACGGCTGCAAAATCCGAATAAGGTGTTACTATTTACAAAACCCTAACGGGTGTATTTATAGGGAAACTATTGGGCCTTTCGAATTGGGCCGAATCTGGATCCAAAACCCGTCGACAGTCGACTGGTCCAATTACCAGTCGACTGATAATCCTTCTGCCCAGTCGACTGACTCCCACATACAGTCGACTGCTGCTGCTGTATTCTCAGTCTTCGAAAACCTCCTCTGGACAGTCGCCTGATCCTCCAACCCAGTCGACTGAAGCTCTGAAACTTTCGAACACTGCAGATACCAAATACCAAAATCGAGCCATTATCCTACAATCTCCACCTTGGCGAGATCTTCCAAGTCAAGTAACCAACAATCTCCACCTTGGTGAAATCTTCCAAGTAGCCCAAGCAATCTCCACAAATACTTCAAAACAACTGCTCATCACCAAATGCAACAAACGAACCCAAACTCCACCTTAGTATGATATCACATACTAAACAAACCAATAGCAAAGTACTATCCCAATCGCCCATGCCAAATTATCAAACATGCAAAATATTAGCCAGGTTCATGCAATGCTTGAACTTGGCTGCCCCAACAACTTTGGTCAACATATCAGCAGGATTATCAGCTGTTCCAATCTTCACCAAATGAATATCACCATCCTTTATCAAATCACGCACAAAATGATAACGAACATCAATATGTTTGGTCCTCGAATGATGAACTTGGTTCTTCGCTAAATGAATAGCACTCTGACTGTCACAGTGTACCTCCACCTTCTCCCGATGAATTCCCAAGCTCTTCAAAAGTCCATGTATCCAAATGGCTTCCTTCATGGCTTCAGCAACCGCCATGTATTCAGCCTCAGTAGTAGACAACGCTACAGTGGACTGCAAATTTGACCTCCAACTTATAGGTGCTCTAGACATAGTAAACAAATAGCCTGTAGTAGACCGCCTCTTATCTAGATCACCTGCATAGTCAGAATCAACATACCCAACCAATAACCTGCTAATATTGTCATCCCTTTCAAATTTCAAACCCACATCTGTGGTGCCACTTATGTACCTCAAAATCCATTTAGCTGCTTGCCAATGCTCTTTGCCTGGATCATGCATATATCGACTAACCATACTCACCGCCTGAGAGATGTCTGGTCGAGTACAAACCATGGCATACATCAAACTGTCAACCACACTAGTGTAAGGTACATTCGCCATATACTGTCTCTCTTCATCTGTACTTGGAGACTGAGAAGCACTAATTCTGAAATGACTGGCTAAGGGTGTGCTAACTGGTTTAGTTTTCTCATCTATACCGAACCGTTTCAGCACCTTCAAAAGATATTGCTTCTGTGTCAAACTCACTATGCCCTTTGCTCTGTCTCTAGCTATCTCCATCCCAAGTATCTTCTTGGCTTCACCAAGATCCTTCATCTCGAATTCAGAACTCAACTGATTCTTCAAATTTTGAATCTCCTTAGCATTTTTAGAGGCAATCAACATGTCATCCACATATAATAACAGATATATGAAAGAACCATCCTGCAATTTCCTGAAGTATACACAATGATCAAACTCACTTCTGGAATATCTCTGCACCTTCATAAACTGGTCAAACCTCAAATACCACTGCCTTGGAGATTGCTTCAACCCATAGAGAGACTTCTTCAACCTGCAAACACAACTTTCCTTCCCAGCAATTTTGAACCCATCTGGCTGCGACATATAAATTTCTTCATCTAGATCCCCATGTAAGAACGCAGTCTTCACATCCATCTGTGTCAATTCAAGATCAAACTGTGCTACCAATGCCAACAAAATCCGAATAGAAGGATGCTTCACCACCGGAGAGAACACTTCATTATAGTCAATTCCTTCCTTTTGAGCATACCCCTTTGCAACTAGTCTAGCCTTGAACCGAACACTGCCTTTTGGACCTTCTTTCTTCGTATACACCCACTTGCAACCAATTGCTTTCTTCCCCTTTGGTAGTTGCACTAGATCCCAAGTCTTATTCTTATGAAGAGAGTTCATCTCTTCATCCATAGCAACTTTCCAATCTGCATTTTCTGAACTTCTAGTGGCTTCTTTGAAGTTGGAGGGAACTTCATCATCCACAATGGGAAGAGCAAATGCAACTGTATCTGTAAAACGAGACGGTCGTTTGATATCTCTTCTTTGCCTTCTTACTGCAATTGATTCTTCCTGCTGGATAGGAACTTCTTCATCATTCTCAGTATCAACCACATCATCTTCATCTTGGACAGGAACAGGATTTTCAACTGACAATTTTTCTAACTCCACCTGTTGGAGAACTCTCCTACCAGTCGACTGGTAATTGCCAACAGTCGACTGTCCCGAGCTCCCACTCTTCTGCTGTTCTAGACCACCAGTCGACTGCTCCTGTACTCCAGTCGACTGTCCCGAGATTCTGCTACTCACCTGTTGGAGAACTGTCCTACTCTTCTGCTGCTCACCAGTCGACTGTCCTATACCATCAGTCGACTGTCCCGAGCTCATCATGCTGGTCTCATCAAAAGTCACATCTCTGCTGATTACTAACTTCTTCTGTTCTGGACACCACAACCTGTAACCTTTGACACCAGTACTAAAACCAACAAATATAGCCTTTTTGGCTCTTGCATCAAGTTTAGTTTCAGTTACATGAAAATAAGCAGGACAACCAAATATATGCAAAAAACTATAATCAGATGCAGGTTTACCACTCCATACCTCAATAGGCGTTTTGCCTTCAAGTGCTGCTGATGGTAAACGGTTGACGATGTGGCTTGCATATATAACAGCTTCTGCCCAAAATGTCTTCTTCAATCCAGACTGTGCTAACATACATCTTACCTTCTCCAATAAGGTTCTATTCATCCTTTCTGCAACCCCATTTTGCTGTGGAGTCTTCCTAACTGTGAAGTGCCTCTGGATCCCTTCATCTTCACACAATTTCAGAAATGGATCATTCTTATATTCCCCTCCATTATCTGACCTCAGAACCTTAATCTTCCTACCAGTCTGATTTTCAACTTTCTTCTTCCAACTTGTGAACAATGTCAAAACTTCATCTTTGTGCTTCATGGTATATACCCAAACTCGTCTGGAGTAATCATCCACAAAAGTAACAAACCAGTGTCTACCACTCATAGAAGGTGTCTGAGTAGGGCCCCAAACATCTGTGTGCACATAATCGAGGATACCCTTTGTCTGATGTACAGCTGTACCAAATTTCACCCTAGTTTGCTTACCCAAAACACAATGTTCACAAAATTCCAACTTGCACCCTTTAGCATCTTTAAGCAACCCTTTCTTCACAAGACCCTGCAAGGCCTTTTCTCCTGCATGTCCGAGTCGCATATGCCACAACCTAGTAGAGTCGGGAACAGCCTGTTTAGGCCTTTCAGTTACACTGGCAGCCTCACCCAAATATGTTTTTCCCTGCAAGAAAAACAAGTTCCTTTTTCTTTGCCCTTTCATCACCACGAGTGATCCGCTAGTCACCTTCAGAATGCCCCCTTCACTAGCAAATTTCAATCCACTGGCCTCCAAAGCACCTAGTGAAATCAGATTCTTTTTCAAATCTGGAACATACCATACATCTGAAAGCTCCCTAATAAGACCATCGTGCATTAGCAATTCAATCTTCCCGATTCCTACCTTCTTACAAGGTGCATCATTTTCCATCAAAACTACACCACCATCCATATACTCCAAAGAAGTAAACCACTCCTTTTTCCAAGACATATGATAGGAGGCTGCTGTATCAAGAAACCATACTTCTTGATAAAGTGAGGGACTAGAAGCAAGTGCAAAAGAAAAATCCTCGCCACTTTCTAAAATATCAACAGTCACATTTGCAGTCGAATTTCCCTTATTTCGTAGCTTTGGACAATCCTTTTTCCAATGCCCCCTTTCATGACAGAAAGCACATTCATCTTTGGCCGGTATTTTTCTGTCCTTCGAAACTCCTCTCGATTTGGAACGAGATTTGTTTCCCTTTTTCCCAGATTTGGACTCAGATCTGGTCTCAGTCCTGCCCCTTACAATCAACGCTTCAGAAGTTTCTCTATCAACCATCTTATCCCTTCTCCTAGTTTCATTATTCAACAAAGCATTTGCAACATCTTCATATTTCACAGTATCTTTTCCATATAATAAAGTAGTTGCTAAATGATCATAACTTTCAGGTAATGAATTCAATAAAATTAGGGCTTTATCTTCATCCTTAATTTGCTCATCCAAATTTAACAAATCAGCCAATAATTTATTAAATGATTCAACATGAGCATTCATAGACATACCTTCCGTATAGGTGAAGCGAAAAAGTCTCTTCTTCAAATACAGCCGATTCTCCAAACTTTTCCTCATGTATTTGTCTTCGAGTTTCTTCCACAACACCGCAGCAATGGTATCCCTCATCAAATCGTACTTCTGAGCCTTCTCAATAAAGAGCCGAATAGTCCCACACGCAACTCGATTCAACTTCTTCCAATCTGCTTCGGACATATCCTTAGGTTTTTCTACCTCCAAAGCAACATCTTGTTCTTGTTGAACAAGAACATCCAACACCTCACATTGCCACATCCCGAAATTGTTTGTCCCATTAAATTTTTCAACTTCAAATTTTGCGTTGTGAATCGTTGTTCTTGATGAACTTGATCCCACAACATCCTTGGTTGCATCTGCATCACCCGCCATCTCCCTCTAGGTCGAACCAACAGCTCTGATACCACTTGTTGTGCGGAATACAAATCAAACCAACAATCAAACCAACGCGGAAACAAAGAGAGAACCAGCGAGAAAACACAGAAAAGCAAGCAACACAAGAACACAAGATTTACGTCCGGACCCGTCCGGTCCGATTTACCGTCCTAATTATATGAAGTCCCTCGGATACAAAAATTGCCAAAATATACGGAAATAAGAACCTCGGTCAGAAACATACATGGCAAGTTAAATATTATTAATGAAGCCTTATTGGAAGCTTTTTTTATCTAATCACCTAATGGGGTAATGGATAATGGATAATTAGGTATGACATGATTCAATCTGATAACATTTATAACAATTGTCTTCTAATGTATCAAATTCATGACATGCATATATAAGCATGTAACTCCATGAATTAATCAAAGAGTCGGATAAGATGGTTGCATGGCAAGTCCGCATACACCTTCAGGTGCATCAGAATCCCTCAGAATCCTCATATACCCGCCCTCTCCCCATGAAGTCCCCCATTGGTTCTTAATCAACCAATACTTTGTGCCATCTGTGTCTGTTCCATAACCAACAATGGTCACAGCATGGTCGAGGTCAGTGTCACATGGACCTGTGAAAACACCAGACTCATAACTCTTGAAGTGAGGATCACCACCGTCAATGCCAATTGAAATTGGTTGTTGTGCCACAGCTTGCAGAAGCGAGGATTCGCTGTTCTGAGGTACATCGTTGTATCCAGAAATGGTGACAGCTGAAGATGTATCCGCATTGCATGTGCTTTGTACTCCCTGGTATGGGTAGTTATCTTCAGTCATGAGTCCTCCACTGTTTATGATGAATTTAAAGGCATTGTCAGGAAGACCTCCACCACATCCATTATCGTTACCGTTAACGTCACAGTCCACAACTTGTTGCTCGGAGAGGGATATTAATTTACCAGTGCTAATCTGATTGATCCCTTCAATTGCTGCCACGGCCGAGAATGCCCAACAACACCCTGTTGATACATTTAGATGCATTTTAAGAACATGCATACATAAGAGTTAACTTATAAATTAAAAAAAAATTAAATAAGTCTAAATATAGATTATCATCTTGCTCATTAAAATCATTATAAAGAAAAGAAATGATTAATATAATTAAGTTGAATATTATTACCACAACTCCCTTGATCCTTGATAGGAGTGACTGCGCCTTGCGTCCTCCAGTCCAAGCTATCTGGCGCATCTGTCATGTTCTCATACATGAAGGTACTTACCGTGGGGTTCCTATGATTGGGTCCATTTGTATTTGACTTGCGACGAAGTCCAGTGTGATATGCCTTGAACTCTTCGTTGGTGAGATCACTGAATTTGTTGACACCAAGCTTGTACTTGTGTCCTCCAGCACGGTTGAAAGATTCAATGTATTCCACATTCTGTTGGAATATCTTGAACCTCAGCTCTTTTTCAGCAGCATCTTTGTATACTCGCCCGTGCTTAGCCATCCACTGCTCGTGCCTTGCCGACATCGATAATTTTATCATGTCATGTGCATTACTTTTAGGATTATTATTATTATTATTATTGGTGGCAGAGGAGCTTTTCTCGTAAGTGTCGAAGGGAAAGCGATTTGTCGCTGCAGTTACCGAACCAACCATGATGATCATAAGCATCATCATCATCATGGTATAATAATATGGGAAAGGTGAGGCCATGAGATCTGAGTATAAATGATTGGTATAAAATTATAGCTAATTAACTAATTAACTGGCACACTCCGAACTGGTTGGATGATTGAGTTTATATAGAGCTAGCTAGGGGATGAATTGAAGGTCAGTTGTACACAACAAGTTAGCAACTCACTGTCATGGTGTGCATGTATCTTCCATGTATTCACATTGTAGCTAGCTAGGAACAATTGGTCAAACTGCGTGAAGTTCACTTCCAGTTTTGGATCATTCTTCCTCTGAAGGAAACCCGCTTATGCTCAATTAATTATTAATCTAAATTTAATTGCTAATACAGAGGAAATTAAGTTCCTTATTTTTCTTCTGATCATACAGACAGAAGATGGATAAGGTGATGTAGGTCACTCAAGTCTTTTTCAAGACCCGATATCATGTATGAAGTACTGCCAATATTAGAAATATATTGTCAAATTAAAAAAAAATTCTGAATGCAACCTACAAAAATTGCTAGAGAATGCCTCCCCCTCCACATTGAGAGCTAGGAAATTGATTAAATTTTGAGGTCCTGTATGGGAATTGTGTTACTCGTCTAATTTCATGTTACGCGCGATATCAATAAATATTATAGTAGTATTCTCTTAAGCAATTAATTGTGAGAAACTATATAAACATGATATTTTATATTAATTAATTCTAGAAGAAGTCATGGCCAGGCCATCTCATCACATATTGATATATACCTATTATATATCTACAAATTATTAAGAAACTAACAACAGTGAGGGCTTCTCTCCTCATTGCCCTATTCGCTAGTTGAAGTTGGATCTATATACAGAAGTCAATAAATCCAAGATAGAAAACAACACGTAAATGAAGTTCACATGGAAGAAGCAGAGAGAAGATGAGTTTGCGTATGAGAAATGTATTGTTTAATGACTTCCGAGTCTTTAAATTGACATGGACTTATTATGAAATTTGATTTGGTCCTACCTGTTTAATTATGCTTAATCCAAATATATAAAGACTGGATTTATCTCTGTTAATTGCTCCAAAAACAGAGTGAGAAAAAAATGAAGAAGGTGCCATCAGGAGATGACTCGAGGTCTACAAACGGCCGAAAACAATGGACCAATATTTCTGTTTGCAATAACAAATCAAGGTCCTTTTCGAGATTAGACCGCGTCTGTGTTCAAATTGCAATCTAGAAGAAGTTCGAGTTTCTGTAAGAATTCATCTATGTTAGATTGTAATGGTTTAACTTATCTGGCAAACTTGTGACCCCCCCAAAAACATTGAAACCAAAAGAAATTGAAGGTCTTATATAAATTTATTTCTTTATTAATCAATTAATTAAATTGTTAATGTCTGAAATTTCCATAGAATCTAACAACTTTTTCCACCTATCAATATGGACGCATATTCTGTTGCAACTGATTCAACAATATTGCTTCAAAAGAAAGACCTCCAGGACTCTTGGTTTCTCTTTGAAATTAGAATTTGTCCATTATTTTCGTCTCCGAGTAAAACCCCTGACAGTATCTTCCAGTTGCCTTTTTATTTAGGATTTTTTTTTGTTGACAATAAACTTGGTGTGTACAAAACTTACTCTTGTGTACAAAATAATAAGTTCGGAGATGAGGACCGAGGAAGTCAGATGAAGGAAATGAGGATATTTGGGTAATTTCACACCCTTAAAAACTGATAAGGAGAATATTCAGTGAATATACCCTTCACTTAATGGGGAAACTAACTGCGGTTGTTGTAATTATGACATTATATAGTCACTGTATGTGTTACTTTGGAAAAATGGAAACTTGGGATGTTATTTTGGAAAATGTCTTGCTTTCTATTTTTCTCACAGTCGCATACAGTTTTTCATCGGTCTGTGCGGTCGACCGGTCTCGTTTCTGTTTTTTGGATTTCTGGCTGTTGTATTTTTTTATCTTTTGGTGTGTTCCAAAAAGGGGGAGAAGTATTTTCTTAGAATTTTTATCTATGTCTATCTATGTCTTTGTCATCTCTTTTACAAATTTGTATTTTTTATTGTTTTTTTGAATCTTTTAATCTATATGACTCTTATTTATATGTATTGGTAAAATTTCAAATCTATGATACCATGTAGAGCTCCCACTGTATATTAAAGAGTGTTGCGATCAACGGTATCATGTAAGTAGATTTTCCTTTGATTTTCAAAAATGTTCCACGAAATATTCCACGAAAATTGCTTGTTTCTCAAAATATATGTATGCATGTTCTTCAAAGAAGTTTTGGTCGTTTGTATTATGTGCTTTCATTTATTAACATCTTCCATGCATGAATTTAGGGAGAGCGTTAGATTTAGGGGGAGTAATTAAATCTCTTCGAATATATTTTGTTTTACATTTTAAAAAATTCTAAGATATGTTTTATCCACACCAAAAGAGGGAAATTATTGACCTAAGTTTGGTGTGCACGAAACATATCATTTACAACTAATATCTTTAGTTAAGATATTGCGGGAAAAACAGGAAAAGGAAAATCAAAATAAAAGATTCAAAAGATTCAAAAGATTCAAAAACAAGCAAAAGAGGCATGAATAAGAAAAGATTGAAGAATCAAGGAAGAGTGCTTCACAAGAAACATGTGCTTCAAATCATCGAGAAAGCCAGAAAAAATAGATGATTTATTTATGTTTATGTGAAGAGAATATATGTAAAGTAGTATTGATTGATGAATTAATTTTGGAAAGAATATAAAGTGAAATCGCTAAATAAAAGTCGAATCTGTACGACAGCGATCAACCGCGCAAAATGATTGTCGACCGTCACAACAGTCAACCGCTCATCTCTGTGGAAAAGATGAGTCATTCGACCGGTCATCGCTCCACTTACGAGTTAAAAGATGAATGGTCGACTGTCCATCATTACAGTTGACCGTCCTAGTGCAGATCTGACTATTTCAGAAATATCTATTCATTTTCGGAAAGATACATTTCCCCTCTCTATATATTAAGGCGAATTCGCAGCGTATTCTTCATGAGAAGCTGCATTGTCTGCCAGGGTCATCAGTTACCAGGGGCATAGCTGTATTGGGCCAAGGGGGTGCACTGCACCCCCTTGGATTTTTTTAAAAAATCACTGTATATGTATATATATATATATATATATATATATATATATATATATATATATATATGGTAAAAAGAAATTTATTAAGGGTTTATGTGTAAAGTTCCCAACCCGTTTACTCTGTCTCTTCCTCTTTCTCTTCCCGTTCCAGACCCTCTTTCTCTTCTCTCTTTTCTTTTGTCAATCGACGAATCAAACCACCCAACCCAATGACGACCAAATTCCTCAACTTCTCCGCTAACTCCCTAACCACCTCCGAGTCTCCGATCGTAACTACTTCTCCTCCGAAGCTCCGACGGCTCTTCCTCTCCATGATTCCATCAAAATCCTAAACCTAACCCTAACCCTAATTGAAACCTTAAATCCCTAATTTCCTTCGGTCCTTCCTCTCCATCAAAATTTTTTTTCTACTCTTCTTCTCTTCGTCTTCTCCTTACAATTTAATATGCATTTGCTTGATGTATAGTTTATGTTTCATATACAAATTGGTATGGATTATGCAAAATTTGTGAATTTTGATGGGTATGGTCCGAATTTTTCTCTTTTATGTGTGGAGAAAAATAATAATTTTGCGTTGCAATATGAAAAATATTGAGCCCCTCCATAAGTAGATGATGGTCCGACCACAAAATTAATTGTCATATGATTGTTGGTTTGCACAAATCCTGGACACTTGAGATCATAACACCCTGTGCTTTGGTATCTATCTGCCTGCACAAAATTAAGATTTCTCAATCCACTCAAGTATAACAAACAAAATCTTAATTTGGAGTATATTAATTAGATTTAATTGTTCAAAAGTATATGTTCCCCTACATACCGTCCAATATATGAAGAAGCGAGTTTTATGGTCTCTATATTGATTTGGAAAAACCAACAATGGGTCACAAGTAAGAAAATTAATGTTACAGAAGTCGATATTGATGTTATCCAATATCCAACTAAATTGAAATTAATTTTGCAAACACTTTTTGAAATCTACTTATCCAATTTAGTTCCATGTTAGCAAGAATGAGATAATAGAGAAATTTAGGAGATGATATAACAATGGCTTTAATCTTTCTTGAAAACTAACAAATTAAGTATAACATAGTTTCATATATATATTTAATTAATTTTAAGTAACTTTCTTTTGAAATTAGGTAGAGAATTAGATATTATTATAATTATTATTGAAGTATCTTAATTTTCCAAAACAAAGGGTGCATCTGCTTAAATCCAAAAAATAAGGGTAAAAGATCATGCACTAAAATGATTATTAAGAAAAATAATATACATGTACTTTGTATTTATTGTATCTATAATTGTTGTATGCTTAATAATAAAAATATTGATACCGTACTTCCTGCTTCGATAGTATTTTGGAGACTGTTATCTGAAACAATCTAAATCTGAGAAAGACTGAAGTCAATATGAAATCTCAAAGGATTTTATTGCTAAAGAAAATGGACATTTAGTAATTGTAATAGTTTATGACATTTGGTATTAATATATGATATTTTGAGGATTACAAATGTGTGTACTATTTTTTTTTTTAAGTGTCGTACCCCCTAGATAAAAAAATTTGGCTACGCCACTGTCAGTTACGCGAGTGTCATCTTGCGTTAAGATGGATGAGCCGGCCGTGTAGCTTGGTTTATTACAGTATCAATAAATATTATTATTCTCTTAAGCAATAATTTGTGAGAAACTATATATATTCACATGATATTTTATAGTATTAATTAATTCTAGAAGAAGTCATGGCCAGGCAATGTGAAGAGCGTGGAGAACACTAAAGGGAGGACCATCTCATCACATATTGATATATACCTATTATATATCTACAAATTATTAAGGGTCTGTTTGGAAACATTTAAGTTGGGGAATGGGAAGGAATGGAATGAAAATGAATGGAGAGGAATGGAAAGAAAGGGAAAGGGATGAATTAACTTTATAAGTTGTGTGTGTTTGGCAACTGGTGGAATGAAATTGACTTTTTTTTGTTTCCATTCCCTAGTCTTGTTTGACAAACAATGGAATATTATGGATTACGGCATTTTGAAAAACCTTTTGATAACATTTGTACATGGACATACTTCTGACATTTTGCATTTTAGGTTGAGTAATGAATAAAATTGTTTTCCTGGAGAGAAAAAAACATACCTCTGACACTCCCAAAAAATGAAGATTTATTAATTCTAAAATCACCCACTCTAACCAAAATTAATTAGTTTACCTTATTTTTAATTTTTTTTATTTTTTTGTAATTTAATTCTTTTCACTTTTGATATTTGAATTTAAAAAAGAATCGGGTAAAAAATATATTATCAACGGGATCAAGAACATTGGGTAATTTACACCGAAAGAGGGATCTTAGTTCGGTACTAAAAGTTGGTGAGGTGATTTGCCGAAACTGAAAGCGAAAAAAAAAAAAAAAAAAAAAAAAACTATTCTCTGATTAAAAAGTTTGGTGGTTTCTGAAATTTAACGTTTATTTTATGTGAAGTTCTTTTAACATAGTTGGTCTTATATTTATTTATTTATTTAAGTTGAAGAAAAATTAGTTGTTTCCATTCCTTTACCCAGCTTTCCGAGGGGGTGGAGCTGGAATAGAATTCGGCTCAAATCTTTCCCTAGGGAATGATATTTAATTGTTTCCTTTATTTTCTTTTTCAAAACAAACAGGCCGTGGAATAGGATAAGATGGGTCTATCCACAGTATTCCATTCCTTTTCCTAGTTTTTTGGGTTTCCAAACGCGCCCTAAGAAGTAAACAACTACACCTGAATGTTCGCGCATGGAAGAAGCGGAGACAAGATGAGTTTAATTTGCTTATGAGAAATGTAATATTGTTTAATGACTTCGGAGTCTCACTAAATTGACTTGGACTTGTTATGAACCTGGATTTGGTCCTACCTGTTTAATTATGCTTAATCCAAATACATAAAGACTGGATTAATCTCTGTTAATTGAGCCAAAAACAGAGTGAGAAAAAATGAAGAAAGTGCCATCAGGAGATGACTCGAGGTCTACAAACGGACGAAAACAATGGACCAATATTTCTGTTTGCACTAACAAATCAAGGTCCTTTTCGAGAAACACACGAGATTAGACTGCGTCTGTGTTCAAATTGCAATCTAGAAGAAGTTCGAGTTTCTGTATGAATTCATATATGGTGTTGATGGGATTAGAATAGTAAAGTTTGTTGTATTTTTAGAAGAAAATAAGCAGAATTAGATGAATCGTTTTAGAGAGAAATCCATTTATAAATGGCGTGTTAGTCTAGAGTTGGGGATAAGACAAGGGGATTAACTGGAGTTATTACGAAAATGAAAAATATTTTCGTTAAGCATGATGGCGATTTGAGAAGAAATTCACGATTAATCTCTCGCAAGGACTAATTTAATAATTATTAGATCAATTGAGGGACCTAATAGTAAATAAAGTAAAATTATGGACTAATTTAAAAATACATGTTTCGAAATGAACTAATATCTTAAAAAAAACACTTTTATTTATTTTATTTGTGGAAGATTATGTGGCCCATTTTGTTAACTAAAGTTTCGATTCTTCGGTTGGTATGTGTCAAACTAACTCATTTTAATTCCTATTCCGAACCAATTTACATTTACTTTCTATTCTAAAAGAAACTACCAATTTACATTTACTTTCTATTCTAAAAGAAACTAATGATTTTAAAAAGTGTATAACCATCCCCTTTTGGCTTTTGATAATTTGATTACTACTTTTTGGGGTTTTTTCACATAGGTCCCGACAATCATTAAAATTCCATAGTCCCCCATAATTTAGTAATTCCATATTAGTCTCGCGGTTAACTTTAAAAGTGAACAACTAGTATCTCAATTGTAACAACATGGAAATTTTAATCCATTGAATTTACTTTCGAGAAAAATCTTAAGTGAAATAATCTCATTATCTCTATATAGTCTTTCTGTCATTCCGCTTAAGATTTTTTCTCTAAAATTGGTGTTATGGATCATAATTTTTTTAATATTGCACTTGAGTATCAAATTAATCACTTTTTAAATTGATCGTGGGATTAATACAAAATTAATGAATTGTGGGGATTAATTTTATTTTTATATTTGTTGGGGATCTATGTGGAAAAAGACTTTTTTTTTGTTTTCTCCACACAGTTCCAAAAAAGGGTTGAAATTCCATATAAGTCCCACCCAAATCACTATTACCATCTCATTCCTACGATTAACTATGAAATCGTAAAGTGAATGAAACTGATTATTTTGAGATTTAAATGCAACAATATGGAAGTTCTAATACTGTAATTCCTGTTTTCGCAAATCCGTATTTTCTGTGTATTATCCGGGTTTGGGTTCTTTATATAATTTTTGTTTCTTAAATTCATTTTATTTCAAAAATATTTTGTATCTCCTGTTAAAATCCGTTCTTTTCATTAATTGTATTTATTATTATTTCCAAATGATTCTTATACTATAATACAAATTCTATTATTGTTGTTATTTTTTTTTATATATCGGATAGAGCCAAACGGCTCCAGCCATCAAAAATATATAAATCAAGAATAATGTAAATTACAGACATAATACAAGAGGTTTTACAAGAAGTAAAACAGATAAAAACTACGATTAGGAAGAGATACAGAAAGAAGTATACAATTATAAATCCTAACTAGGAGGAAAAGCACGTCAATAAGGGAGCTATAATACAACAGTTGAAAACCACCGATCAGGGAGACGAAGCACTCAGCCCGGAAAACAATGCACGAAAAAGAGACAAGACGTCCTGTCTCACCCACAAGAGGAGAAGAAGCAAGAGGAGCGGCGAGCCAAACGCAGGCAAGAAAAACACCCTCCCACGGAGATAACAATCTCCACCAGCAGCCCAAAAGAAACACTAGCGGCACAAAGGGATACAGCCTGGCTGCCAACGCGAAAGCTTAGCCGTGCACCAACTGAAGAGCTCACACAGCTTTAGCTTTCTTGGCGAGGATACGCGCACTCACTCGAATCTGCATAATATTACCGACTTTCTTATTGTATTTCCGCTTAACGGGGGGAGGGACTACCTCCATAACAGGGGATGAAATCGAAGCTGGGACAGACAAAACCACTTCGTCTATTTTGGGGCAAGAAGGGATAAAGTGAACATTAGAAGCCACCGATGAGGATATTGTGATGGAGTTAGTATGATAGGGAGAACCTACGAAAGAAGAGTCAACCAGACTCGGAGAAGACTTGAGGGGGAAAGAGAGCAGGTTATGCAATACCTCCCTAAGGAGAAGATCGATTGAAGATAGCTCCCCTAAATATTGATACAACGAGTAGATGCTTCCCGGAAAATGACAAGTGAGCATTGACAGTTTGGGAGAAGAAATGGTCATAGAACAGGGAAAATTATAAGATAGAGAAGGAGCCTCCAAATAATCATTAGCTTTGTCAGCAGGCACGGGGTTTGAAATGTTGCAAAACCGAACGTCCCCCAACGCACTGCGATACCCAGAGTGCCAAGAAGTAAAGGAATTAAGCAAACCAGAATTATAATCTATACTCAATCTCAACGCAGTTGCCACCGAGGAAGAATGGGGCTAAGCTTTTAAAGGACCCAATCGAGGGAAGGAAACCAAATTAGAAAAGACCTTGCGATCTTTAAAAAGGTTAGCAATATTAGGACGAAGAAGCATCGCAATTGAGTCATAAGGAGCATAGGACGAACTCGTGATGTTCGAAGCTGGAGAAGGAACAACAGCAGAGGATTCGAAGTCCTTTCCAGAATCTATACTGAATTTCGTAGCCAAGCAAGCATGCACCTTGCTCTTCAAAAGAGGGTAGTTAAGGAAGGAGAGAAGTTTGGCTGGTAAAGGAGGCCTCTGGGAAGACCAAGTAGTTTTTGAAGGGCAAAGTAACGACTGCGCGAATGACCAAATTTATCGCAGAAAAAGCATTTCATTTTGTACACACAGTCACGCTTGAAATGCCCAGGATGGAGGCACCTGTGACAAACCGGAAACGGGTTAGACTTACAAGCAGAAGGGGAAGTAGCGAGATTAAGAGAGGACTGATGGTGATATGAGTTAGTCAAAAGAGGAGATGAAGAATCACTCTCCAATATCTGAGTCGTCGCTTTAGCTACCGGAACAACGAGAGACATGGTAGCAACCGGCCTCAAAATGCTTCAAATCGAAACACCAACAGGCACCGGACAAAAGAAAAATAATATCCAGAAAGAAGGTGCAGAGTCGGTCAGAAAACTGATCACCAAAGGATAAAAGGAGAAACAAAAACTCCTTGAAAGAGATATAAGAATACCACTAAAGAAAAGTCTCGTTTTCGCAAACGAATCTCAAGGTCACCGCCAACTCTAGGCAGAAATCGCGAGACCAGCAAAGCCTCTTCAGGCTACTACAGTGAAAGAAAGTAGGAAGGCCAGATCCCCAATCTCCTGAGACGGGGAAGGCTAGTCCGCAGGGGAGAAAGAAGAAAAAATGCGGAAACCGGAAGGTTTAGAGAGGGAGAAATACGGGAAGGGGAAGGAGTAGAGAAGAACTCAGCGCACTAATAACGGCACCGTACGACCGCCAAAGCACCCAAAAAAGAAAGGAGGTGATAACTTACAGCGGTTGGTAGTGGGGGGGGGGGGGGGAAGCGAGGAAACCTGGCGCCCTGGAGCAAACTAGGATTGAAGCGAAAATGGAAATCAAGAAACCGCTGCCACCAAGCCAACGTCGCTACACCTCCGCCGGGACTAATCGACAGGGGACCACTACTCCAAAAGGGGCTTGGTACTAGCACTCAAAGGCGCCGAGACGATCAAGATGGGCTGAGGGGAGAAGCACCTCGAAACTAGACGCGGAAGCAGCAAGGATACGCTAGGTACAAATGCGGAACACCGGGGAGAACGGGTCAGTGAGCAACCGTGGAGAACACCCGGAAACTATCGAAGATGAAAAAATTGGGGTGTGGAGGTAGATCTCAGAAAGATCTACAACAATAATGAAAGAGGGGCGAAGGAAAAGTGACGGATTCGAGCGGATCTGGGGATCTAAAGAGAGCCTGAGGTTGGGGATTTGAATCGCCAGTATTATTGTTGTTATTATTATTGTTATTATTATCATTATTATTATTATTATTATTATTATTATTATTATTATTATTATTATTATTATTATTATTATTATTATTATTATTATTATTTTGAAGTACAAACCAAGTATATTATTTGTATGTGACTATCTTAATTGTTTGTGAAAAGTTAAATATTAATCTAATTGTATTTTTCAAATTAATTTTATTGAACCCTGTAAAATATTGTTTTGCAACCTATGAGAATTTGTGAAATTGTATTTTATAAATCCTATTTATTTTTTCCAACTGTGAGCTCCCAAGCAATGGGAGGAGAATATGATCTCTGACCGCGTGCCTGTTGAAGAATGAGCCGGCGGACCCACCGGAGCCGTAGCGAAAGTGAGTCTTCATAGGGCAAAACCCAATAACAACCCTAAACCCTATTCTCTCTTATTGATCCTATTCATACCCAATAACCCAAAACCCAAACCCATTTTATTGTTGAATCTATTAATACCCAATACCCAATATTTAACCCATTTAATCCCTAACCCGTACCCGTTTACGCCCCCCCCCCCCCCCCCCCAGCCATCACATACACCTAAACCCTATCCCCTCCTATATATTACCTACTATATATCTCCCCCCTCACACAACCCTAGCGGCCTATACCCCCTTCCCCTATGCACCTCATCACCCCCATCGTCCCATCCTCCCTCTCCCTCTACCCTGATCCCTTATCGGCAGCCCCTGCATTGCCTCGATGACACCAGCAAACCCCCTCCTTCCCTTCCTCTCCCGCTCCTCTCCCCTCTGCCCCATCCCCCGCCTGCTGCACCGTGTTGTAAGTCTTAGCTATCTAAATAAACAGATAAACTAGACACAAATTAAAACCTCGTAAGTGTACGAATCATTTATAGAAGCGTAGTGAAAAGCAAGGGTCGATCCCACAGAGATTGTAGTATTTAACTCACTAATCAATAAAACAGAAATCAAAATCATAAAGTTTTGTTCTAAAAGTCTATTTGAAAGGAAATGAAAAGACTAAAATCTAGATCAAGTAGAATCACAAATGTCTATTAAAGTAGTTGGGCACGATCTCCACCTATAGTCACTAATGCTAAATTAACTTCTACACTACTCTGATCACTCATGTTTGTTCATTTAAGGGCATGGTATCTACTCCTTAAAGTTAAGATTTCCCTAGGCCAAGAATTAGGCATGGTATCTACTCTAATTCGTTTCTTTCCTTAAGTATTTAGCATGGTATCTACTAAGTTACACTTGAAGAAAGCATAGGAACGATGGAAATAACAAACACTCAAAGTTCTAGAAGTTGGTATCAAAACTAGATCCTTCAAGTTGATTAAACCAAGAACCTAAAAGATTCCTGTGTTACAAGCATGAGCACAAGATATGGGTCATCTCTATACTCATATAACAGAGTCAATTTTATAATAAGCTAACTTGATAATATCAGGTTCTTCAGATCAGTCGACTGTTCCTAGCTCTCAGTCAACTGATTTGACGAACTTTCTAACAGATGTTGATTCATATTATAATTTTGATCAAGACAATCAGGTTTAATCAAATAGTGATAAAAGTAGTGTATTAGAAGATTATAAACATTACATGACTACGGTTTCAATCAGCCCAACAATGAAATTAGTTGCACATACTACAACTTTTATTGATTAAATATTTAGACTTCATGACTCTACGATAAAAACAAAAACTAGAGAGAAGAAAAAGTAACACTGATTATTATGATATTCAACCTTGAAGTCGACTTGAACTGCTTCTCAGTCGACT
This sequence comes from Hemerocallis citrina, assembly GCA_017893485.1. NCBI lineage: Eukaryota > Viridiplantae > Streptophyta > Magnoliopsida > Asparagales > Asphodelaceae > Hemerocallis > Hemerocallis citrina. The sequence continues at coordinate 86,624 of JACEHZ010000464.1, read as the reverse complement.
GATTTTGTCCTTCAGTGCACTTGATCTCCTTCCTTATTCGATGCTGATAGATCAATGCTTGTTGGTCGATGGTTGATGATAGATATCCGATATCTGGTGTATGGTTCCCCCCTTCTTCTTATAGTTTCTCTTGCCCTTATCTGCAGATCTTAAACTCCAGATTCTTATCTCTTCACGCATCTGATATGGATTGAGTCGATCTTCTTACTCGCCAAACTCGGATTTTTAACTTTGATTGTTGGGAAGTTGTTATTTGCAGTCATCCCATATCTGTTTCCTGGATTTTGGCAGCTCACTTTGATTTGGATTTGGATGAGGATGAATCTTCATCTGTTCTTATCTTTTAACTCCCGTTGAATGCCAGTCGACTGGTTTTGGAATCATTCGACTGTGTCGTGAATTCTGTAGATTCATAATTAGTCAGTCAAGTCGACTATCTTTTGGAGTGAGTCGACTGTACTGCACAGCTTCGGAACTCAACCTCCTCTGTCCAGTCGACTAATTTGAAGAACCAGTCGACTTGTGTTCTGCAGCTTCCTGTGTATCATCCTTACAGTCTGGAGTAAATCTTGAATTCTGCTTCGTTTAGTTTCTTTCAGGCTGTTTCCTATGGAAAAGAGAAAAGAAGAGTAAATTACCACATATAGAGAATTTAACTGTCTAATTGCATTCAGATTATTGCTCCAAAATGTGGATATATTGGATTTATCACACCGCACCCCTGTGCCCTCCGACTACGCCGCCTCATGACCCCTTGGTTCTCCCTGCCTCCTGTCGCACCGCCAGAGTAGCGACAACACTTCGGTGCTGTGTTCCATCAATCACAGCGAAGCCAGCAACCAGCACCTCCGGTGCTGTTCCCTTGGCGGCCATCGTCTCCTCCTCGCAGTGCACACGCTCAACCGACTGCCCTCCTTGTGTGCATGTTGCAGTGTGATCATGATTGGCCGAGTGAGATCGCTTCATTATCATCTTGATCATCCTCTTGATCATCTAGCCGTTCTTCGTGTTCGTGGTTTATTTGCTTTTCGTATTTGTGCTTGGTCCGTTCATTGGGTTGTGTTCGTGCCCCGAGAATCCATTCCCGTTATTCTCTTTGAATCGCCGTTTCTGTCTTCGACTATAAGGCAAGTAACTTGTATTATTTTCTATTGCAAATACAAGTACTAAATACCACAAGTATTGTAGTTGTGTTCAAAAGACAATATTTGTGAAAATCCCTGTTATATCTTGTCTTTATTGTGTTGACCCGCCCGTAGTTGCCTCATTACACACATGACATGAAATAACTTAGGGATGACCACTTCTTGTTGTATACATGCATGTTGTTCGTATGATGTCGTATGCTTGTTTGTGTTAGTCGTAGTATAACTTGTTGTACACTTGCTAAATACCCTATACCATGTTGCTTGGACATCTAGTATACCCTTTTTCATGTTTGGTTATGATTTGGATGTGTTTCGTATGATCTAGTTGAGTTTATGCTTGAAGGAGATTTCTGTTTTTGCCGATATCCCGTTTTTTATCAGTATTTTAGACCCTATTAAGGTCAGTATATGAAAATTATTTGTGAATATGAATTATAGAGAATTCTTTCTACTTTCCAGATTTTCTGATAGATATCAGTTTCGATTTATGAGTTGCAAGTTATGACTATGTTACTACAGATGTGCAGAAAATTCTAGATTCTGTTTTATATGAATTCTATCTGGTAAATTATTTTGATACTGAGGTTAAGGATAATATTTTGAACCAATATTTTGCTGAGTACAACTAGACTTGATTGGGATTAACCCCTAAATTTTGTGGATTTAATTGATGAATTTTATAAACTATTCTGTACTTGCAAACAACTACTGTACATGCAGAATTTTCGTACTATTCAGTAAAACATAATTTCGATCTGATTCTAATTGATGTTTATAAGAACTTTGTGAATAAGAGTTGTAGCCTACTGTATCTATTTTATCACCCTTTTGAAAGATCTGGATTTCGATTTATATTTTGTAAGATATTGCAGTTTTAGTTCTGCTGTGTTTATGATTCTAGATTTACAAAACTACTGTATCTTGCTACTTTCTTATTTTAATTGAGTATACTATCTATGTTGGAAAATTATGAAACTTTATTTTCTAATACTAAACATATTAGGGAATACCCCAGATTTTTCGTGGATTTAATCAGTTAGTTTTTATGCCTTTTCCTGTTTATGAATACAAACTTCTGATTTCTGGCTGAATATGTTTTCTGGATACAATTCTATTTTGAGTCCTGTTTTTGTGAAATTCTATATGACTTATATATACTCACTGGATTCGTCCGAGAGTCAATTTTCCAGGTTTTCTGATTGATCCAGGTTTGCGTGTTTGTGGTAACAGGAATCCCAGATTTGGTGCAGTACTGTTTTGCTGTCCTGAACTAGAATTTTCGTTGTCATATCATTTTATGAGTTGTTTTTCACCTGTAGATGTTGTCTTCCAACCTGTACCTATTACTTGTTCATGCCATGTTATTCTTGTCCTGTTTTGTGCACATATATGCCTATTTGATAATGATAACAAATAACCAAGCCGGGGTTAAGGGAAAGATCTAGTAATGGACAATATAGGAGCCTATACTCGGAAGGGGACCTGTGTTTCCCGTGTGACAAGTTTACCGACCAAGTTAATTTTCTGTTACCGATCAAGTTTACCGATCAAGTCAATTTTCTGTTACCGATCAAGTTTACCGACCAAGTTAATTACATGTTACCGATCAAGTTTACCGACCAAGTTAATTTTCTGTTACCGATCAAGTTTACCGACCAAGTTAATTACATATTACCGATCAAGTTTACCGACCAAGTTACCGATCAAGTTTACTGACCAAGTTTTGTAATCCTGTGAATACCCGAGTACATGACCTATAGAATCCCCTACGAAATCTAAACGTAACTTGTTTGAATGTAGCAACCATGTGGTAAATGGATGAGATGCATGAAGTGCTACCTAGATAGTAATAAATACAAGACTTGACATAACATGACACCTGTTACATGCTTACCTGTTACATGCTTACCTGTACATGTTACCTATTTACCTGTTTACCTGCTTGCATGATACTCGACATCTGTTACTTGTTACCCGTACCCTGTTAGTACATTATGTTACTTGATCTTGTATCCTGATTCCTGTTAGTTATTCTGCTTTGTTGACATGCTTATTCCATGCTATGTTTGTTTTCGCTGTTACTCTATACTTGTTTATCCTTTCCTGTACTTGTTGCCTGCACTACAAGTGGCCTGTAACTTGCATTGAAGGGTGTTTTGTTTTCTTTTCCTTTTCCTGCAATTTGTTAAATTGTAGATCATGGAGATCAGCTGCCCGATGGAGTAGGTGATCTGAGATTTTAGATGCTGGAGTTTTTGATCATATTATTTCATGTTGCTTATTTTGAATAAATGTCTCTGTTACTTGGATTATTTGTATTGGGAAATGTGACCGAGAATTATTAACTTGTTCAGATCTGGTTTATTTGAGATTATTAAATTTTGTTTCAAGTAAATTCATGTTGGTATATTGATTCAGTTATGCATGCATGGTTGACTTCTCTTGCTTCCTACTCTGATTATTTCTGTGAAATGTTGTAAAGATCCTAACAGTTTATGGATGATGAAAATCATTCGCTGGGCTTAGTCATGTATCCATATTCCGCATTATCTTTTGGGAAGCGGGGTGTGACAAATACCTTGAACCAATTTTGATAATTTTTTTAAACAAGAATGGTCAATGATAGAATAAGATCGCAAGTGTGAAATGCCTATTTTGAGAAAATAAGACAATTACATTTTGAAAATTCATCTTGAAATTTGGCTGAGGGGGTCAAAATTTTCATAATATTGTAATTGAGAATTCAAATGATCACTTTTTGAGTTAATCTCGGGACTAACTTGAAAATATTATTTTGGGGGGCGGGAAACTAATATAAAATTTTAGTATTTGGTGAGGAATTCCGGCTCAGAGTTCCCGGGGGTTCAAGGTGAAAGGCCCAAATAATTACTTTTGAGCCCCCTAATAACAATATAATTTTTTTACGCGCAAAATACGTGCCAATATTTTCAAGGAGAATAGAAATTTGGGGTCCCCTAAAATTGCAAAAATCCTACGGCCTAAGGCGGCCGTCTCACCTACCATAAGGTGGAGGCCGGCCCTAGAGGACCTTTGTGGAAAATTACCTTTTTCTTTACCCTTTTTTTTCTTTTGAAGAAGGCCGTAAGATCACACGCTCCATATAGGAAAATTTGCAAGCATGGGTCTGAACTTTCGACGTCTTGTTTACAAGTGAGTGGCCTGTTACCACTAGACTACTTGGGCTCTTGCATCTCTTTTTTATTATGAGTGCATTATAAGTGCTAAAAAGTTGGTCTTTCTTTTATAAGACATAGCCGGCTTCATCAAGCATGTGTGTGAAGTGATAATAAATTATAACTTCTCAGGGTAGCAAGATTGACAGGGGGTTGAACGGTAGGGGAAGGAGGCAGGGGGGTGGGTATATCTGTGGTGGGGGGAGGTGGAGGTGGAGGTGGAGGGGGAGCCGGTGGGTGTCGGACCCCCTCGTTGGGCCCGCACCCACGCAGTTCCAACTCCGACAGCATAGGGTATGGAGCCGAAAGGTCCGCGGTGTGAGGGTGAAGAGAGGAAAGTGGGAGAGGGGTTGGAGGGGGGCAAGACTAAGCTAAGAGAACAGGTTAGAAGGGGGGTGGGGAGGGGAGAAGCCAGCGAAGCAAAGTGGGGCTGTGCAGGGTGGCGTGGAGAAGGAGGTATCAGCGGAGGGGGGGTAGGTGGCGGGAACCGGAGAGGGAAGGTTGTAGGGGAGAGGGAGAGGGGTTAGGTAGGAGCTCTACCATTTTTTTCATCACTTCTTTTTTAGGAGTATAATTTTGGTTGGGATTCTTGGGAATGGATAAATTATAACTTACCGAAGCAGAAACTCATTCAGTTAGTAATTCAGTTAGTTAAATAAGTTGACCTGTTATATTTATATATAATCTGCATGGTGCGATGCATCCTAATTTTTTTTTCTTTTTAATGTAAATACTAAAACCTAATCTGGCCTCGAACATGAGACCTCCCTTTACTCATCACATACTCTTTACAAATTACCCCTAGGCGCATAAACTTTTATTTTATATGAGTGTAACTTAAATAAATAATTATGCTGTAAATAATTTTGAACTTTGAGGGTATTATGGTAACTAACAACAATTGAGTAAAGGAATGGTTAAAATAACTCCCATTTAAAAACAAATGGTTGAGATTAGATGGTTGGTTGAATGGAATGGTTGTCTACAAATTATAGTTTGTCTATAAATTACACAACCCCAACTCTCGCATTATAGTATTAGAGATGATTGAGATTAGATGGTTGGTTGTCTACAAATTACAGGTTGTCTATAAAAACAACCCCAACTCTCCATTATAATATTAGAGATTAGAGATTAGAGATATCTATCTAGCTCCCTTATTTGAATTCCTACACGAGAAATTAAGGGGGAAACATAATTTTTTTCCATATATCCATTAATCAAATTTCCTCAAAAGTTGGTTACCATTATATTTACCTATAGCGAACATGGCGAAAAAGATTACAACATTTTATTTAGGTAAGTTAGAGAAATTATACGAGAGAACAAAAAAGGAAATACAACTTTTTACTTTCAAAAAAGGAAATACAACATTCTATTTTGGTGTACATCATTTTTATTTACTTTCAAGAAACTACTCTAACTTCGACAATTATTTTTAAAACAAATTACGATAGGAGAGTATTTACTTATAAAAATAATGTTTGAGGAGGCTACACATATTAAAGCAAAGTTAAGATAGTTATTTAATAGTAGTCAATGGACATACTTGTTTAATTTTCCTTATAGTATCTACATTCACTAGAAATTGAATCCGGGCTACTCACTTGCTCTAATACCGCGTGAAAGATCCCCTCACTGCATAAAAAAAAAGTCCAAGATTGAGGGTTTTGCACCTATGTTCTAATATATGGATCTTGTATAAATTTGTTTCAGAAACACTCACAATTAGACTACAGATATAGCTTGAATTACATATTACTGCATCATCGATGCAAAACTGAGACCATTCATTTCGGCCGAACAGGTGTGGAAATTCTTTTTTTTTAATATTATTTTTAAGTTAAGGTGTAGGAATTCTTTACGAGTAAATCTAAAGTATAAAAGTTGTTTTAAACCAATGAATCCATGTGTAACTTCCACCACCTCCTCCTTTGTTTCCTCTTTTGTTGCGATTAGGAAGCAAAAGACTTTTTATTACTTCATAACACGATTTATTACTAATTTTCAGTTGATCTGTCTGATAATCAATAATTCACAATTAATTGGTCAATTATAACACAATTGGTTTGAAACCTTATTTTTGTTCTTTTGCCAACCCTTTAGTACATTCCCGTCAATGTTTTCTAGATTACCTCTTCATCGCGTTGCTTGTTAATCGAAGGTCAATTTAACTTCTTATGAACCTAATCAACGGGGTACGTCGTGTAGAGAGAATGGATATATGAGGATCCAGAGGGATGTTGATGCACCAGAAGGATTGTGTGAAATTGCAATTTTACCATCTTTTCCTACTATTTGATTCAATTGAAGCTAGCACATATCCTTAATCTTATATGTAATCCTCTTTAATTTATGTAATACTTGAACACTGTAATATGCAAGGAGTTGTAGGTTCAGATTCTTTTACTTATGTATTGTCTTAATTAAAAAATTTACCATCTATTTGGGTAACATATTACCATTGCAATGGTAAAAAGTAGAATTAATAACAGAATACCCCCTTAGGTATCTCTCAAGAAACAAAAAGTCCAATACTTTTTGAGTATTGGAGATGTTTAGCCCTCGAACTCAAAATCTCAAGCTAGCTACAATTTTGTACTCCACTCTTGTATCATTCATAATATTGCTCGGTAGTAACAAACCCCATACTTAAATTCACCAAAACTAATAGATACCCAGAAAAACCTAATTTCCTTCTCCTTCTCCCCCTTCTCATCCATTTCTCTGGACCAACCACCAACACCCAACCAGCCTACCCTACTCCTGAACTGAGAATGGATGAAAGGGGGAGAAGGAAAGAAGAGTAGTTTGTGTATATGGTAGTTGTAGGGGATGAAAGTGTTCAAGAAAATAAAATAGGAGATTCGTTGTTTTTGAGAGTTTCCTAAGGAAATTTTCTCTGTTGTTAGCCTTGAAATGATAAATCTATATGTTCTTACCTTTTAGTAACAATATACTGAACGCTGCCTTTGTAAATATCTAATATTTTTGTTTTATTTATTTACTTAGCGAATATCTTTTTTTTATAGATAGATTGACATTTAAACTTTTAAAAATAATATTCACCTTCTTCACTTGTAATTCTCTTTCCTAAAGTGATCAGCAAAGACCGAAAAATTTAATTAAAAAAAGAAAATCAGCTTTTTGTTTTTTATTGTCAAACACTTGTAGTCCAGTTCGAATGACTTTTCACTCTTATAAGAGGTGACATATCCATTCCTAGTTGTTGGAAAAATCTCTCTATCCTCCTAATATGGGCGGCTAAGGCAGATTGCCAAAGAAAAAAAAAACATTTTCCTTATCTCTAATCTCTTATCTCTAATATTATAATAGGAGAATTAGGATTGTCATTTGTAATATAAAGGAGGTCTCATATTTGAGACCAGACCGCGTCGGAGTTTTTATTTTTAAAAGAACTAGTGGAAATCGGCTGTGTACCAAGTGCACGTAGCGTGATGGATCTAATATTTTCAATCAACCAGGTTGAATTAAATTAGACTGAGAAATGACTTGGTTCCTCATAGTCAAAATCAACCAATTGACAAACGTTGCATGCACACTTGAAGCTCCTTCCTAATATGCAAACTATACATATATTTCTCAATAGGGCAAAAAACAAAGTACCCCCAACTTGGGCTTAATACAATATGCTCATATAACGTTTGAAAAAGTACATTTAACCCATTCCACCGTTAACTTAACCCCACCCGTTAAGTTAGAATTATTGAATTACCTTTTTATCCTTACCCTTCATAATCAAATCTCTTCTTCTTTTTCCTCTTTCTTCCTTCTTTTTCACATTATGCAATTCATTTCAGATTATGCAAACAACTTATATCCCATTCATATTTCTGAAATTTAGTCAAGTTGCGATTTTGTTTCCCAAATCAAATGCAAATATGATATTTTTTTCTTCTCTGTTTCTACATCATTAATTGACTCATTGTTATATCAGGTTTTTGGCAGAATTTTAGTGTTGATATCATTAACTCTTATCCGATCCGAAAATATAATCAGTACTAGGATGGGTATCATAAAGGATTATGAAAGCTATAGTTGTTCTTCAGATATTTTACATAATTTCTTTTGTTATATTTAGAAATAAGTCATATTCTATAATTAGCTGGATGTAATCCATGTCAACGTTAAGTTACTGTTATTTTTTCATATAGATTCTGGTTTTAACCTTGGTATCCAGTTTCATGAATTTTATTCTCAATCATAATATTTTTAATTAATTAGTGTCCTCTCAAGTAAATTTTTTTCCTTTGCAGTGACATTGTTGGTAAAAACTAGAAAGACTCTCCAAGCTCAATACTATTGGTATATCATGAGCTTATTCATCATGGTCTTCGATATTCAGGTGAATTTACGCCAGGAAAAAAGAAATTTAAGAAACTCTATGTAAATATAATCATCATAATTCCAACAAACGTAGGCTATACTTTTGCATGATTGGCATGTATTGAATGTCTCTGTAACTAGGCAATGAATGATTAAACACATCTCATATACTCAATATATGCGTATTTCACTAAGACTGAAATCCTTGTGGATGTGGTATGTATGCTCATGTGCAGCTGAGAGTCCAATACAAATAAAACAAAGATGTAGTTAACATTCTAGTTCATGTGCAAGATGATCCAATATTCAAGGTTTCAAATATACAGGATTTGCAATAGGAAATTTGTTGCTCGAATTGACAAGGCACTGAAAGCAAATACAACAGATTGTTGCAAATAGCCAAATACTGATTATTACTAGTGAGGTTATGCACTTATGCTATGCATCAAAATTTCTTACTGTTTAATGAAGAAATGGGAGAAAGGAAAAAGAGAATGAGATATAAAAGGGTAAGGGTAGAAATGTAATTTAATAATTCAAAATTAACGGAATGGGTTAAGTTAACGGATGAATTTGTATAATGTATTTTTTCAAACGTTGTATGGGCATTTTGTACTCAGGCCAAATGCTGGGGATACTTTAGTTTTTGCCCTTCTCAATATTCATACCAATCTTATGTATTATTAAACTCATCTATAATACACAACACCAAACAAAACTAGAAGTATAGCACAAACTTTAATTTGATTAATTTTGCAAGAACTTGTATAGCATGAAACTACTTCACCTTGAACATATTTTAGTAAGGGTATTTTATTTATATATATATATATATCTTAAGCTAATAGGCTTAACCCATATCTCCTTTCTCTATTTTAAAATAGAGAAAGGAGAGCAAAAGTAAGAATTCACACGTGTAGTCCACATCAATTGTAAAATTTAAAAAAACACATAAAAAAACCTTTCTTCTACCACATCTTCCCCAAACTCACTAACCCTAACCCTCCCTGCCCTAAAACCCACCCAAATCTCCTCCGCCGCCAGTCGATCTCCTCGACATCACCGCACATCTCTACCCACCGCCCGTCGATCTCCTTTATCGCCTCCCATTGCTATCCTCGCCATCGCCGCCCGTTGCTTTCCTCCATCACCACCCATCGCTACCCTCGCCATCGCCACTCGTCGATCTCCTCGCCGTCGCTGCCTATCGGTCATTCAAATGTACGTTTCATTAGATTTTCCTTTTCCATTTTTTTCGAGATGTTAAATGATTGTGATTTGTTTTGGATTTTGTACAATTTCTAGAGATTCGGGTATAAGCCTATTTGAACTAAAGATGATTCTAGCAAACTTTTTTTTGTCAAGTCATTTTTAACATGCCCAAAGTTCACAATATTAAACACTCAGAATTTTGTTTTAAAAATGAATTTAACATTTTAGAGAGGACAAATAATAAAGTCAGTCAAAGTTGTATTACATCAATACATTTGTAATATGTTTATCAGATATGCTCTAAATTTAGTTTATGCTCTTACAGTAAGTGAGATTCTAATTTCAGAAAATGCATTAAAATTGAATTTATAGATTTCAGATTCCAAAAGCAGAGACAATGTTTCTACTATGAAGCAAAAGTGGTCTTGGAGATGATGTTTCAAAGGATAATTTAGATGGTTCCTCAAGTTTCTCTTCAAGAGAAGCAGGAGATGCTCAAAAGGATTTGCCTTTTCCATTTATTCGAGATGTTGAATGATTGTGATTTGTTTTGGATTTTGTACATTTTCTAGAGAATCAGGTATAGGCATATTTATAACTGAAGATGATTCATTGTTAGTATGGTTTGCTTTCCATTTTAATAGATGAGTTCAGTTCAGTGATTAGTTGTGATCATTTTGGTTTCAATGATTAGTTGGTGATGAATTGTTGTATGTTAGTTTATATTAGTATGTTTAGGTTTTAGTTGGTGATTTGTGATGAGTTAATATCAGTGATTAGTTGGTGATCAATTTGGTTTCAACGATTAGTTAGTGATGAATTGTTGTATGTTAGTTTATATTATGATGTAATTGATGTTGGTTTCAATGCAATTGTCTTAGAGTTATTGATGATTATTCGTAGGGGTATGGATTGGTTGGTGATGAATGAATTGTATAATGTAAGTTTAGATTAGGATGTAATTTATGTTGGTTTCAAAACAATTATCTTAGAGTTATTTGAATATGAGCCTATTTTGCTTCACTGATTTTGCAATTAAACGTTAAAAAAATTCATTCCATGTGTGAGATGGTTGCATGTATAGACATACTGTATTATGTTACAACAATTAAGACATACTGTATTATGTTAATTAGATGTTCCAAATATGTATTAAAAAAAGTTTCGAGCCAAAGTTTGATGTGTAATATGTTAGAGCTTTAACAGTAATTTTAAATGCATTTGTAAAATGTTAAGGCAAATCTTCATCTTTAATAGTATTTTTTCCATTATATTAGATTATATCTATATCTTACACTAATAGGCCTACCCCCTCTCTCCTTTCTCAATTTTTAAATAGAGAAAGGAGAGCCAAAGTAGGTACTAACACGTGCTTAGCGCGTACAAATTTTTTAGAGTAAATAAAGAAAAAGGAGGGGAAAACCCCTCATCTTCTCATCCTACTCTTCTCATCCACTTTCAAAAACTGCTCATCCTCATCATCTTCTCATTCCACGTTCATAAAAACCCTCCGATTACGGATCCGATTTCTTCGTCCAATTCACGCAACTATGTTGAGGTAAAAATCCAAAGATCCCACATTTCTTTTTATAATCAAATCAAAGATCAAAATTTTTATTAGAAAGATTCTATTTTTTCCAGTTTTGTTTTTGTTTAAAATTGTTGTGTTTGAGATTTTTGCAGGTATTATTGTGACAACTGAGATACATACTTGACGCATGATTCGGTGAGTCTTTTTATTTTTCTTCAAATTTTGCAGTATTTTTTTGTTAATTGTTTTTCTGTGTCTGATTTGATTTTTAGGGTTTAGGGTTTAAAATTTAGGGTGATTGAAGCACATGATTGTTATAGAAGGGGAAATTAAGTCTTTGGAAATTTTATGCAATATGATGCAAAAAGGGTTTCTCTTTTCATATGTATTCATGTAATTCTGCTTTGATTTTATGATAGTTACATTGTTGTTTAAAATTAAATATCTGGGTGGAGTTTTTTACTCTATGTAAGTATAAATTTCAAGAATTGTGGCTCTCTGTGGTAAATGAGATTTGTTTTACCTTTTGTAGGAAGTGAAAATTGACGGTTTTAGTTTTTTAATGGTAGAGGGTTAATATCATCTTTTCTACATCTTTTATTTTGTTTGAAAAGTTTTGGTGAATTGTAGTATAGTATGTGTGTTTTACGGTTTAATCATTTTGTAGATGCACAACTAAGGAGTAATATAGAACAATTAGAGGTAAATATTGAGGAACCTTACAGACAATATGATTATTGGCAAGCAAGCTTTAGAATGGAGGAAGCTGACAAGATTGCAAGTGATTTTTAAAAATATTTATTTTTTGGGATATCTAAATCTAGGGTTTACCTATATTTGGTACTGGAATTGTTGGAAAGTTACACACATCGAGAATTTTGGGGTTTCCTTTCAACTAAATAGAAAATATTGAATGATGTTGGTTTGGAAACGTGAATTGGTAATCTATACATTTGTTATCTTTTTTATATAACTCATTATTAATTACTGTTCCCTCCATGTGTTTCTAATGTTGATTATATTTAATTTGAGAGGAAATGCTTGATTTGAGAGGGAAGGCGGTTGAAAAGCACACGGTCAAGAAAGAGATAGTGAAGTATATCAAAGAGTCTGAGAAGAGCCACATCCCAACATCGGTAATTATTCGAATTTTTTTTCTTTCCTTTAAATTGAATAGAAATTTAAAATTATGTTGATTAGTTTGGAAGTGTGAATCGGTTAATTTGTAGATTTTTAATCTTTTAATTATATTGTGATCAAAATAGTTAAGAGACAGTTCTAAATTTTTTAGTTCTATATAATTTTATGAGACTCAAAATTATTTTAATCTGTGCAATTTCTACAAGGTAAGACTAGTGTCCATTAAACAACTCGTCTTCGGCTGTACCATATTTAGATTTATGTCCCACAAATTATTCACTGAAAAGTTGTTGGATTCACACCTAATAAATGTTTCAAAACTTCAATACGCCATGGTAGCAAGATCACCAGGTCCCTACTTATCTTCCACACAATTAAGGTTTTGAAAAAGGCCAGCCTAATGCAAACATGGAAAAAAAAAATTCCATTAGGATACATTCAGGTATATGATATTCTTCTAACTGATGCTTGTTGAAATACACTGACACATACCGATACCTAGTGAGTAGTGACATTCCAACTGATGCTAATTTTTTTCTTCTAGTATGCCTTGTTACCATTTCAAATAAAGTTATAAACTCTACTACTGTAGAAACATGCCGATACATGACTAATGTATGGTTGATATATGTTTTTATTAACTTAGGGGTGGCAATCGGGTCGTTCGAGTCGGGTGGGGTCATACCCGCTCGGGTCGACCCGTTATTCGGGCAGGCTTGGGTTGGGTTTGTTCAACACCCGGTCCGGTCCGGGCCGGGTTGGGAATTTTAAATCTCAACCAGGTCAACCCGCAAACCCTCACGGGACCCGGTTCGGGCTGGGTCGGGTTGCAGGTTGACCCGTTTTGTTTTGTTTTTATAAGTTAATTAATATTTTAAATTTTATATCAAATGGGTGTGAACAACAAGATTAATTGCTCACTACCCACTACTCAGTTAGCCTACCGTACCCTAGCTATTTATAGCCAACTCGACCTTCTCACTTCTCTCATCTTACCATTGTGGGCCTAAATGTATTTGAAATTTAAACTTTGAAAACTTTTACTCCCACATTGGTGAGTTGAGAGAAATGATGAGGTGCAGTTGGCCATAAATAGCTAGGTGAGGGTTGTCTAATTGAGTAGTGGGTAGTAATCAACTAATTTTGATGTCCACGCTCATTTTTCATAAAAATTTGAAATATTTTAGATTATATATATATATATATATATATATATATATATAGAGAGAGAGAGAGAGAGAGAGAGAGAGAGAGAGAGAGAGAGAGAGAGAGAGAGAGAGAGAGAGAGAGAGAGAGAGAGAAATGCTCCATTGAAAATGGGTTTACTTTCACGGGTTGGAAAACAGCGATCTGGGCCGTTGGATCGTTGTTGCTCGTGATCAGCGGCTCAGATCGCCTCCGCCCATCACCCGTTCTCACTTGAGTGGCGGAGGGTTATTTTGGGAATTTCGTCCCAAATAACACTTTGCCTGATTCGCTTTGAGGTTATGAAAACACCTAGGCCGTTGTTGGGAACAAGGTTATATCAATTTTTCAGAACGAATCAGGCAAAGAGTTATTTGGGACGAAATTCCCAAATAACCCTCCGCCACTTAAGTAAGAATGGGTGATGGGCGGAGGCGATCTGAGCCGCTGATCACGATCAAGAGCGATCCAATGGCTGAGATCGCTGTTTTCCAACTCGGTGAAAACAAACCCGTTTTCAATGTAGCATTTATCATATATATATATATATATATATATATATATATATATATATATATATATATATATATATATATATATATATATTCTGCAAAATATATGTTATGCAAAATTTTGTAGTATTGTATATGTACATATATATACATATATTTTTTTTAATATTTTGCATAAAAAGAAAGATTAAAAAAAAACAAACAGCAAAAAAAAAATCAAAACCCGGCGGGTCACGGGTCGGGTTCGGGCGGGTTTGAAGCGGGTTGGGGTTATTCGAGCCGGGTCGAGCGGGTTACTTTTGGTGAAATTCCGACCCGAGTTGACCCCTCTAAATTTTGCGGGTTGGACCCGAACCGGAACCGGGTCAAACAGGTTTGGTTCGAAGCGGGCGAGTCGCGGGCGGGTCGTGGGTCGACCCGACCTGGATGCCAACCCTATATTAACTAATACTAATAGTCTTAATAAAACATGAGCTTGCCATTGAAATTTCATCGAACACCTTGCGTACATGTATTTGCATGCTATAATATAAGATAACCAACTCTAGTTTATCAAACATGAGGAATACAACCTTGTATACATTATTTAATAGAAAACTAAGAAAAAAGCAAACAGAACAAATCCAAGATGGTGTGAAAGAAGAAGAAAAAAACAAATTTGAAAATTAGACCATCACAAACCTTCTTATGTGAAATCCCTTATATGAATCAATTTTAATAGTTTGCAGTAAACTCTTCTCGTTAAATACTTATGATCAAGGGTGTTGAGACGAAGGAAAGGCACATTTTCGGGTGACGATCGAGCTGATGGTTGTCAAACATGTTTGGTAAGATGGGCCCCACCCACCAAACATTGTTTGAAAGTGGCAGGATTGGTGCCTCAAAGTAAAACGGGAGAAACGAGATTGAAGAGTTTGTCAATTACTCTTGCTCGTTCCTATACATAAGAGGTTTAGGAAGAAGAAAAAATTAAGCAAGAAAAGAACAAGAAACAAGCAGAGAAAAAGAAGAAGAAGAGAGTGTATATTTGTAAGGTGTAGTAACACCAGTTGTAAGAAAGAGTGAAGAGTCTTCTTGTTGTTATAATAAAATATATTACAAGTTTCCAATTTTCAATTTATTTACCATTTAGCCCAACAAAATTCCTACTCTCTTCCAACAAACTGGTATCAGAGCCCTGTTCGATCGACCGGAGTTCACCGAAAAGCTCGTGTACGATATGGCAAACATGATCCAGCCTCAGATTCCTAAGTTGATGAAGACTAACTATGATAATTGGAGCATCCAGATCAGAGTCTTGCTTGCCTCGCAAGATTTGTGGGAGCTGGTTGAAACTGGCTATACTGAACCGGAGTCACACACTGCCGAAGCAGCATTTCCAGCCGTTCGGAAGACCAAGTTAAAGGAAACTCGAAAAAGGGACAAAAAGGCTTTGTTCCTAATCTACCAAGGAGTTGAAGAATCCGCGTTCGAGAAGATCTCAGATGCGAGTACCTCAAAACACGCATGGGAGATTTTAAAAAGTTCGTATCAAGGAGCCGAAAAAGCAAAGAAGGTACGATTACAAGCCTTGCGAGTTGACTTTGAAAATTTGAAAATGAAAGTTGGTGAGACTATTTCAGATTTCTTCAATAGAGTGCAAACAATTACTAATCAAATGAAACGAAATGGAGAAAAATTTGATGATACTAGAATCCTTGAAAAAATTCTAAGATCATTAGTTCCAAAATTTGATTACGTAGTTGCTGCTATTGAAGAATCAAAAGATCTTTCAAAAGTTTCTATTGGTGAGTTGCAAGGTTCACTTCAAGCCCATGAACAAAGGATAAATCAGAACCATTGAGAAAATTTGGAGGAAGCTCTTCAAAGTCAACTAACAATTTCAGATGATCAACAAAGAAGCCCAGATCGAAGTTACAGAGGAAGAGGCGGCTACAGAGACAACTAAAATTTTCAATGAGGTCGTGGCATGTAGTACAATCAGAGAACTCATTATCAAGGTCGTTACGTTGACCGTGAACAATTTATCTTTCAAGCAAAAGGGAGAGGCGCACAAACAAGAGGACGTGGGAGACACAATCAAGGAGACAGATCCCAGTCGCAGTGCTTCAACTGCAGAAGATATGGCCACTTTAGTTATAATTGTCAAGAAAAATCCGAAAGGGTAGCAGAGCAGATGAACTTCATTGCAGAAGATCAAGGAGACAACTCAGTAGTCCTGCTCGCATACAAAGACCATGAGAACAAGAGCCAAAATGTTTGGTACTTGGACTCAGGTGCTAGTAATCATATGTGCGGCATCAAGGAATTCTTCACCGAGCTAAATGAATCAGTTGGAGGCAAAGTTACTTTTGGTGACAAGTCCAAGATCTATGTTCAAGGAAAGGGCGATATTATGATCCAGACAAAAGCCGATGATCATAGGTACATTTCTGATGTTTATTATGTACCTGGATTACGTAACAATATTCTAAGTCTGGGACAGCTTCTCGAAAGAGGCTACGACATCCATCTAAAGGATTTCTCTCTCACCATCAAAAGTAAAAGAGAAACAATTGCAAAAGTTAACATGTCTAGAAATAGACTGTTTACTTTAAATCTTAATACAGATTCTGTAAAATGCCTAAAATCTATCATCAAAGAAGAGTCGTGGCTTTGGCATCTTCGATTCGGTTATCTAGCATTCAATGGCCTCAATCTTCTATGGAAGGAGAAAATGGTGAGAGGCTTACCACAAATCAAACATCCAGACCAATTATGTGAAGGATCTTGAAGGGGAAGCAACACCGAAGAAGCTTCGAGGTTGGAAAATCTTGAAGGGCAACACATCGGCTTCAGTTGGTACATACCGACATAGCAGGACCATTTGAAGTAGTGTCACTTGGAGGTACTAGATATTTCCTCACATTTATTGAAGATTATAGCAGAAAGACTTGGATTTATTTCTTGAAGGAGAAATCGGAAGCCCTAGAAAAGTTCAAAGAATTCAAGGAGATGGTCCAGAAGAAAAGCAGCCACTACATCAAAGTACTTCGTTCAGATCGTGGAGGAGAATACAACTCGAAGGAATTCCAAGACTTTCTCAAGAAGCAGGGGATTATTCATCAACTTACTGCTGCCTACACTCCGCAGCAGAATGGCATAGTAGAGAGGAAGAACCGCACAATCCTCAACATGGCGAGAAGCATGCTGAAGAGCAAGTTCCTCCCAAGACGTATTGGGCTGAAGCAGTAGATGTGCAGTCTACCTCCTTAACAGATGTCCAATGAAGGCCTTCAAGTTCATGACTCCACTAGAGATATGGAGTAGTTTCAAGCCAAGCATCAACCATTTGAAGGTATTCGGGTGCATTGCATATGCACATGTTCCGGAGCAGTGAAGTAAGAAGCTCGATGATCGTGGAGAGAAATGTATATTCACTGGATATGACAGAAGAACCAAGGCATACAAGCTGTACAATCCAACTACTAAGAAGCTGATTATTTAAAGAGATGTGGAGTTCGACGAAGGAGAACACTGGAGATGGAGTGATGAAGAAAGAAGCAACAAAAAATTGTTCATTGAAGACAAAGACGATGAACCAGAAGGACCACAACAAAGTCCTCCAAATAGTCCAGCTCCAACAACACCGTCACCAACATCGGCATCAAGTTCCAGCTCAAGCGAAGGCAATACTTCTGGGGGGGAACCTAGAAGATTTCGAAGCCTTAGAGATCTTTATGATGATACAGAACCTATTGAGATGATGGAGGATTATACATTGTTCTGCTTGTTTGCAGAATGTGATCCAGTCACCTATGGAGATGCCGTTCAAGATCTCAAATGGAGAAAAGCCATGGATGAAGAAATCCATGCGATACAAAGGAATGACACATGGGAGTTGACAACACTTCCAAAGGGCCACAAAGCAATTGGTGTAAAATGGGTATACAAAACCAAAACCAACCAAGAAGGCAAAGTGGAGAAGCATAAAGCCAGACTAGTAGCTAAAGGCTATAGTCAACGAGAAGGCATCGATTATGAAGAAGTCTTTGCACCAGTAGCAAGGATAGACACCATCAGACTGCTCATTTCCCTAGCTGCACAGAACAGATGGAAGATATACCAAATGAATGTCAAGTCTGCATTCCTTAATGGCTATTTGGAAGAAGAAGTTTACATTTAACAACCTCCCGGTTACGAGGTGAAAGATCAAGAAGATAAAGTCTGTAAATTGAAGAAGGCTTTGTACGGTCTCAAACAGGCACCCAGAGCATGGAACAAGAGAATTGATGACTACTTTCAGCAGAATGGCTTTTAGAAAAGTCCATATGAGCAATCCCTATACACCAAGAAGAATGGTGGAGAAATCATGATCGTCTGCCTCTATGTTGATGATATGATCTTCACCGGCAACAATCCAAAGATGTTCAAAGAATTCAAGAAAGCAATGATCAAGGAGTTTGAGATGACGGACATTGGAAAAATGTCATACTTCCTAGGTGTGGAAGTGACACAATCTGAGAAAGGAATCTTCATCACACAGAAGAAATATGTAGATCAGATACTGAAGAGATTCAACATGAGCAACTGCAATCCAGGTAACACTCCAGCAAAAACTAAAATGAAGCTCCGCCGTGACTCACCAGGGATTTCTGTAGATCCCACACTATTTAAAAGCTTGGTTGGAAGCTTGCGCTATTTGACTATTACAAGGCCTGACATCATGTATGTTGTTGGGGGTAGTTAGCAGATATATGGAGGAGCTGAAGCAGGAACACCTCATGGCAGCGAAAAGAATACTGCGATACATCAAGGGTAGTATCAACAAAGGACTACTCTACACAAGCACAAACGCTGTGAAGCTAGTCGGCTATACAGATAGCGACTATGGTGGAGATTTAGATGAAAGGAATAGTACAAGTGGCTATGTGTTCAATATTGGATCAGCTGCATTTTCGTGGTCATCAAAGAAGCAGTCAGTAGTTGCACTCTCATCATGCGAAGCAGAATATATTGCAGCAGCATCAGGAACTTGTCAAGCGATATGGCTCAGAAACATCATGAAAGAATTGTCTCATCCACAGGAAGAGCCGACAGAGCTACATGTTGACAACAAGTCAGCAATAGCATTGGCAAAAAATTCAGTCGCACACGGGAGAAGTAAGCACATCGAGTTAAAATATCATTTCATTCGAGTGCTGGCCAAAGAAAAAAGGGTAAAGCTGACATATTGTAAGACAGAAGATCAAATTGCAGATATATTTACTAAGCCACTAAAAGCTGAAATTTTTCATAAACTCAAAGAAGAACTCGGGATGGCCAAACATGTTTGAGGGGGAGTGATGGTTGTCAAACATGTTTGGTAAGGTGGGCCCCACCCACCAAACATTGTTTGAAAATTTATGGCAGGGCTGGTGCCTCAAAGAAAAACTGGAGAAACGAGATTGAAGAGTTTTTCAGTTACTCTTCGCTCGTTCCTATAAATAAGAGGTTTAGGAAGAAGAAAAAAATAAGCAAGACAAGAACAAGAAACAAGCAGAAAAGAAGAAGAAGAAGAGAGTGTATATATGTAAGGTGTAGTAACACTAGTTGTAAGAAAGAGTGAAGAGTCTACTTGTTGTTATAATAAAATATAATACAAGTTTTCAATTTTCAATTTGTTTGCCATTTAGCCCAACAAAATTCCTTCTCTCTTCCAACACGAGCAGGCTAGAAGCATAAAAAACTTCATACAGAGCTGAAGGTTGACATTACGACTTGAGATAGTGATTTTAGAGAAGAAAACGGCGACAAGAGGAAATGGGAGAGCTTGTTTGACAAGGTCACAGGAGGATGGGGAGAAAATAAGCAGCCTGCATTATTGAAGAATGTTTAATTAGGTTCATTAATAAGATCATAGAAATAGATAGTATGGCTGATATTAAATATGAAAGAAATCTATCATATCTTTCGTGAGCATTCACGTGCCGAAGCTTTTCGAGTTCCCATACTTGGTGACTCAGTTCATGAATGTGTTTCCTATCTTCTACTTGTCGTGCTTCTAAGTGGTTTACTCTCCACTTCTGGGCATCCAAATCCCTTCGAAGAGAAGTAAAAACACCACCTTGGTCATCTTGAATGGGTTCTTCATCTGAGGATTCTTCTGGGGAATCAGGTGGAGGTGGAGTAATCTCCCTGGACTCGGGTAGTTCTTCTTCTATTTCTATAGGGTCTTCTTCTTCCTCTTCTGGGTCTTCTTCTTCGTCTGTTGGCTCTTCCTCTTCTTCGAAAGGAACGAACCATTCCACATCATTCTCGGGGTTATGATGATTGGTCATCTTATAGGGAAAAGGAGGATAAACATCAGTGTATAGAGCCACAAAAATGTAAACTACTTACATTTAAATCTCTATAAGCTGAACTCACACTCTAATGTCCACCCTAATGTGTCGTCCTTGTAAATTTGTACTACGTATTGAAGCGTGGCTCTGATACCATTCTGTAATGCTCCGAATACCAAAGTACGGCAATTCGTATCTCAACAAGATCTACACTTCGCTTCGTATAATTTTACAAGGAATTTTGAAAATTTTATCACAATATTGTTCTTTTACATTAATAACGCAGCGGAAAATAAATGAAGTACAACATTATCAATAAAAATTTTAACAACTTGAGCATGTAAGTAATCCTCAGCATTAAATTCATCTTTATATCTCCTTGTAAGTTCCAAGTCCTGCATATGAATCTGCGGGCACGTTAGCTGCTTACAACCGATGTAATGTCACAAACATCGATCATCTCTATGCTGTATTATAACGAAATCTCTTACTTTAACAAACACAAACTTGAATGCATATAAAAGTGTAAAGAGTGAGTATCCTAAATATGTCAGTGTATGATATGACTTAATTCCTAATGCAGATGTTATACTACAATGACACTAATGCATACCTGTTCGGATTCTATGCATCCCATACTACATAGGTCCGATGGTAAGCACCTACGTACTCCACACTGTAGGGTTAGATCCCTCACCATGCAGCCTACTACGATGACTACTACAAGATTTAGACACCTTGCAAGTATTGGCTCTCTCCTTTGGAATACTGGAGACCAATCCCTCTCCGTGGATCATTATGTGGCCCTTACGTCCATCGTCCCGGAATACTGGGGATCGTCTCACTCCGCAGGTCATTCTGGAGCCCTCATTGCATAACCATCTCATGAGCGTCGCTCTCATCCCGAAATACTGAAGATCGTTCCCACTACGTGGATCATTCGATGGCCCTTACATCCATCGTCCCGGAATACTGGGGACTGTCTCTCTCCAAGGATCATTCTGAAGTCCATAACTCACGTTTGCACTCGTTTCTTCATATCTCCAACTAGTGTCGGTTCTTAAGTTTAAGTTATGATTATTAAGAACTAGAGTCTAGCTTACCCACCGGTCTTAAACCAAACGCCGAGATAGTCAACCCAACTGGTTACTTCTCATAATTCAATTATTCATTTTCATTTCTTTGCCGGTACCTGGGTCTCACTAAGCCTCTAAAATCAACATCTTTTTAGGTTCAACAACTTAGGGTACTCATCCCCTTATAATTCATATTCTCAATTTTCTTGTATTCATATTTTATTCAAATTCTTTCATTCATTCTTATTCTTTCATCAATAAGTACAATCTCAACCTATTCATTTTCACAATACACTTTTCATATTCATCAAAACTTTCTCAATACAAGTTAATTAAGATTAAACATAATCTCTTTAAAATTCATCTTTGAAAATTTATCTCATCGTCTTCCTTTGATCTATTTTGAACTAATCTTAACATCTTTAATCCTATACATATATATTTTTCTTAAGTTCACATCCCATCTAAGCGTGAATATGATCTTTACTTTCCCAAAATATAACTTAAAATAGTGAGAATATATTTTCAATCAATTCGTTTAAGTATCATTTGTAAAACAGTAAATTCAAAGTTAGAAAACTGCATTTCATGCTATTTGTAAAAATCATAGAAAAAATTGTATACTTCACGAAACTTAGCGTTCTTTATATCAAACTGAAGGTATGCAAGCATACTTTAATTTTGTAATTATAAGTTTTCTCAAAATACTGTATCTATAACCCTGAATTCTTCAAAATATACAGTGGGGTCGAGATACAGAAATACTTCCACTGTACAGTCTCGTAAAATTCATATAAAATCCAATATTTTGTGAAAATTTGATTTCTTAGACTTTCCAGAAAGTTTAATGAGTCTACTACAATTTCTTAGTTCTAACTTTTCTCAAATTATTTCATTGACAATGCTGAATTGATCAAAAACCGAAAGGTGTGCAGATTTCCAGCAACCAGCCAACTACTAACCAGTTTTGAGTTTAGATTTTATTAAAATAATAAACGACCTCCAAATCTTATGAAATTTTAAAGGGATGTTCCTGGCACATACAAGATGCTCCCCAAAAAGATTTAGTACTAGATTCCAACTATTTTATTGGATACGATTTTCTGATGTGCAAACAAAATTCAAAAAAGTAAGTTTTCTTGGTATGAATTAGTAACTTTGTGTGCAAATCTATATCCATATCATTTAATCTAATCATGATGTACTACCATTCAATCAAACAAAATCAATCAACTTATTTTCATGTTAATATTTCAATTAGCATGCATTTTCATTATAAATATCATCATTACAATTTAATCACTACTCATATGCATATCAATTTTATATATAAATTTACCTACACATGCATGATACTATAATTTAGAAAGTTCAAGAAGACACACAGCTCAATGAAGATTCTAATGTAGAAGAAGACTCCTAGAAGTTGCTCCTAGCACCAAGAATGTGACTCCCTTCTCCTCCTAGTAAGCTCTCCTTCCAAGCAAGAACATAACCCTCTCTTTTTCTTTTCCTCTCTTTCTTATCTTTTGTTTCTTTTGATCTTTGGTGCAAGATTATGAAGAAAATGGGGTGGTATTTATAGGGTTTGAGAAGACTCTTCTACTACTCAAATTAAGTGTTCAATTTCATAACCTACATAACCCCCTTCACTAATTGCCCACTCCCCATAATTACACAAACTCCCAACCCTTCCTATTCTTATGCATGGCTAACTATTCTTGTGACTTTTGGGTTGCACTACGTGCACGTGCAAACCACAAGAACACACTCTCATTTGTTAGTTGTTATTTATAGGATTATACATGTTGTTTACATGAAAAGTGTACAACTAATTGTAGGATTTTTCTTAGTGGGCTTCCTCTTGTGAACTTGGTTCATTTTTTTATTTATTTAATTTATTTTAATGGGATTAGAGTCTTCTATTAGGCCTTTGGGTTCTAATAGACAACAAAAAATAAAATAAATGAAAGGAAATTATTTATAACTCTAAATAAATTTTAGATTGAAAATAATGAAATAAAATTGCATGTGCCTTGAACGTGTAAAAAAATGTATTCTTATTTAAATATTTAATACGGGATGTTACAATCTGCTTGTAGATGAATTTGAGACATCTTATATTCCTATAGTGTCATGTTCTTATATAGTTAAAAATGTATAGTTGCATGATTGAGTTGTGAATTAAAGCTTGAAAGAGCCACATGTGCAACTCAAAGCAAAATTTGACTTGCTCCACTCAAACCAAAACGCAACTGTGCATTTGTGGAATGGAACACCTACTTAGGTATCATAAATGTTTTTAAATAAACCATATTCATTTTTCATCTATTAAATATTAAATTGCATAAAAAAACTACTAATTTTTATGATATTTGCTTGTAAAGTACCCTTTAGTACCCATTTTCATGTCTTTAGAACTTGCTTTCATTTGCACCTTCCTTGGGGGAAAAAAATAAAATTGACTTGTTATCATTATCACTAACTAAACGTGTACTAATGATTTCTTTTATGTTTTTTTTGATATATCAAAATTCGATATATAAAATTGAAGATCAAGAAGAATTTAATGATTATCCTAGCATAAGTTCTTAGCAATTAGGTATTGTTCATAACTGATTAGCAATTATATACCGGTTGTAACTTCTCATGAATTAGCTTTGGTTCAAAAACACCTTACTAAAATTGTGAACTACAATTTATTTTTCGCATGTAACTAACTATGATCCCTAAAGTCTTCGGCTTTTTCACCTTCTGATACCAATATTGATTGATATTCTGAATTCATCTTCAATTCTTAACTTAAGTTTTCTTTATTGTTGTTTTATCCCATTATCCACAAGCTGGTGATTGCAGTAAGATGAAAACTCGAGTACAATTTATGTAGCAAAGTTTTGCGGCCCTCATGTCTATAAGCTTATTGTTAATTAAGCTTATCTTCATGCAATGTAGTCTTGGATTATCTCATTTTCTAATCTAGTAAACATGTTTTGTTTGAATCTTTTAATAAAATATTTTTTAAGATATCCTTATTGTAATATATATCAACTCCTTATTAAGAATGGGTATTGCCTAATATTCTACAGGAACAACTTCCGCTATTGTAGCTAGGATAGTTTCTTTACGTACTCATTTGCATTTCTTGGTGTGGTTAAAATATACCTTTTATGGTGTATAAGTACAATATGTAGTGTGGAAATTATAAGTATCTTTATCTTTTGTGTTATTTTCTATATTATTTTGTACATATATTGGCGTTGTTTATGCTTCTAAATGTATTCATTTTCTGAACGTGATCGGCAAAGAACATTGCTCCAAATTGGCTACAACATTATATGATATATACTAGATATGGTGAAGGTAGCAAGAGGGCATTAGGTTTTCTTTGCACCAAGTTCGCATCGATGATGCTAGAGCTTCTTCCTGCTTACAAATGTTAGCTGTCTTTTCAAAACTTAGTGAAATATTTTGATAGATGGTTGATACAGTTAAACCATGCTTTTGTGCAAATTCTGAAATTTTGGTGTTCTTAAGATTTATGTTTTTTATGTACAAACATAACTCCAATATGCATTGTGGGTGTCACAATTAAGTTTCATTTAAATGTTATGGAAAATTCTTGGTGATCTCTTAAATTGCTTTTGGAAACATAATTGGTAGATGTGATCTAATTTCGAATTAATACACGTGATTAACATTCCAAAATTTTTCCAGAGTACGCCATGTGTTTCCTAGGTCAAGCGTACTACTGGTCTTCTTATATGTGCAATCCTATCCATTATTTTCCGAATAGCCAAAAAGTTTCAGAATCTATTTCTATTAGAAAAGCACCAATAACTTTTTTGAATTTGTCCGAGGAGATCTTGACCTCCAGTATGGTGTGATAACTTATATTCTAGATTTAACCTTAGTTATACAAACCCTAGAATCTCTTATATATTATTAACTAATTTCCTTGGATAGCTTGCTTTTGTTGTGAGCACATTTGAAGTTTTTCCAAATATATTTTGAAGTATACAGTAAAAAATGTAAAGTCAATTTTGTTATATGCAGGTGGTTTATGCCAGTCAATGCCTTTACCTTCATTTTTTGTTCTGCACATGGATGGATAGTTAATCAAATCACCAGAGCTCCTGCCCAGGGGCCTCATTGTTGGTTGTTGTTCAGGTGGTAAATATAGAAAAAATCATCAAATACTGCAAATTTAAAATAATGTAACAGAACCTCCTTTTTAGATGTAAATTCAACTATTCAATAACAATGAACATGAACACATTTATATTCTTAAAAGCTTCCATAATTTTTGGTTTGAGTAAAGGTTCAAATTTTACAATTGGTATTTGATATCCAATGTAACATGGAAGACTTGAATTAACATTGTCCAAAATCAAGGCTTTACATTCGTTTGAAACATTTTATGTTCAATATAATTTGTGATGAAACATGTTCTACTTAAATTTTCTGGTATGTACTGGAGAATTCTACAATTATTATTTACGTCAATTTACAATGCAACACCAAGTAGATAATATTTAGTCTTTAATATTAAAATTTTAAGTATTTTCATAATTAATATATTGTGATCATACTATATATTCATTTGAGTTCTTAATGAAATTTCTTCTATGAATAATTTTCTCAACAACATAAAATATTATTAAAAATATTCAACTAGCACTTCCATCAAGCCACATGCACTTGGTGCACAATATATATATATATATATATATATATATATATATATATATAAGTTTTTTCCATTGCAAACGGGTCTGTTTGCACATATCCGTTGCAAACTCAGATCTCAGCAGTTGGAACGAGTTGATGAAGATCCAATGGCTCATATCTGACCCGCCGAAATTCCCCCTACCCCCCTTTCACTGAAGTGGTGAGGAGTATAATGGGTATTTCACCCCATTATACCCCTTGACCTCTTCTTCCATGCTCTCTCTCTCTCTCTCTCTCTCTCTCTCTCTCTCTCTCTCTCTCTCTGTACTTGATGCTAAAATCCAACACCCCCGACCTCTGGCGTGCCTCCTTCTCTGACCCAACCTACTCGCGACCACCTCTCTCTTTCACTCCTCCCCCACATTCTCTCTCATTCCCACTCTCAACCGAAACCTGAACCCCGAAAACCCAACCCCCAAACCTTCGACCCGACCTCCGCCTCCCCCTCCTCCTCATCCCGACTGGCAACATCTCTCTCTCTCTCTCTCACCCTAAATTTTGCTATTATGGTTGGTGGTGGTGGTGCTATCATTATAATTATTATCTTTGTAATTATTTTCATTTTATGCAAGCTACTTTCCATGAGTTACAAATGTGTTGCATAAACATTCAGATTACTTAGTTTTTGTCCACTTTGACCATATTTAAAGAAAAAACTGGAAATTAAAAATTGGAAAGATAAGCACGACCAGTCGGGTATACCTATACAGACACTTTTGCCACCATTAGCAAATGCACCAAGCCGCGTACACTTGGTGCACAGCTAATATATATATATATATATATATATATATATATATATATATATATATATATATATATATATATAACAATTTTAAAATATTTTTAATAAAAAATTAATGAATGAATCCATACAAAATCCTTAAAAATTCCATAATAAATTTCAATAATTCGTACAATGAGTAAAAAATCTTATACAAATTTAGGACCAACCACCAACCTTCCACATCTTAACGTATTATTCTTATTACAAGTAGCATATTTAATCATATCCTCTTGTAAAAAATGTATGGAAAAAGTTGCATCCCCCCCCCCCCCCCCCCAGTTGAGGTTACCTATAACGCTAAAAGTCCATGTAGTCCTTCACCATAAAAAGAAAACAGACGACGAGATTTACCATTAATTTCACACCATATACTGATTCCGTCATGCCCAGCAAAAAAAAGTAACAGATAAGCATATAAGAATTTCAGCAGTTGAATGAGGCAAAAGCTTGACTCACCACATCTATATGAAATTCTTTCTGGTGTTTCCCTACATCAATCTTCAATAATGAGAAAAGCAGGCCTAGAATTATTGCACTTTAAAAAATATATAGAGTTTTGCCAAATGCTCACCAGGTGTTTCATAAAGAAAATAACTACAAGAATAGTCGATCCCATGATAAAAGGAGGCCATGAGATCTACAATTCATGTGTTTTACTCAGTTCCCAATTTAATACACAGAGTAAAGTGGCTAACATTAGGAAAAGATCATTCCAAAACTTGCAAAGTGAACCCATATACTAGCTCCTCATGCTCAAGCAGGCACTGAAGAAGATCCCGGTAGTGGTCAGGATCCAAATTTATAACAGGTTCAGGTTGAAGAGATAACCCCGAAAGCTGAGAGAAAAATATAGGAGGCCATATCTTGTCCAAAAATTGCAGGGATAGTCCCCAAAAAAGGTATAATGCATACCCTGAAACCTGGTACAATCTGATATAAGAGTTCATTTTAGAAAACCAATGTTTGGACATGCAAAACTTGAATACTCAAACACACTGGAAGGAGAAATAATAAGCATAATTAAATTGCAGTCAAAGCTGAAGATATGAACACCCAATTACAGGGAAAAAGATGATTGCTCAAATTTACCTGATAATCGGAATGATTTTCTTCTCCTTAAGTTACAGTTGTAAAGGGAAGAAGCTTGGCCTTCGCTTTCTCCAGAGGAAAAGCAACAAGGGAAAAAATTCTCAGAACAAATTCACATATTTTCAACCCATAAATGCATTGCATTGAATACTCTTATTGATTGGAAACAAAAACAACAATAACAGTCACTCAATGGACAATCTCAAATGCTTGTTACCTAAATCACTTGATAGCTTGGAAGGATCCAGTGGCGCTCCACAGGGACACTTGTTATGTGCAAAACATGTCGGATCTAACTGAGTGTTGCTCCATGTTGGAATCTTGCCACACAACATATTATAGCTCAGATCCAATGTCCATTAATTTACATTGGTTATCTGCTGTGAAATCTCCCCATAAATTTTATTATGACTGATATCCAAAAAGTTGTTAATTTGAACAAAAAAAATTCGATGGCAACTCCAAGATTGAACAATAATTTTCCTAATCCCCAACCCTAATTATTCTACTCACAATCCCAAATTATCAAATACACAAATTAACAAATACCACAAACCCTAATTATTCCACAACTCCAAACCTTAATTATTCTTCTCCCAATCCCAAATTATCATATTTACAAATTAGCAAATTCTCAAATTCTCAAATTCATACCTAGGGTTTGAGAAAGGGAGGAAGATGATGGTCCAGATTGATGACGTGGGAACGGCGACGGGTACTGCAACAACAACGACAACGACAACAGTGACGACGACGGTGAGGTGGGGGCACGGTGGTGGGGGCTAGGATTTGTGAGAGAAAGATTTCTGTGGGGTGAAGGCAACAACATCAGCGAAGTTGGGGGAACGGTGGTCGGGGGAACGACGTCATGTGGGGGGGGGAGCACGGCGACGCGGACTGGAGGTTGACGAGGGGGAGGGGGTGTTGGGTTCGTGAGAAAGAGGGGGGGAAATGAAAAAAATAAATAAATAAATAAAGTGGAAATTTGGGGGGATATTTTAGTGTAAACCCCGATGTTTCTTAAAAAACACCGGGGTACATAATTACACCCGGGTGTTTTATACGAAACACCGGGATAGATAAGTTTTTTTTTTTTTTTTAATTTACATTCTACCCCGGCATTTTTGAAAGCGTCGGGATAAAAACACCGGGGAAGACTTAGACTGTTGTAATGGTGACAGACCCTCTGACGCTCAACTCAGAAATCAAGAAGTATATGAGAGTATTTTTGTGGAAAAATACTGATTACCTGTTTCTAGTGGAGGTAGGGAGTATTTATAGTCGCTTTGGACAATTTCAAGATAATGATTTACCTCTACTTCCCGGTGTTTTAGATTGAATTGGTTATCTCTTCTTTCATGAAGAGATAAGAATGGTTGAGGTGATTGAGTTAAAACTCTTCTCATGATAAGAGATATGATTTTCGAACCGTCTCTTATAAATAATTTTGAGTTCAAATCATATTTAAATAATATGGACTCATTTATTTGGGCTATCATGAGAACCCAGTAAGGCTGATCCGTTTTGGTTTATTGGACGTGAAAGAGGCCCAATTCCCATTTACAAACCTGTTTCTAGTGAAAACTACTATTTTACCCCTGAGAGCTTTATGATTCGTGCCCAATTAGAATGGTCACTATTTGATTCTAAATTTTCCTATATCACAAGCCCCCCACTCCCAAAGACTGTGTTTCGAAGTATTTGAGGAGTCGTTCGCCCGTTTTTAAGGGTTTACAGAACTTATCCGAGTTTTCCAAGACGTTTGAATCGCTAGAGGTGTAACAATGTTATTCTGAGTTTGTAAAATACCCAAAATAATTTTTAAAATTTTCTAACTTTTTTCCAATTTTTAATCATTTTTCGAATTTCTTTTTCAATTTCCAAATTTTAATAATTAACTTTCGAAAATTTTAATTAATTATTCTAAATTAATAATTATTTTTCTCAAAAAGTATTTTTTCTGAATTAATAATTTATTTTATAATTTTGTTAATTATTTTGAATTTGTAATTATTTTTTTCAGAATTTTTAAATAATTGATTCGATTTAATAATTAAATAAATGAATTAACTAAATACTTGATGATGTGGTGAAATTGTAGAGTTGATCATGACATGCGCGAAAATCACGGAGATCGAAAGGCAGAAAAAATGTGTTGACCGTTTACCAGTCAACGATATTTTGCTCTCATTTCGATCAGGTGCAGGTTTGTTCGGCGCACGCTACTGATCATTTGTGATACTTCGGCTGATCGACATGTGTTCGTTGACCATTGACCAATTAATGGGATTTTGCTCCAATTTCAATCAGGGGCACGTTTGTTCGGTGTGCGCCACCGAATGACTTTGATGCTTCGACTTGGTGCCAAATGTCCTTTGACCGTTGTTGACCGATCAACGATGTTTTGCTCCAATTTCGATCGGAGGCACGTTTGTTCAGTGCGCACCACCAAACGCTTTTGATTGTTCGGTTGGGCGCCACGTGGTTATTGACCGACCGGTCAGCAGAGTTTTGCTCTATTTTCGATGAGGGGTACGTTCATTCGGCGAGAGCCTACAAACTACTTTGATGCTTCGGTTGCATGCCAAGTGTCTCGTTGATCGTTGATCGTTAACCAGTCAGCGGAGTTTTGCTCTGATTTCGATCGGGGGCACGTTTGTTCGGCGCGCGACTCTGAACTACTTTTATGCTTTGGTTGCACGCCACATGTCCTGTTGACTGTTGACTGGTTAGTGGAGTTTTGCTCCGTTTTCGACCGGGGGCACATTTGTTCTGCGTGCAACTCCGAACTACTTTGATGCTTCTGTTGCACGCCACGTGTCCCATTGACCATTGGTCGTTTACCGATCACCAGAGTTTTGCTCCATTTTCGATCAAGGGCACGTTTGTTCGGCACGCGAATCCAAACTATTTTGATGCTTCGGTTGCACGTCATGTGTCCCATTGACCATTGACCATTGACCGAGGGGAGCCCAAACGACGGGGTTCACCCCTATATATGCCCCCCCTCCTTCACTTCTCTATAGAACCGGGGACTAGAAACCACCAACTGGTGGAATGCCCTAGGAGCAAAGCGGTACTAGTATAGGTTCTGAGAGCCCTAGGTACGACCTCCTACCCGTAAGTGTATGAAGACATGTGGATTACACCACAGTTTGCTAACGAGAGGAACAATATGAAAGAGGCATGGTACATTGCCATCGTTACTACCACCTGAGTTTTTTGGCTAGACAGAAAACTTTTACTTCTGTAGGACTCATAATGGTATTTCTATAATTTAAAATCTATAATGCATATGATCTCTCTTTGGGATACAGTAGCGGCACCGGGTCCTAGGGGTAGGATTGCCAGAACCTTCCAGGTGGACGAGAAAAACGACGATAGGAGATTGTGATCGGTCCTATGCTGGATTGAGGAGTGCAGTTGTTCCCACCCTCCAGGGACTTGCTCGAGGGAGCCCATTAGCATGTATTCTGCCATAGCACATACATATACTTGTTATGTAGTTACTGTCTGATCACTAGTCCCACCCTCCCATGCAGTTGGAGGTTTTATATTTTATTTCATGTTTATCATCTTTGTACAATTTTTCGGCTCTACGGAATTGTTTTGTTAACTGCTTATTATTAAAACTGGGTGGCCATACTCCACCTTTTCTTTTAAAAAAATATCAAAGCATGGGAAGAAGCTGCCCACCAAAACTTGGTCAAGAAATCTATGACTAGGAACGACGTCACACAACTATTGAACGACTTGTTGTCTTTGGAGACCCCTTTCCAGAACCAAGATACTATGGATCCAACACAGAAGCCCAAGTGTCTTGTTTCCCTCCCTTGCAAATATGACTCAATAGATTCCTATCAGCCCTCTCCATTTGGATGGAAAACTTTCCACCACAACTTTCTAAGGAGGGCCAAGTTTATATCTCACTGATCAATGATTCCTAGTCCATGAATTTTCTTCATGCAAGTTTTGTTCGCATCAGCTCCCTTCCATAAGAAACAATAGATCCTATGAATTACTCATCTTATCATTTCAAAGAAGGACATGAAATAGATTGAGAGGTTGGAAAGAACAAAGTTGATAAGGGTCACTCTTCCCCCAAACAAAAGGGATCTTTCCACCTTATTACCTTGGCTTCTACCCAATCAATTGTCGACAGCCAATCTGACTTCTTCAATTTACCTGGTCTAATTGGAAGCCCCAGTTATGTGATAGGGAAGTTATCGAGTTTGCAGTTTAGCTTTTTCCTCCTCGACATGCATAAAAATAGGAATAAGAGCGCCCTTGTAGAAGTTGACTCGTAGCCCAGACCAGACATTGAAACAATATAATGTTCCTTTGAAGGTGATGGTTTCCCCTTGTACCCCGTTTCCAAATAGTAAGATGTCATCTGCGTATTGTATAATAGTGCACCTTGAACGATTTCTTCTCCTAGAAACTGGGGAGATCCATCCAGCATCTTTGAAATTATCCAACATGGACTTAAGGACGTCTGCAACAATTGTAAATAGGAGGGGTGATAGTCAGCCCCCTTGTCTTAGTCTTCGTTTACTGAGAATGGTTGACCTGTTATCCCATTAACCAAGACATACGTCGTACTAGTATTTATCCGATGGCATATCCATCTGATTCACCTTTCCCCAAAACTTCTACCTCTGAGTGCTTCGAGCAGACAGTCCCACTCAACCGAATGGTACGCTTTCTCAAAGTCTAGCTTGAACATATAGCTCCTGTCATTTGAGATATGGCATTGATGAAGTGTTTCCTCCGTTGTGGCTATGCAGTCCAGGATGCATCGCCCCTTGATGAAGCCAGTCTGTTCATTACTAAACAACCTGTGCATTGTCCCTCATAGTATGTTAGCGAGGATCTTGGTGATTATCTTAACCGAGCAGTTGAGAAGACAGATGGGGCGGTGGTCCCCCATACTTCACAAGTCCTCCTTCTTTGGGATAAGTGTAGTACCCTGTATTTTTAAATTTTTTTAAAAATATTTATAAATAAATTTAAATGATTTTTGGAGATTTAATAAATATTTTTCTGAAAATTTATCTTTTTACACGTGCAAAACACGTGAAAATATTTTTTTGGAAAGTTCAAAGTCAAAAATTGTTTTGGGGAAACTCATTATTTATTATTTGAGATTATTTGTGATTTTTCTAGATTTTTCTAGATTTTTCTGATAATTATTCGACCTATTTGTAAATATTACAAAAAGAATGACTTTTGTTCAAAATTGCCAATGGGAGTGAAATCTATAGATTTTTGAATTTTTGGGCTTGGTATAATGCCTAGTCAACTCAGGGTTAAAAAGTTTACTTTTTGGTTTTGATGAATTTGATTTATTTTACAAGTTTCGATAAAAGATGATCTTTTTGCAAAATTGTCATTTTGAGGGGTAAAAGTGCAAATTCATTTTCTAGGCCTTTTAAACAGTGCCGACTGACTTTATGATAGTTTTTTTTGTTTTTGAATCTCAAATAAATTGGTTTTATCAAGTTTCCAAGTATATGGATCTATATATGTAAAGATGTGTTTTAAAAGGAGTATTTCTACAAATGTGTTCAAAACCCTAAAACCTTGGATCCGGGCCTATTTAAGGGTGGAGTGCAGCCGTCTTTTGCTGCACAACACAAGGGATTTCATTATTTTATTTTCTTGGAGTTTTAAAGCAAAAGATCTTGGATTTCTTGCGAATGAGGGATTTTCGTATTGCTTTATTATCTTCGTTTGATCTCTTCAACAAGGTGAGTGACATGTTTTGTTTTGTTTTGTTGTATGTATGTTGTACGTGATGATCTATCGATTAGAAAGCATGCTAGGAGTTTGTATGATGATATATGATGTTTTGATGAGTAGATGAATTAAAAGTGAACCCTTTCATAAAACTATATTATTGATAATTGAAACCCTAATTTGTTGACTTGAGATTGTTAAAGAACTGAGTAGAAATCATGAGTAGGATGTTTTCCTTCATATACTTGCTGTCTTAACTTATCATGATGTGTAGTATGATGATATTGCATAAAAGTGGATAAAAAGATTACCTTTACCTGTGTATAAATGCATAACTCTATTTGGGGGCTTTTCGTTGAGTAGAAACTTGATTAGTGATTGCTATAATTGCTCATATGTATGGACAAATTATTATGGATGATTGTGGATGAATTTAATGGCTATTGGATCTAAGAATTAAGTCTTAGAGTTTTGAGAAAAGGGGGTTTAGATTTGGATCTATGCATTATGATCAATTTGGGGATTTCGTGATTTTGTGAAGTTTTGAGAAGTTTTCAATTGGATATGATTAGTTTTAGTACTGAGATTAAATCTAAATATTTCACTATTTCTAATTGATGAGTTTTGAAGTTTTTTTGGCGCACAAACATACACATACATTTGTACATAAATATCTTTTTTCATTGTTTTTGTAGAAATTGGATTTTTGTGTGTTTTGTAGAATTTTGATTGAATCTTAATTATTTCGGCATTGATATGGTTTGGAACATAATACGAAGTTATTTGATGTATGATTGATTCTTAAAAACTTTAGTTTTGATATATGCACACATTCATGTTTTATTTTGAAGGAAAATTTTTATCAATTCAAAGTGATTTTGATTGGTTTTTATGGACTTTTATATACTCTACAAGTCGTATTTGAACATCAGAATTGTACCGTTTACAGATTTGGTTTTTACAAAGTAAAACCCCGTATCGGTTGAAATGTGCACAACTAAAACTGCAGTGTGGAGGTCTAACAGTCGACCGACCAATGTCGACAGTCGACTGTCGGGGTCCTAGCTGAAGTATTTTCTTGAGTCTCGAATTTCCCACGGGACAGTCGACTGGATAGCTTATACATTCGCCTGTCTCTGCTCTGAATTAATGTTTTCTCTAAGTGTTGGAATTTTTCTGCAGGACAATCGACTGTCCAGATTACACAGTCGACTGCTACTGCTATGATTGTGGTTTTCTTGAGTCTTCGAATTTTTTCGCGGGACCGTCGAATGGCTAAAGTATGCGGTCGACTGTCACTGCGTTGCTTGATGTTTTCTTGAGTTTGGGTTTCACGCAGGACAGTCGACTGATTACTTTATGAAGTCGACTGCTACTGCTCTGCTTGATGTTTTCTTGAGTTTTCTGATGCTTCTTCTGAACGATTGTTCTTTCAATATTATATTGTTTTAAAAGATGTTTTTCATTGTTT
This sequence comes from Hemerocallis citrina, assembly GCA_017893485.1. NCBI lineage: Eukaryota > Viridiplantae > Streptophyta > Magnoliopsida > Asparagales > Asphodelaceae > Hemerocallis > Hemerocallis citrina. Next base: position 51,163 of record JACEHZ010000464.1, on the reverse strand, counting down.
ACAGAGAATTATATTGTATTTACGATGGAGTTTTAAATATATTCTGTAACGCCCCTGCCCCTAGCTCAGACAATTTTATACAATTTAGAAAACAAATTAGATCTATGTAGTACAACTGCCCACCACAGGGTGCCTCTCAAAAGGTGGGTAACCGAATTGGTGACTCTTGATCATAGGCTATTATATTTATATATTATTTTATTATGCTATATTACCGATATGGGACTTGAACACTTCTTTCCTTGTTCTCTCTCATCCGAGAGTAACACAGAAGCATCTGTCTTCAAATGTGCAGGTGGGCCCCCATGAAGAATTTTCACGTCAACATGGCATTACAATAGCACTACTTTGCTGTTAATAGCTCGTGCCCCCCCCCCCCCCCCCCATTCCATGCATTTCAACATAATTTCAATATGCATCCATGCATATTATGAAACCAAATAGCAATCATATACTATATATTTTTCAACATATATACATATATATTATTTCGAAAACTACGGGGTGTTACACCCCCCCCCCTTCAGAAATTAGCGTCCTCGCTGAGCACGGGCATGCACAACCTAGTGCAGGATCTCCTTTCTAGCCGATGTGGAGTGGAGTACCATGATTCTGCTAACTGCACCGTATCCTCCATCTCAGGAGGCAGACATCTTGCCCACACCCACACTCGGTGTCGAAAGTCGGCTCTGATACCATCTGTAACGCCCCTGCCCCTAGCTCAGACAATTTTATACAATTTAGAAGACAAATTAGATACTATGTAGTACAACTGCCCACCACATGCTGCCTCTCAAAAGATGGTTAATCGAATTGGTGACTCTTGATCATAGGCTATTATATTTATATATTATTTTATTATGCTATATTACCGATATGGGACTATTTGAACACTTCTTTCCTTGTTCTCTCTCATCCGAGAGTAACACACAGAAGCATCTGTCTTCAAATGTGCAGGTGGGCCCCCATGAAGAATTGCCACGTCAACATGGCATTACAACAGCACTACTTTGCTGTTAATAGCTCGTGGGCCCCCCTCCATTCCATGCATTTCAACATAATTTCAATATGCATCCATGCATATTATGAAACCAAACAGCAGCCATATACTATATATTTTTCAACATATATACATATATATTATTTTGATAACTACGGGGTGTTACACAAGTGTAACACCCAGCAAAATTGGAAATGACAATTTTGTCCTTGTGTGTTACACACATGTATTTTGTAACATGTTTTCACTACGTATTTGGATTTCTGTCTGTTTATGCATTCTCAGTATTGATTTTATCCTATTTGAGTCAACTAAAATATATAATATTTTAATCGATGTATTTTTACGTGCTTTTTACGTGTTTTTGATGCACGTATCGATTATGTGTTTCCACCGCTACGTGCAATATTTTCTATATGTTTAAATTATTTATTTTATGTATTCAAATCCATTTTATAAAATGGAAATTCATTTTCTCCATTTTGATTAAAGTAATTTTGTACTTGTAATGCACGTGTTTTTCATGTACGTAGTGATTACATCGTGAAATATATATAAAATTAATAAATATATTTTCTTAAATTTTTTCGGTTATATTTTAATAATTTTCCATTGATAAAATCTATTTTGCATTTTTGATATTTTCCGTGCAACGCACGTGTTTGTTTCGATGCGCGTATTTGGGGGTATTTTTTCTCTCTATGAAGTTCATAAAATGTGTGCGCATTTATTTTATTTGTGCATCAAGCATTATAAAAAAGAAATTATTAAGCAAATTGTTACATACACAATATATATATATATATATATATATATATATATATATATATATATATATATATATATATATATATATATATATATATATATACCCTATTTCCCTTCCTTTTTTTCCGTGCTCTGTCTACTCCCATCCAGCATGACCACCCTCCCACTGTGGCCTACTTTACCTACCAGTCATTTGAACATATATATCTATATGTATATGTATATGTGAGAGCATCCACAGTCGTTTCTCATAATTCTCATATTCTCATTTTTTGAGAATAATATGAGAAATGAGCTCTGCAGTCGTTTGCTATTTTCTCAAAAAATAGCAGACGATCTACAGTGCATTCTCATATTTGAGAAGTCGCGCAGCGAATATAGAAATATAGAGGACGATACATGATGTCTCGTCGTTTTTTTTTTTTTTTTTAATGGCTCGGACGATACAAGATGTATCGTCCTTGCCGAATTTTGCAAAAAAAAAATTGGGAAACACCTCCAACGGGACATCATGTCCCGTTTGATCATTGATCGGCCGGGACATGATGTCCCGTCCGAGGGCTTCCCAGTTTTTTTTTTTTTTTTTTTGGTTTGTTTTTGGATTCTTTTTAAGGAACGATACATGATGTATCGTTCAAACAAAAAATAAGAAATTTTTGGCAATTATGACTACAGACCATACATCCAATTCCATTCTTATTCTTTTCATTTTGCCTAAAAGTAAGAAACCCCACTGTGGATGCTCTGACCAAATATAAATGCATGCATGAAGAGTTGGAGTGGGCCTTTACTGTGCTTTCTAAATGAAGGGATGGTCGGTTTGGGAGTGTAAGGGGTGACCGGTTTTGTATGTGGAGAGGGTGGGGGTTATATTTTTTGAAGAGGTGGAGATGTGAGTTGGCGGCTATGGGAGTTAGGGTAGTGAAGAGTTGGAGAATTAAGAGAATAATTTATTAGGAGGAGAATTATGCAATTTGAACCCTCACATTGACCTATAAATACACCCTCATTTTTCTTCTCTTGCCACACCTAAACTAAACAAAATAAAGAGAGAAAAGAGAGTATTTCTTGTGCATTGGAGGCTTGCTAGGAGGAGAAGGACAAGGAGGTGCTAGTTGGAGCTAGGAGCTAGAAGAGGTCTTTTCATCCTTAGTTGCTACTCTCCATAAGAGGTGGGTGGTTTCTTACTTTCTAAATGTAGAGAATGCATGCTTAAATTTATGAATGAGCAGTATAGATTAAACATGATGTGATGTATGTCAACAAAATCCATGTTAATATAGTCTACCATGAATGAAGAAATCTTGTTGTGATTGAGTAACTAAATGTCACCATTGATAATTAGAAAGAAGAGTATTGACAAAAGAATTTATGCCATGAACCATGCTAGTATGTTTGTAAATTTATGTACATGTCATTTGTAAGAAAATGTGTAGAAACAATGTTATATTCTTGATAATTAGAAAGAAAGATATTTGAATTTATGTCATGAATCACACTAGTATACTTGATAAAATGTACATGTCAAAATATATAACATTTTGTTAAAATTCTCTTTTGGAAACAAATTGTAGTTAAGTTCATTTTGAGAACAAATAAATCTTATAAAGTGATTAAAAAGAAATATATGGCTAATTTTTGGAATGATGCAAATTTATGGTTATTAAAGAAAGGAAATAATATTTTCTTTATTGACACAAAGTCTAAATTATCAACAAAAAAATTCGTAATTTACTGTTCTTGTGAAAACCCAGTATGAATGGGAAAATTTTGATCAAGTTAAAAGATTAGAACAATTGAACAATCGAGTTTGTGAAAAGAAGTGAATAACAATACAGTTGAACAAAAGCACATTAGTAGGTTTTCATAACAGAAATTGCTATTGGACTTATTGGTTAATGGAGGCCCCTTAAGGCTGTTACTGTAGCGCGCTTGTGCTTAGTGGGTCGCGAGTTCGAACACTGGTAACCCCTTCTTTTTTTTATTTTCAGTTTTTATATAGAAACAGAGAAACATGGGTCTATGGTAGGTTCGGCCTACATTTATAACACAAAGCCCACATGGGCTTAGTGGCTAGTGGGGCTGGCTTTGGGCGTTATGGGTTGCTGTGCGGGTTGCCTGGTTCGAAACCTGGGGTGCCCCTTTTGTTTTTTTTGGGTTTTGATTAATATTAAGGGTGTCATGATGCTAGAAAGAAATTTGGGGAAAATTGTATTATTCTTATAAAATTATATGAAATTTATTAGGAATAATTCCAGAAATTTTCATGGATTTTTGAGAAATAAAATGAAAATTGAGATAGGAAAATAAATTATGTGACTTCAAATTATTATTTGAGAATAGAACTTTCTTTTGTGAAAAAGAGTAAAATATTATTATCGTGAAGTTATTTCTCTTGAAGAAATTACACTCTTATTTTGTTTAAAAAATATTTTTGAAGTGATTTGAGACATTGTATGAGCTTGAATTTGTTCATAAGATTTCATGTGATGAAATGATGTTCTTGAAAAGAATTATTTGCTTCTAAAGATTATGAATGAATAAAAGGATCATGAATAGTGACAAAACTAAGATTACTTCTTGAATAAAGTGTTAAGACAAGACATTGATCATTTGTGAATAAGTTGAAGATGAGAATATTTATGTTTAAGACATGTTTATTGGAGGGTATGAGTACCCATGAAATCGAGTACATGAAAAGTTGTGATATAGAGGTGTAGTGAGACCCCGGGTACCGGTAAGTTAAATTAAATGATTGATATATTTTGAGATATGGCTATGGAGCTATCACGGTTTTGTGATTAAGTCTGGTAGGGGGTTAAAGCTAACTGTAGGGGTTGTAATTGATTCATGTCTTGAACTTAAGAATTAGGCACATAAGTGAAGATGTGGTAAAACTTGGGCAAACGTAAGTGGGGCTCTCTATATGGTCGGGCGGTGGTCTTACTGCGGCGGTTCACCGGGACTATAAACCCAGTCGGGCGGTGTACTCCGAGACTGTAGTTACCTCGTGGGAAACGAGCTTTTATTTTAAATCCGGGAGTAGCCAGGCGAATAGTTTGTCGTACTCCAGTGTATATACGTATACCAAGACTAGAGGGGCACTTGCGGGAGGTTCGCATGACGAGGAGTCTATATAACAGTCGGGCGGGGGTCTTGCTGCGGCGGTTCTCCAGGATTAGGATCCATACTTGTGGAACGTCTCAACTTTGTTTTATTACTGAGTAGTTTTTCATGGCGGGGGATCGAACCCTTAAATGTGGAGTACGTAGGTGCTTGCCCTCGGACCTATATAGTATGGGATGCATAGAATCCGAACAAATATGCATTAGTGTCATTTTAGAATAAAATATCTGCATTAGGCATTAAGGCATCGCATACACTTACATGTTTAGTGTAGTCACATTTGACACTTTATTGTTCATTCAAATTTTGGTTTGTTAAAGTACTGAGATCATTATATGTACGGCATAGAGAGGATGGACGAGTATAACATTTTCGTCAGTTGTAAGTGACTGACGTGCCCACAGCTTATTATGCAGGTAATGGACTTTTCATGAAGAAGTAAAGATGTTATGATGCTGTTGATTAATTACATTGATAAAGTTGTACAAGTTGTGTATTATTTTTCTTATTGTAATTCATTTGATTTTTCGCTGTGTATAAAAATGTAAAGAACTCTGATGTATTTAAATTTTCTTGTAAAATTGTACGAAGTGAAGTGTAAAGATCCTGTGGAATCTCGAATTCGGTCTTATTTGGAATTCGGGGCGTTACTTATTCTTTTGGACCTTATTTGAGTTATATGTGTTTTCAAAGGAATTGAGGTTTTGGAATTTGGGGCATTACTTATTCTTTTGGTTTTTTCTGTTATTTGATGGATTTAATATTTTATTTGGATTCTGGAATTTTATATAAGATTTGGATTTTTGTTGATTTAAGAAGTTTCTTCATATAATCGTTTTGACGATGGATTTGTAAATTTTATTGAAAGTTTTCTTCTTGATGGAAGAGTTGTGAATCTCTAGGAGTTGAGTGGGAGTCCTGTGAACAGGCAGATGAGATTTGTTGAATTAGACCAGGTGGGTCTTGGGGTTGTTGTTTAGTGTTTAAGTCCGGCAGGATAAACTAACTCTAGAGATGAGGCTTTTTGTGTTTTAATAATAACCAACTTAAGGACAGAAACTAGTGGAGATGTGATGGAACTTGGGAAACGTAACTATATGCTCTGGTCTGTTAGTCCAACGGATGCATTCCAGGACTGTTTGTTGTTCTGTCTCGAGAAGACATTTGTATGTTCGCATGTCGAGGATCTGCAGGCTTATTCACGAGCATGCAGGGTGCATTCGCGTGTCGAGGGTCGGCAGTCCTATTCATGGAATGTACCTGGTGTATCTACACGTTGAGGGCCTTGCAAGCCTATTCGTGGGGTACACGGTTAGGAGGTGATTCTCCAGTTGTTGAGCTATTTTTACATGATACTTGCGTGTCGAGGGCTGTGGTGCCTATTCGCGGAGTATTCTGAATCTTGTTTCCATCACCATAGTAGAATTAGTTGCATAATGAGGGATCTAACCCTATAAAGTGGAGAACGTTAAGAGCTTGCATCGGACCTATGTAGTAGGAAATGCACAGAATCCGACAAGTATGCATTAGAGAGTCAGCATGTAGCTATTGTGTTTTCTTGACTTGGTTTTATGCTTGTGTTTTTCTGTTTTTCCTACACTTGACACTTAGGGTAGATTCACTTGTTGTTTTCATGTATTACTTAATACTATCTTATATTCCTTGATATTTTCATGATTTATTTATTGCTATTTCATACTTCATTCATTATCACTGTTGATATGCATTGCTTATAAATTTATTCTTCATGTTTATTCATGTTACTTTTCTTTAACGTCACTCACACCGTTATGGCTGACCTCTGTAGTTTTGGGGGTTAAAGTTATCTCTAGACTTATATTTTACAGGTAGGTGCTTATAGCTTGGGATTTGGATGCTTGAGATAGAATGATGTTATGGCTTATATAAATTGTAAAAGAAGTGTTGTAAAAGAAAAAGTTTGTTATTCAAGGTGTTTGTATTCCGCTGTGTTTTGTAAACAGGTGATGTAATAAAAGTTGAAATGAAAATTATCTGTGTTTTTGGCTATGTTTACTATTGCAATTAAGTTGATGCTGAGAATTGTGCCACGTATTTCTGAGATATCATATTAGAAATTCAGGGCGCTACAGAGATTGGTATCAGAGCATGCTTCAATAGTAATAATAGACATAGTATGAAAACAAACCTAGGTGTGGACACTAGAGCGTGAGTACATAGGCGTGGACATTAGAGTGTGAGTATCACATAGAGTTAGAACGTGATGTTTTGGTTTGGGGTATGGTTGGGGTTTTGCCATGGGATATAGATATGGATGTGAATTGTGTTGTGATGATCTAACTTTATCCTCATTTTGCAGTATTCTGTAGAATGGCAGGACCCAGGACCAGGAATGGTGATAATGGTGATGGGGCTGAAGGTTCCCATAGGGCTGGACTTGATCTTGAGACTTAGATTGCCAGGGTGTATCAGACCTTGAACACATTCATGGTAGCTAATATGGCACAGAATCAGAATCAGAATCAGAATCAGGAAGTTGGTCCAGTGTTTGTTAACGCTGATCCAATCAAGCAGGTTAAGTCCTTCAAGCGGATAAAACTGCCTGTGTTTGAGGGGCAGTCTGATCCAGATAGAGCTGATGATTGGATTAGGCAGATGGAGATGGTCTTCGAAGTCTTGGAGACTCCAGCAGTCAATAAGGTGAAGTTGGCTGCAATGCAGTTAAAGAAGGATGCTGGCATCTGGTGGCAGTCAGTGAAGAGGACCTTTGGAGATCAGCAAGTGACTTGGGAGGCTTTTCTGGATCAATTCAGGGATCGTTTCTTTCCTCTAAATATTCAGGAGAAGAAGGCAATAGAATTCTTGAATCTGCGGTAAGGCAGCATGATAGTGCGCAAATATGAGACTAAGCTCGCTCAGCTGTCAAGGTATGCACCGGAGCTGATTGTGGATGAAGCAAAGAAGGCCAAGAAGTTTGAGCAGGGCTTGAGGCCGAATTTGAGGTCGAGGATGATTCCATTGGGCATCAGGAGGTTTGATAAGCTGGTCAAGAGAGCAGCTATGACAGAAAAAGACATGGATCAATTCCAGAAGAACCAAGAGACCTGGAACAGGGACAAGAGGCCAACAGTTAGTCAGAGTTGGAAGGAGTTCCCAGTGAAACACGGCAAGTTCAGTGGACCAGTGCAGAAGGCGCCCACAGTTCAAGGCGTGACTTGTTTCAACTGTGGAGAGACAGGTCATTATCAAGTAGCATGCACCAAGCCTCGAAAGGCACAGATTTGTTATCAGTGGGGTCGTGAAGGGCATATCCGACCAAACTGTCGGCAGCTGAAGAAGGATGGTGTAGGCGGAGGCAAAGTTCAGAGGCAGGGGCGAGTGTTCGCATTAACTGGGGAGGATGCAGGTAACTCAGGGATGTGATCCAGGGTGTGCAAGGATTTTGAATTCATTCATTTTATATTAAGTAAAACTTTATTTGAGAATAAATTGGAGATTTGAGTATCAATTTTCATGTAACAAAATTTATTTTGGTTAATGGAATAAAAGCAGAAGTTTTATTTAATACTGGTTCTTTGCATACATTTGTGTCGCCCCATTATTTTTGCAAGCTTTAGGTGTGGAACCTAAGGTGTTTCCAGGCAGGGTCTTGGCGGTGGCAACACCATCAGGGGAAGAGCATTCCATGCACTTGACAGAGGTATTACAAAAGTTTCAGGACTGTAACTTGTATGCCAAGCTGTCGAAGTGTGAGTTTTGGAAGTTTGAGGTGGCTTTCCTTAGCCATGTCCTTTCTAAGGAGGGAGTGGCCATTGATCCTCGGAAGGTTGAAGCAGATTGTGGAAGGTCAGAGTTGGATGCAGGAGTTCAGAGGTTATTGCAACAGGTTTTCGAAGTCAAGTTATCTGAGTTGCGCAGCGGAAGGTTTTTCCTGAAACCTTTGTATGATTGTGTTCCTTCTGTGTGTTTGAATTCCTTTGTTGGAATGTATTCTTTGTGCAATTGTATTTCTTAAACTATGTTTCCATTTATGAGATTTCAATTCTTTTTGCTTGTTTTGTTTGGACCCTATTAGTAGTAGTTCTGAGGATAGAACTATTCTAAGGAGGAAGTGATGTGGTACCCCGTATTTTTAAATATTGTTTTAAGATTTATAAATAAATTAAAATGATTTTCGGAGATTTAATAAATATTTTTCTGAAAATTTATCTTTTTACACGTGCAAATGTTTTCTTGGAAAGTTCAAAGTCAAAAATTATTTTGGGGAAACTCATTATTTATTATTTGAGATTATTTGTGATTTTTCTAGATTTTTCTGATAATTATTGGACCTATTTGCAAATATTACAAAAAGAAGGACTTCTGTGCAAAAATGCCAATGGGAGTGAAAACTCTAGATTTTCAGATTTTTGGGTTGGGTATAATGCCTATTCAATTCAGGGTTAAAAAGTTTACTTTTTGGTTTTGATGAATTTGATTTATTTTACAAGTTTCGATAAAAGATGATCTTTTTGCAAAATTGTCATTTTGAGGGGTAAAAGTGCAAATTCCTTTTCTGGGCCTTTTAAACAGTACCGGCTGACTTTATGATGGTTTTTTTTGTTTTTAAATCCCCAATAAATTGTTTTATCAAGTTTCCAAGTATATGGATCTATATATATAAAGATGTGTTTTAAAAGGAGTATTTATGCAAATGTGTTCAAAACCCTAAAACCTTGGATCCCGGCCTATTTAAGGGTGGAGTGCAACCATCTTTCGCAGCACAACACAAGGGATTTCATTATTTTATTTTCTTGGAGTTTTAAAGCAAAAGATCTTGGATTTCTTGCGAAGGAGGGATTTTCGTATTGGTTTATTATCTTCGTTTGATCTCTTCAACGAGGTGAGTGACATGTTTTGTTTTGTTTTGTTGTATGTATGTTGTACGTGATGATCTATCAATTAGAAAGCATGCTAGGAGTTTGTATGATGATATATGAAATTTTGATGAGTAGATGAATTAAAAGTGAATCCTTTCATGAAACTATATTATTGATAATTGAAACCCTAATTTGTTGACTTGAGATTGTTAAAGAACTTAGTAGAAATCATGAGTAGGATGTTTTCCTTTATATACTTGCTATTTTAACTTATCATGATGTGTTGTGTGATGATATTGCATAAAAGTGGATAAAAAGATTACCTTTACCTGTGTATAAATGCATAACTCTATTTGGGAGCTTTTCGTTGAGTAGAAACTTGATTAGTGATTGTTATAATTGCTCATATGCATGGACAAATTATTATGGATGATTGTGGAGGAATTTAATGGCTATTGGATCTAAGAATTACGTCTTGGAGTTTTGAGAAAAGGGGGTTTAGATTTGGATCTATGCATTATGATCAATTTGGGGATTTCGTGATTTTGTGAAGTTTTGAGAAGTTTTCAATTGGATATGATTGTTTTAGTACTGAGATTAAATCTAAATATTTCACTATTTCTAATTGATGAGTTTTGAAGTTTTCTTGGCGCACAAACATACACATACATTTGTACATAAATATCTTATTTCATTGTTTTTGAAGAAATTGGATTTTTGTGTGTTTTGTAGAATTTTGATTGAATCTTAATTATTTCGGCATTGATATGGTTTGGAACATAATAGGAAGTTATTTGATGTATGATTGATTCTTAAAAACTCTAGTTTTGATATATGCACACATTCATGTTTTATTTTGAAGAAATTCATCAAAAAGCTATTTTATCAATTCAAAGTGATTTTGATTGGTTTTTATGGACTCTTATATACTCTACAAGTCGTATTTGAACATATTAGAATTGTACCTTTTACAGATTTGGTTTTTATAAAGTAAAACCTCGTATCGGTTGAAATGTGCACAACTAAAACTGCAGTCTGGAGGTCTGACAGTCGACCGACCAATGTCGACAGTCGACTGTCCGGGTCCTGGCTGAAGTATTTTCCTGAGTCTCGAATTTTCTTGCGGGACAGTCGAATGACTAGCTTATATAGTCGACTTTTTTGCTCTCAATTAATATTTTCTTTAAGTGTTGGAATTTTTCTGCGGGACAGTCGACTGTCCAGATTACACAGTCGACTGCTACTGCTCTGATTGTGGTTTTCTTGAGTCTTCGAATTTTTTCGCGGGACAGTCGACTGGCTACAGTATGCGGTCGACTATCACTGCGCTGCTTGATGTTTTCTTGAGTTTGGGTTTCACGCAGGACAGTCGACTGATTACTTTATGAAGTCGACTAGGACCTTATTTGAGTTATACGTGCTTTCAAAGGAATTGATATTTTGTGATATTCTACAACCTAAAAATATGGTTTTCAGTTATTTGATGGATTTAATATTTTATTTGTATTCTGGAATTTTGTATAAGATTTGGATTTTTGTTGATTTAAGAAGTTTCTTCATATAATCGTTTTGACGATGGATTTGTAAATTTTATTGAAAGTTTTGGTCTTGATGGAAGAGTTGTGAATCTCTAGTAGTTTAGTGGGAGTCCTGTGAACCGATAGATGAGATTTTTTTATTTAGACCAGTTGGGTCTTGGGGTTGTTGTTGAGTGTTTAAGTCCGGCAGGATACACTAACTCTAGAGATGAGGCTTTTTGTGTTTTAATAATAACCAACTTAAGGACGACACTAGTGGAGATGTTATGGAACTTGGGAAACGTAAGTATATGCTCTGGTCTGTTGGTCCAACAGATGCGTTCCAGGACTGTTTGTTGTTCTGTCTCGAGAGTACATTTGTATGTTCACATGTCGAGGGTCTGTAGGTCTATTGACGGAGCATGCAGGGTGCATTCGCGTGTCGAGGGTCGGCAGGCCTATTCACAGAATGTACCTGGGGTATCTACACGTTGAGGGCCTTGCAAGTCTATTCGTGGGGTACACGGTTGGGAGGTGATCCTCCAGTTGTTGAGCTATTCATACATGATGCTTGCGCGTCGAGGCCTGTGGTGCCTATTCGCGGAGTATTCTGGATGTTTTTTCCATCACCGTAGTAGGATTAGTTGCATAATGAGGGATCTAACCCTATAAAGTGGAGAACGTTAAGGGCTTACACCGGACCTATGTAGTATGGAATGCATAGAATCCGACAAGTATGCATTAGAGAGTCTGCATGTAGCTTTTGTGTTTTCTTGACTTGGTTTTATGCTTGTGTTTTCCTATTTTTCCTACACTTGACACTTAGGCTAGATTCACTTGTTATTTTCATGTATTACTTAATACTATCTTATATTCCTTGATGATTTCATGTTTTACTTATTGTTATTTTCCATTTCATTTATTCTTGCTGTTAATAAATGTTGTTGATGACTCTATGTTTTATGATTTATTTATGTTGTTTTCTTTTTATGTCAGTCACACCGTTATGGTTGGCCTCTGTAGTTTTGGGGGTTAGGGTAATCTCTAGCCTCATATTTTACAGGTTGTTGCTTATAGCTTGGGATTTGGATGCTTGAGATATAATGATGTTATGGCTCATGTAAAATTGTAAAAGAAAGTGTTGTAAAAGAAAGATTGTAATTCAAGGTGTTTTGTATTCTGCTGTATTTTGTAAACAAGTATTGTAATAAAAGTTGAAATAAAAATTATCTGTGTTTTTAGCTACGTTTACTATTGCAATTGAAGTTGATGCTGGGAATTGTGTCACGTATTTCTGAGATATCATATTGGAAATTCGGGGCGCTACAATAAGAACAACTTCTGATAAGTTAAATCCACTCAGTTTGAGTCTATGCTCATAAAACACTGCCAGAACCGCTAACAAGTCACCTTTGATATCCCCCCCCCCCCCCCCCCCCCCCCCCCGCGAATGTGTGATAGAAAATAAACTGAAACCCATCAAGATCTAGCGCTTTCTCTTTGCCCATCTGCGACATGGCCTCCTTGACCTCCTCCTCTATGAACGGTGCTTCAATAGCTACCATGGCATGTATAAGGTCATCTGACCTATCCTGCCACAACTCTTCTTCGAGTGGCATCATATAGTCTCTTTTACCTCCGAAAAAAACTCTTGTAGTGATTCTGGAAGACCTATTTTACTTCCTCCTCCACTCGAACACTAGTCTCTATCTGCATCAAGAGGACAAGATTGGATCTCTGGCGCGCACTAGCTGCACAATGGAAGAATGATGTATTCGCATTAGCGAGCGATGTCCTCCATAAAGTTTTGATTGTCGAGTTCACTCTACTTGCATGAGGTCCCTAGCCTCCTCCACTTTTTCAGTTCATCGATGCCTTCCAAAAGAGTCTCTTTGGTTCTCCAAATTGTCGCAAACCTGGTGCGGTGACTGTATTCTACAAATTTTCTCACACCAAACCACTGCTTCTTCTGTTCCCCGAGTGGGAAGAGCCCAATTTTCAATATCCGGATGGTGAAAACCTTGAATTTCAAGTCATGCCTTCTAAAACCTGAATTCCGTCCATTTCCTAGCACTCTGTTCGCCGGTGGAAAGCACTATGGGGACATGATTTGATGTGGGACTCGGAATGGATTTGGCACAAGCTAAAGGAAATTTAGCCGTCCAATCCATCGAAACTAGAACTCTATCAGTTTCGCCATTATGGGTGTTGCTTGCATGATGGACCATGTGAAAAGCCTATCTAGGTGGGAATGTCAATTGGTTCCAAATCCGTATATATTGACCTTGTTAAATTCCAACAACTGACAACATTAATATATCCAGTTAGAATATTCTACTTATCTGCTAACTAAGAGTGATCAAGCTATATAAACAACTTGTTTGTCAAGCATGAGGGATCTTTTCTCAAAATACTGTCACAACAAAGTCATTTCCTAGTTTAAATATAACAGAACAAGCCAGACATACCTTCTTAATCTTTGGCCATGTTCAATCGAGCAAATTAAGTAGAGTATTCAGAAATTTATTAATGTATACAAACACAACACTGAGCTTCTTCATCTCGGACTAAAATATAGCTATAAAGGAACTACCAAATAATTATGCAACCATTCAATATCATATTGAGTGAAAATATGACAAGAAGATTGCGCAACCCGTTATTGCAGGAGAAGCATAGACTTAATTTTTAGACCAAACATGGATAAACCGAACAAGGGGAGGGCCATACAGGAAATTAATACTCTACTAGGCAGACATGATGTGTCATATTATGCTCATATTCAGAGAAATCACATGGAATCTGCTATACTAATTCCCTTGTATGAAATAAGAAAAAATGCACTCTAGTGTCATGCTTTGACTGGTTTTCTATGATTCCCGTGGTGATCTATTTCTTAGTGTCATCACAACTTGTTGTCTCTCTCCTTCAACCTTGGTTAAACTCAAGGCTTAGCTCGGACTACCAGTCCAGGATTTCTTTAAGCTTAATTTCTTTGGCAAAATTTTATTTCCTTACTTCAAGCATGTCTTTTATCAGCTCATATGCCCATAAGGTATGGAACAGTGCTTTATTTTTATATGAAACGAACTTGAACAAATTATTAGGTCTGATACTTTATCGAGTCTGGTCCGTCCGAACAAATATAGCCTTCTGCTTTTATAACGAACCGAGCCCGGACAATAAAAATTTTGTCTGACCTGGACCGAGCTAGACATAATCCCGTCCGAGTAGAATTTCGGTCCGAGATTGAACATATGGGTGTCCGGACCCGTCCGGTCCGATTTACCGTCCTAATTATATGAAGTCCCTCGGATACAAAAATTGCCAAAATATACGGAAATAAGAACCTCGGTCAGAAACATACATGGCAAGTTAAATATTATTAATGAAGCCTTATTGGAAGCTTTTTTTATCTAATCACCTAATGGGGTACATGGATAATGGATAATTAGGTATGACATGATTCAATCTGATAACATTTATAACAATTGTCTTCTAATGTATCAAATTCATGACATGCATATATAAGCATGTAACTCCATGAATTAATCAAAGAGTCGGATAAGATGGTTGCATGGCAAGTCCGCATACACCTTCAGGTGCATCAGAATCCCTCAGAATCCTCATATACCCGCCCTCTCCCCATGAAGTCCCCCATTGGTTCTTAATCAACCAATACTTTGTGCCATCTGTGTCTGTTCCATAACCAACAATGGTCACAGCATGGTCGAGGTCAGTGTCACATGGACCAGTGAAAACACCAGACTCATAACTCTTGAAGTGAGGATCACCACCGTCAATGCCAATTGAAATTGGTTGTTGTGCCACAGCTTGCAGAAGCGAGGATTCGCTGTTCTGAGGTACATCGTTGTATCCAGAAATGGTGACAGCTGAAGATGTATCCGCATTGCATGTGCTTTGTACTCCCTGGTATGGGTAGTTATCTTCAGTCATGAGTCCTCCACTGTTTATGATGAATTTAAAGGCATTGTCAGGAAGACCTCCACCACATCCATTATCGTTACCGTTAACGTCACAGTCCACAACTTGTTGCTCGGAGAGGGATATTAATTTACCAGTGCTAATCTGATTGATCCCTTCAATTGCTGCCACGGCCGAGAATGCCCAACAACACCCTGTTGATACATTTAGATGCATTTTAAGAACATGCATACATAAGAGTTAACTTATAAATTAAAAAAAAATTAAATAAGTCTAAATATAGATTATCATCTTGCTCATTAAAATCATTATAAAGAAAAGAAATGATTAATATAATTAAGTTGAATATTATTACCACAACTCCCTTGATCCTTGATAGGAGTGACTGCGCCTTGCGTCCTCCAGTCCAAGCTATCTGGCGCATCTGTCATGTTCTCATACATGAAGGTACTTACCGTGGGGTTCCTATGATTGGGTCCATTTGTATTTGACTTGCGACGAAGTCCAGTGTGATATGCCTTGAACTCTTCGTTGGTGAGATCACTGAATTTGTTGACACCAAGCTTGTACTTGTGTCCTCCAGCACGGTTGAAAGATTCAATGTATTCCACATTCTGTTGGAATATCTTGAACCTCAGCTCTTTTTCAGCAGCATCTTTGTATACTCGCCCGTGCTTAGCCATCCACTGCTCGTGCCTTGCCGACATCGATAATTTTATCATGTCATGTGCATTACTTTTAGGATTATTATTATTATTATTATTGGTGGCAGAGGAGCTTTTCTCGTAAGTGTCGAAGGGAAAGCGATTTGTCGCTGCAGTTACCGAACCAACCATGATGATCATAAGCATCATCATCATCATGGTATAATAATATGGGAAAGGTGAGGCCATGAGATCTGAGTATAAATGATTGGTATAAAATTATAGCTAATTAACTAATTAACTGGCACACTCCGAACTGGTTGGATGATTGAGTTTATATAGAGCTAGCTAGGGGATGAATTGAAGGTCAGTTGTACACAACAAGTTAGCAACTCACTGTCATGGTGTGCATGTATCTTCCATGTATTCACATTGTAGCTAGCTAGGAACAATTGGTCAAACTGCGTGAAGTTCACTTCCAGTTTTGGATCATTCTTCCTCTGAAGGAAACCCGCTTATGCTCAATTAATTATTAATCTAAATTTAATTGCTAATACAGAGGAAATTAAGTTCCTTATTTTTCTTCTGATCATACAGACAGAAGATGGATAAGGTGATGTAGGTCACTCAAGTCTTTTTCAAGACCCGATATCATGTATGAAGTACTGCCAATATTAGAAATATATTGTCAAATTAAAAAAAATTCTGAATGCAACCTACAAAAATTGCTAGAGAATGCCTCCCCCTCCACATTGAGAGCTAGGAAATTGATTAAATTTTGAGGTCCTGTATGGGAATTGTGTTACTCGTCTAATTTCATGTTACGCGCGATATCAATAAATATTATAGTAGTATTCTCTTAAGCAATTAATTGTGAGAAACTATATAAACATGATATTTTATATTAATTAATTCTAGAAGAAGTCATGGCCAGGCCATCTCATCACATATTGATATATACCTATTATATATCTACAAATTATTAAGAAACTAACAACAGTGAGGGCTTCTCTCCTCATTGCCCTATTCGCTAGTTGAAGTTGGATCTATATACAGAAGTCAATAAATCCAAGATAGAAAACAACACGTAAATGAAGTTCACATGGAAGAAGCAGAGAGAAGATGAGTTTGCGTATGAGAAATGTATTGTTTAATGACTTCCGAGTCTTTAAATTGACATGGACTTATTATGAAATTTGATTTGGTCCTACCTGTTTAATTATGCTTAATCCAAATATATAAAGACTGGATTTATCTCTGTTAATTGCTCCAAAAACAGAGTGAGAAAAAAATGAAGAAGGTGCCATCAGGAGATGACTCGAGGTCTACAAACGGCCGAAAACAATGGACCAATATTTCTGTTTGCAATAACAAATCAAGGTCCTTTTCGAGATTAGACCGCGTCTGTGTTCAAATTGCAATCTAGAAGAAGTTCGAGTTTCTGTAAGAATTCATCTATGTTAGATTGTAATGGTTTAACTTATCTGGCAAACTTGTGACCCCCCCAAAAACATTGAAACCAAAAGAAATTGAAGGTCTTATATAAATTTATTTCTTTATTAATCAATTAATTAAATTGTTAATGTCTGAAATTTCCATAGAATCTAACAACTTTTTCCACCTATCAATATGGACGCATATTCTGTTGCAACTGATTCAACAATATTGCTTCAAAAGAAAGACCTCCAGGACTCTTGGTTTCTCTTTGAAATTAGAATTTGTCCATTATTTTCGTCTCCGAGTAAAACCCCTGACAGTATCTTCCAGTTGCCTTTTTATTTAGGATTTTTTTTTGTTGACAATAAACTTGGTGTGTACAAAACTTACTCTTGTGTACAAAATAATAAGTTCGGAGATGAGGACCGAGGAAGTCAGATGAAGGAAATGAGGATATTTGGGTAATTTCACACCCTTAAAAACTGATAAGGAGAATATTCAGTGAATATACCCTTCACTTAATGGGGAAACTAACTGCGGTTGTTGTAATTATGACATTATATAGTCACTGTATGTGTTACTTTGGAAAAATGGAAACTTGGGATGTTATTTTGGAAACTGTCTTGCTTTCTATTTTTCTCACAGTCGCATACAGTTTTTCATCGGTCTGTGCGGTCGACCGGTCTCGTTTCTGTTTTTTGGATTTCTGGCTGTTGTATTTTTTTATCTTTTGGTGTGTTCCAAAAAGGGGGAGAAGTATTTTCTTAGAATTTTTATCTATGTCTATCTATGTCTTTGTCATCTCTTTTACAAATTTGTATTTTTTATTGTTTTTTTGAATCTTTTAATCTATATGACTCTTATTTATATGTATTGGTAAAATTTCAAATCTATGATACCATGTAGAGCTCCCACTGTATATTAAAGAGTGTTGCGATCAACGGTATCATGTAAGTAGATTTTCCTTTGATTTTCAAAAATGTTCCACGAAATATTCCACGAAAATTGCTTGTTTCTCAAAATATATGTATGCATGTTCTTCAAAGAAGTTTTGGTCGTTTGTATTATGTGCTTTCATTTATTAACATCTTCCATGCATGAATTTAGGGAGAGCGTTAGATTTAGGGGGAGTAATTAAATCTCTTCGAATATATTTTGTTTTACATTTTAAAAAATTCTAAGATATGTTTTATCCACACCAAAAGAGGGAAATTATTGACCTAAGTTTGGTGTGCACGAAACATATCATTTACAACTAATATCTTTAGTTAAGATATTGCGGGAAAAACAGGAAAAGGAAAATCAAAATAAAAGATTCAAAAGATTCAAAAGATTCAAAAACAAGCAAAAGAGGCATGAATAAGAAAAGATTGAAGAATCAAGGAAGAGTGCTTCACAAGAAACATGTGCTTCAAATAATCGAGAAAGCCAGAAAAAATAGATGATTTATTTATGTTTATGTGAAGAGAATATATGTAAAGTAGTATTGATTGATGAATTAATTTTGGAAAGAATATAAAGTGAAATCGCTAAATAAAAGTCGAATCTGTACGACAGCGATCAACCGCGCAAAATGATTGTCGACCGTCACAACAGTCAACCGCTCATCTCTGTGGAAAAGATGAGTCATTTGACCGGTCATCGCTCCACTTACGAGTTAAAAGATGAATGGTCGACTGTCCATCATTACAGTTGACCGTCCTAGTGCAGATCTGACTATTTCAGAAATATCTATTCATTTTCGGAAAGATACATTTCCCCTCTCTATATATTAAGGCGAATTCGCAGCGTATTCTTCATGAGAAGCTGCATTGTCTACCAGGGTCATCAGTTACCAGGGGCATAGCTGTATTGGGCCAAGGGGGTGCACTGCACCCCCTTGGATTTTTTTAAAAAATCACTGTATATATATATATATATATATATATATATATATGGAAAAAAGAAATTTATTAAGGGTTTATGTGTAAAGTTCCCAACCCGTTTACTCTGTCTCTTCCTCTTTCTATTCCCGTTCCAGACCCTCTTTCTCTTCTCTCTTTTCTTTTGTCAATCGACGAATCAAACCACCCAACCCAATGACGACCAAATTCCTCAACTTCTCCGCTAACTCCCTAACCACCTCCGAGTCTCCGATCGTAACTACTTCTCCTCCGAAGCTCCGACGGCTCTTCCTCTCCATGATTCCATCAAAATCCTAAACCTAACCCTAACCCTAATTGAAACCTTAAATCCCTAATTTCCTTCGGTCCTTCCTCTCCATCAAAATTTTTTTTCTACTCTTCTTCTCTTCGTCTTCTCCTTACAATTTAATATGCATTTGCTTGATGTATAGTTTATGTTTCATATACAAATTGGTATGGATTATGCAAAATTTGTGAATTTTGATGGGTATGGTCCGAATTTTTCTCTTTTATGTGTGGAGAAAAATAATAATTTTGCGTTGCAATATGAAAAATATTGAGCCCCTCCATAAGTAGATGATGGTCCGACCACAAAATTAATTGTCATATAATTGTTGGTTTGCACAAATCCTGGACACTTGAGATCATAACACCCTGTGCTTTGGTATATATCTGCCTGCACAAAATTAAGATTTCTCAATCCACTCAAGTATAACAAAATCTTAATTTGGAGTATATTAATTAGATTTAATTGTTCAAAAGTATATGTTCCCCTACCTACCGTCCAATATATGAAGAAGCGAGTTTTATGGTCTCTATATTGATTCGGAAAAACCAACAACGGGTCACAAGTAAGAAAATTAATGTTACAGAAGTCGATATTGATGCTATCCAATATCCAACTAAATTGAAATTAATTTTGCAAACACTTTTTGAAATCTACTTATCCAATTTGGTTCCATGTTAGCAAGAATGAGATAATAGAGAAATTTAGGAGATGATATAACAATGGCTTTAATCTTTCTTGAAAACTAACAAATTAAGTATAACATAGTTTCATATATATATTTAATTAATTTTAAGTAACTTTCTTTTGAAATTAGGTAGAGAATTAGATATTATTATAATTATTACTGAAGTATCTTAATTTTCCAAAACAAAAGGTGCATCTGCTTAAATCCAAAAAATAAGGGTAAAAGATCATGCACTAAAATGATTATTAAGAAAAATAATATACATGTACTTTGTATTTATTGTATCTATAATTTTTGTATGCTTAATAATAAAAATATTGATACCGTACTTCCTGCTTCGATAGTATTTTGGAGACTGTTACGCGAGTGTCACCTTGCATGAAGATGGATGAGCCTGCCCGTGTAGCATGGTTTATTACAGTATCAATAAATATTATAATAGTATTCTCTTAAGCAATAAATTGTGAGAAACTATATATATACACATGATATTTTATAGTATTAATTAATTCTAGAAGAAGTCATGGCCAGGCAATGTGAAGAGCGTGGAGAACACTAAAGAGAGGACCATCTCATCACATATTGATATATACCTATTATATATCTACAAATTATTAAGAAGTAAACAACTACACCTGAATGTTCGCGCATGGAAGAAGCGGAGACAAGATGAGTTTAATTTGCTTATGAGAAATGTAATATTGTTTAATGACTTCGGAGTCTCACTAAATTGACTTGGACTTGTTATGAACCTGGATTTGGTCCTACCTGTTTAATTATGCTTAATCCAAATACATAAAGACTGGATTAATCTCTGTTAATTGAGCCAAAAACAGAGTGAGAAAAAATGAAGAAAGTGCCATCAGGAGATGACTCGAGGTCTACAAACGGACGAAAACAATGGACCAATATTTCTGTTTGCAATAACAAATCAAGGTCCTTTTCGAGAAACACACAAGAGATTAGACTCCGTCTGTGTTCAAATTGCAATCTAGAAGAAGTTCGAGTTTCTGTATGAATTCAACTATGTTAGATTGCAATGGTTCAACTTATCAGGCAAACTTGTGACCCCCCCAAATACATTAAACCAAAAGAAATTAAGGTCTTACTAGTTTATAAATTTATTTTTTCTTATTGTGATATACACTAATTTAATCAATTAACTAAATTAGTAATGTCTTAAATTTCCACATACTCTTAACAACTTTTTCCACCTAGCAATTTGGACGCTTATTCCTCTGTTTCAATATTAATCTAATTGTGAATGTTTCAATATTAATCTAATTTCCACATGCCAAACTGCTGTTTGGCATGTATAAGAGTCTGGACTCTTGGAAATTAACTGACACAATGAGTTACTTGATCAAGCCTTGAAATGGACTCCGGATTGTTTTGATCAGGTATTAGGCTGTCAATTACCTACATATGGTAAGTATCAGTAAAGATAAAATTCGATCTGTCAGTATTGGTCCATATTGCTAACCATGGTTGTCATCCTTAGATAAAGGTAGTAAACTATAAAAGTTAAGACCACCAGGCTTCAGTCCTGATATGTATTAATAAACATAGTTGAATCAGGTTAAACTTTCTGTAATTTTTTGGTTTCATCAAATGCAAAAAATCAAGTTATTTGCTCGGAATTCTCTGACAAAAAAAAATCTGTGGGATTGAATATTATGCACAAATGTATTGGCAGATTTTGTTGCATCCTCAATGAGAGACAAACCTCTCTTTCAGTTAATAGTTTACATCAGAACAACCTAAATTCATAATACAGGACACTCCATGAGGCTAAAAGAGAAGTAGAATTCGGTTTGGAGTGAAGTTAATTTCGAACACAACATCAAATTTTTTCTAACACATGTATCAACTGTTTTCAAATGAGAGAAAGTTAACCGTGAAGAGATAGTCAGACACGCATTCAGGAGAAGTGAGCGCATATATCAGTGGAAACAGATAAATTTATAAAAGCAGAGAAATAAGCGTCCACCTAGTATCTCAATTGTAACACCATGGAAATTTTAATCCATTGAATTTACTTTCGAGAAAAATCTTAAGTGAAATGATCTCATTGTCTCTAAATAGTCTTTCTGTCTTTGCAATGTTATTCTCTATTAGACCATTCCGCTTAAGATTTTTTCTCTAAAATTGGTGTAATGGATCATAATTTTTTTAATATTGCACTTGAGTATCAAATTAATCACTTTTTAAATTGATCGAGGGATTAATACAAAATTAATGAATTGTGGGGACTAATTTTATTTTTTATATTTATTGGGGATCTATGTGGAAAAAGACTTTTTTTTTTTGGTTTTCTCCACACAGTTCCAAAAAAAGGATTGAAATTCCATATAAGTCCCACCCAAATCACTATTACCATCTCATTCCCACGATTAACTATGAAATCGTAAAGTGAATGAAACTGATTAATTTGATATTTAAATGCAACAATATGGAAGTTCTAATACTGTAACTCCTGTTTTTGCAAATCCGTATTTACTGTGTATTATCTGGGTTTGGGTTCTTTATATAATTTTTGTTTCTTAAATTCATTTTATTTCAAAAATATTTTGTATCTCCTGTAAAAATCTGTTCTTTTCATTAATTGTATTTATTATTATTTCCAAATGATTCTTATATTATAATACAAATCCTATTATTGTTGTTGTTATTATTGTTATTATTATCAGTATTATTATTATTATTATTTTGAAGTACAAACCAAGTATATTATTTGTATGTGACTATCTTAATTGTTTGTGAAAAGTTAAACATTAATCTAATTGTATTTTTCAAATTAATTTTATTGAACCTGTAAAATATTGTTTTGCATCCTATGAGAATTTGTGAAATTGTATTTTATATATCCTATTTATTTTTTCCAACCGTGAGCTCCCAAGCAGTGGGAGGAGAATATGATCTCTGACCGCGTTCCTATTGAAGAATGAGCCGGCGACTCATAGGCAGTGTCTTGGTTAAGGGACCCCACCGGAGCCGTAGCGAAAGCGAGTCTTCATAGGGCAAAACCCAATAACAACCCTAAACCCTATTCTCTCTTATTGATCCTATTCATACCCAATAACCTAACTACCTAATAACCCAAAACCCAAACCCATTTTATTGTTGAATCTATTAATACCCAATACCCAATATTTAACCCATTTAATCCCCAACCCGTACCTGTTTACCCCCCCCCCCCCCCCCCAGCCATCACATACACCTAAACCCTATCCCCTCCTATATATTACCTACTGTATATCTCCCCCCTCACACAACCCTAGCTGCCTATACCCCCTTCCCCTCTGCGCCTCATCACCCCCCATCGTCCCGTCCTCCCTCTCCCTTTACCCTGATCCCCTACCGGCAGCCCCTGCACTGCCTCGATGACACCAGCAAACACCCTCCTTCTCTCCCGCTCCTCGCCCCTCTGCCCCATCCCCTGCCTGCTACACCGCACCTCTGTGCCCTCCGACTACGCCGCCTCGTGACCCCCTGGTTCTCCCCTACCTTCTGTCACACCACCAGAGCAGCGACAACACTTCGGTGCTGTGTTCCGTCGACCATAGCGAAGCCAGCAACCAGCACCTCCGGTGCTGTTCCCTTGGTCACCGTCGTCTCCTCCTCGCAGTGCACATGCTCAACCAACTGCCCTCTTTGTGTGCGTGATGCGGTGTGATCGTGATTAGCCGAGTGAGATCGCTTCATCATCATCTTGATCATCCTCTTGATCATCTAGCCGTTCTTCGTGTTCGTGGTTTATTTGCTTTTCGTGTTTGTGCTCGGTCCGTTCATTGGGTTGTGTTCGTGCCCCGAGAATCCATTCCCGTTATTCTCTTTACATCGCCGTTTCTATCTTCGACTATAAGGCAAGTAACTTGTATTAATTTCTGTTGCAAATACAAGTACTAAATACCACATGTATTGTAGTTGTGTTCAAAAGACAATTTTTGTACAAAACCCCTGTTATATCTTGTCTCTATTGTGTTGACCTACCCGTAGTTTCCTCATTACACACATGACATGAAATAACTTAGGGATGACAACTTCTTGTTGTATACATGCATGTTATTCGTATGATGTCGTATGCTTGTTTGTGTTAGTCATAGTATAACTTGTTGTACACTTGCTAAATACCCTATACCATGTTGCTTGGACATCTAGTATACCCTTTTTCATGTTTAGTTATGATTTAGATGTGTTTCGTATGATCTAGTTGATTTTATGCTTGAAGGAGATTTCTGTTTTTGCCGATATCCCGTTTTTTATCAATATTTTAGACCCTATTAAGGTCAGTATATGAAAATTATTTGTGAATATGAATTATAGAGAATTCTTTCTACTTTCCAGATTTTCTGGTAGATCTCAGTTTCGATTTATGAGTTGCAAGTTATAACTATGTTACTACAGATGTGTAGAAAATTCCATATTCTGTTTTATATGAATTCTGTATGGTAAATTATTTTGATACTGAGGTTAAGGATAATATTTTGAACCAATATTTTGCTGAGTACAACTAGACTTGATTGGGGTTAACCCCTAAATTTTGTGGATTTAATTGATGAATTTTATAAAATATTCTATACTTGCAAACAACTACTATACATGCAGAATTTTCATACTGTTCAGTAAAGAAACATAATTTCGATTTGATTCTAATTGCTGTTTATAAGAACTTGTGAATAAGAGTTGTAGCCTACTGTATCTATTTTATCACCCTTTTGACGGATCTGGATTTCGATTTATATTTTGTAAGATATTGCTGTTTTAGTACTGCTGTGTTTATGATTCCAGATTTACAAAACTACTGTATCTTGCTACTTTCTTATTTTAATTGAGTATACAATCTATATTGGAAAATTATGAAACTTTATTTTCTGATACTAAACATATTAGGGAATACCCCATATTTTTCGTGGATTTAATCAGTAAGTTTTAATGCCTTTTTCCTGTTTATGAATACAAACTTCTGATTTCTGGCTGAACATATTTTCTGGATACAATTCTATTTTGAGTCATGTTTTTGTGAAATTCCATATGACTTATATATACTCGCTGGATTTGGCCGAGAGTCAATTTTCCAGGTTTTCTGACGGATCCAGGTTTGCGTGTTTGTGTCAACGGGAATCCCAGATTTGGTGCAGTACTGTTTTGCTTTCCTGAACTAGAATTTTCATTGTCCTATCCTTTTATGAGTTGTTTTTCACCTGTACATGTTGTCTTCCAACCTGAACCTGTTACTTATTCATGCCATGTTATTCTTGTCCTATTTTGTGCACGTATATGCCTATTTGATAATGATAACAAATAACCAAGCCGGAGTTAAGGGAAAGATCTAGTAGTGGACAATATAGAAGTCTGTACTCGGAAGGGGTCCTGTGTTTCCCGTGTGACAAGTTTCCCGACCAAGTTAATTTTCTGTTACCGATCAAGTTTACCGACCAAGTCAATTTTCTATTACCGATCAAGTTTACCGACCAAGTTAATTACATGTTACCGATCAAGTTTACCGACCAAGTTACCGATCAAGTTTACCGACCAAGTTAATTTCCTGTTACCGATCAAGTTTACCGACCAAGTTAATTACATATTACCGATCAAGTTTACCGACCAAGTTTTGTAATCCTGTGAATACCCGAGTACATGACCTATAGAATCCCCTACGAAATCTAAACATAACTTGTTTGAATGTAGCAACCATGTGGTAAATGGATGAGATGCATGAAGTGCTACCTAGATAATAATAAATACAAGACTTGATATAACATGCCACCTGTTACATGCTTACCTGTTACATGCTTACCTGTACATGTTACCTGTTTACCTGCTTGCATGATACTTAACATCTGTTACACGTTACCCGTACCCTGTTAGTACATTATGTTACTTGATTTTGTATCCTGATTCCTATTAGTTATCCTGCTTTGTTGACATGCTTATTCCATGCTATGTTTGTTTTCGCTGTTACTCTATACTTGTTTATCCTTTCCTGTACTTGTTGCCTGCACTACAAGCAGCCTGAAACTTGCATTGAAGGGCATTTTGTTTTCTTTTCCTTTTCCTGCAATTTGCTAAATTGTAGATCATGGAGATCAGCTGCCCGATGGAGTAGGTGATCTGAGATTTTAGATGCTGGAGTTTTTGCTATTATTATTTCCTGTTGATTATTTTGAATAAATATCTCTGTTACTTGGATTTTTGTTTTGGGCAATATGACCGAGAATTATTGACTTGTTCAGATCTGGTTTATTTGAGATTATTAAATTTTATTTCAAGTAAATTCCTGTTGGTATATTGATTCAGTTATGCATGCGTGGTTGACTTCTCTTGCTTCCTACTCTGATTATTTCTGTGAAATGTTGTAAAGATCCTGACAGTTTAGGGATGATGAAAATCATTCGCTGTGCTTAGTCATGTATCCGTATTCCGCATTCTCTTTTGGGGAAGCGGGGTGTGACAAATACCTAGAACCAATTTTGATAAATTTTTTTAACAAGAATGGTCAATGATAGAATAAGATCGCAAGTGTGAAATGCCTATTTTGAGAAAATAAGACTATTACATTTTGAAAATTCATCTTGAAATTTGGCTGAGGGGGTCAAAATTTTCATAATATTGTAATTGAGAATTCAAATGATCACTTTTTGAGTTAATCTCGGGACTAACTTGAAAATATTATTTTGGGGGGACGGGAAACAAATATAAAATTTTAGTATTTGGTGAGGACCTCCGGCTCAGAGTTCCCGGGGGTTCAAGGCGAAAGGCCCAAATAATTACTTTTGGGGCCCCTAATAACAATATAATTTTTTTACGTGCAAAATACTTGTCAATATTTTCAAGGAGAATAGAAATTTGGGGGCCCATAAAATTGCAAAAAACATACGGCCTGAGGCGGCCGTCTCACCTGCCTTAAGGTGGAGGCCAGCCCTGGAGGACCTTTGTGGAAAATCACCTTTTTCTTTACCCTTTTTTTTTTTTTAAGAAGGCCTTAGGCTCACACGCTCCATATACGAAAATTTGCAAGCATGGGTCTGAATTTTCGACCCCTTGTTTACAAGCGGGTGGCTTGTTACCACTAGACTACTTGGGCTCTTACATCTCTTTTTTATTATGAGTGCATTATACGTGCTAAAAAGTTGATCTTTCTTTTATAACACATAGCTAGCTTCATCAAGCATGTGTGTGAAGTGATAATAAATTATAACTTACCGAAGCAGAAACTCATTCAGTTAGTAATTCTAGACTTTAAATAAGTTGACCTATTATATTTATATATAATCTGCACGGTGCGATGCATCCTAATTTTTTTTCTTTTTAAAGTAAATACTAAAACCTAATCTGGCCTCGAACTTGAGACCTCCCTTTACTCATCACATACTCTTTACAAATTACCCCTAGTCGCATAAACTTTTATTTTATATGAGTGTAACTTATATAAATAATTATGCTGTAAATAATTTTGAACTTTGAGGGTATTATGGTAACTAACAACAGTTGAGTAAAGGAATGGTTAAAATAACTCCCACTTAAAAACAAATGGTTGAGACTAGATAGTTGGTTGAATGGTTGCCTACAAATTATAGTTTGTCTATAAATTACACAACCCCAACTCTCGCATTATAGTATTAGAGATGATTAAGATTAGATGGTTGGTTGTCTACAAATTACAGGTTGTCTATAAATAACAACCCCAACTCTCCATTGTAATATTAGAGATTAGAGATTAGAGATATCTATCTAGCTACCTTATTTGAATTCCTATACAAGAAATTAAGGGGGAAACATAATTTTTTTCCCTATATCCATTAATCAAATTTCCTCAAAAGTTGGTTACCATTATATTTACCTATAGCGAACATGGCGAAAAAGATTACAACATTTTATTTAGGTAAGTTAGAGAAATTATATGAGAGAACAAAAAAGGAAATACAACTTTTTACGAGGGGCAAAGACACGTGGTGTTCATACGTACTACCAGTGAACCAAAAAGGTTCACTTCTAAGTGAATCTAACATATAATTTTATCCAAAAATGTGACAATCGTCAATCATCGGTCTACCTCATTTTTATTTACTTTCAAGAAACTACTCTAACTTCGACAATTATTTTTAAAACAAATTACGATAGGAGAGTATTTACTTATAAAAATAATGTTTGAGGAGGCTACACATATTAAAGCAAAGTTAAGATAGTTATTTAATAGTAGTCAATGTACATACTTGTTTAATTTTCCTTATAGTATCTACATTCAGTAGAAATTGAACCCGGGCTACTCACTTGCTCTAATACCGCGTGAAAGATCCTCTCACTGCATAAAAAAAAGTCCAAGATTGATGGTTTTGCACCTATGTTCTAATATATGGATCTTGTATAAATTTGTTACAGGAACACTCACAATTAGACTACAGATATAGCTTGAATTACATATTACTGCATCATCGATGCAAAACTGAGACCATTCATTTCAGCCGAACATGTGTGGAAATTCGTTTTTTTAATATTATTTTTAAGTTAAGGTGTAGGAATTCTTTACTAGTAAATCTAAAGTATAAAAGTTGTTTTAAACCAATGAATCCATGCGTAACTTCCACCACCTCCTCCTTTGTTTCCTCTTTTGTTGCGATTAGGAAGCAAAAGACTTTTTATTACTTCATAACACGATTTATTACTAATTTTCAGTTGATCTGTCTCATAATCAATAATTCACAATTAATTGGTCAATTATAACACCAAGTGGTTTGAAACCTTATTTTTGTTCTTTTGCCAACCCTTTAGTACATTCCCGTCAACGTTTTCTAGATTACCTCTTCATCGCGTTGCTTGTTAATCGAAGGTCAATTTAACTTCTTATGAACCTAATCAACGGGGTACGTCGTGTAGAGAGAATGGATATATGAGGATCCAGAGGGATGTTGATGCACAGAAGGATTGTGTGAAATTGCAATTTTACCATCTTTTCCTACTATTTGATTCAAATGGAGCTAGCACATATCCTTAATCTTATATGTAATCTTCTTTAATTTATGTAATACTTGAACACTGTAATATGCAAGGAGTTGTAGGTTCAGATTCTTTTACTTATGTATTGTCTTAATTAAAAAATTTACCATCTATTTGGGTAACATATTACCATTGCAATGGTAAAAAGTAGAATTAATAACAGAATACCCCCTTAGGTATCTCTCAAGAAACAAAAAGTCCAATACTTTTTGAGTATTGGAGATGTTTAGCCCTCGAACTCAAAATCTCAAGCTAGCTACAATTTTGTACTCCACTCTTGTATCATTCATAATATTGCTCGGTAGTAACAAACCCCATACTTAAATTCACCAAAACTAATAGATACCCAGAAAAACCTAATTTCCTTCTCCTTCTCCCCCTTCTCATCCATTTCTCTGGACCAACCACCAACACCCAACCAGCCTACCCTACTCCTAAACTGAGAATGGATGAAAGGGGGAGAAGGAAAGAAGAGTAGTTTGTGTATATGGTAGTTGTAGGGGATGAAAGTGTTCAAGAAAATAAAATAGGAGATTCGTTGTTTTTGAGAGTTTCCTAAGGAAATTTTCTCTGTTGTTAGCCTTGAAATGATAAATCTATATGTTCTTACCTTTTAGTAACAATATACTGAACGCTGCCTTTGTAAATATCTAATATTTTTGTTTTATTTATTTACTTAGGGAATATCTTTTTTTTATAGATAGATTGACATTTAAACTTTTAAAAATAATATTCACCTCCTTCACTTGTAATTCTCTTTCCCAAAGTGATCAGCAAAGACCGAAAAATTTAATTAAAAAAAAGAAAATCAGTTTTTTGTTTTTTATTGTCAAACACTTGTAGTCCAGTTGGAATGACTTTTCACTCTTATAAGAGGTGACATATCCATTTCTAGTTGTTGGAAAAATCTCTCTATCCTCCTAATATGGGCGGCTAAGCCAGATTGCTAAAGAAAAAAAAAAACCCCTTTTCCTTATCTCTAATCTCTTATCTCTAATATTATAATAAGAGAATTAGGATTGTCATTTGTAATATAAAGGAGGTCTCATATTTGAGACCAGACTGCGTCGGGGTTTTTATTTTTAAAAGAACTAGTGGAAATTGGCTGTGTACCAAGTGCACGTAGCGTGATGGATCTAATATTTTCATTCAACCAGGTTGAATTAAATTAGACTGAGAAATGACTTGGTTCCTCATAGTCAAAATCAACCAATTGACAAACGTTGCATGCACACTTGAAGCTCCTTCCTGATATGCAAACTATGCATATATTTCTCAATAGCGCAAAAAACAAAGTAGCCCCAACATTTGGGCTTAATACAGTATACTCATATAACGTTTGAAAAAGTACATTTAACCCATTCCACCGTTAACTTAACCACACCCGTTAAATTTGAATTATTGAATTACCTTTTTATCCTTACCCTTCATCATCAAATCTCTTCTTCTTTTTCCTCTTTCTTCCTTCTTTTTCACATTATGCAATTCATTTCAGATTATGCAAACAACTTATATCTCATTCATATTTCTAAAATTTAGTCAAGTTGCAATTTTTTTCCCAAATCAAATGCAAATATGATATTTTTTTCTTCTCTGTTTCTACATCATTAATTGACTCATTGTTATATCAGGTTTTTGGCTGAATTTTAGTGTTGATATCTGTTAACTCTTATCCGATCCGAAAATATAATCAGTACTAGGATGGGTATCATAAAGGATTATGAAAGCTATAGTTGTTCTTCAGATATTTTACATAATTTCTTTTGTTATATTTAGAATTAAGTTATATTCTATAATTAGCTGGATGTAATCCATGTCAACGTTAAGTTACTGTTATTTTTTCATATAGATTCCGGTTTTAACCTTGGTATCCAGTTTCATGAATTTTATTCTCAATCATAATATTTTTAATTAAGTAGTGTCCTCTTAAGTAAATTTTTTTCCTTTGCAGTGACATTGTTGGTAAAAACTGGAAAGACTCTCCAAGCTCAATACTACTGGTATATCATGAGCTTATTCATCATGGTCTTCGATATTCAGGTGAATTTACGCCAGGAAAAAAGAAATTTAAGAAACTCTATGTAAATATAATCATCATAATTCCAACAAACGTAGGCTATACTTTTGCATGATTGGCATGTATTGAATGTCTCTGTAACTAGGCAATGAATGATTAAACACATCTCATATATCTCAATGTATGCGTATTTCGCTAAGACTGAAATCCTTGTGGATGTGGTATGTATGCTCATGTGCAACTGAGAGTCCAATACAAATAAAACAAAGATGTAGTTAACATTCTAGTTCATGTGCAAGATGATCCAATATTCAAGGTTTCAAATATACAGGATTTGCAATGGGAAATTTGTTGCTCGAATTGACAAGGCACTAAAAGCAAATACAGCAGATTGTTGCAAATAGCCAAATACTGATTATTACTAGTGAGGTTATGCACTTATGCTATGCATCAAAATTTCTTACTGTTTAATGAAGAAATGGGGAGAAAGGAAAAAGAGAATGAGATATAAAAGGGTAAGGGTAGAAATGTAATTTAATAATTCAAAATTAACGGAATTGGTTAAGTTAACGGATGAATGAGTATAATGTAATTTTTCAAATGTTGTATGGGCATTTTGTACTCGGGCCAAATGTTGGGGATACTTTAGTTTTTGCCCTTCTCAATATTCATACCAATCTTATGTATTATTAAACTCATCTATAATACACAACACCAAAACTCATCTATAATACACAACACCAAACAAAACTAGAAGTATAGCACAAACTTTAATTTGATTAATTTTGCAAGAACTTGTATAGCATGAAATTGCTTCACCTTGAACATATTTTAGTAAGGGTATTTTATTTATATATATATATATATCTTAAGCTAATAGGCTTACCCCATTTCTAATAGAGAAAGGAGAGCAAAAGTAAGAATTCACACGTGTAGTCCACATCAATTGTAAAATTTAAAAAGACACATAAAAAAGCCTTTCTTCTACCACATCTCCCCCAAACTCACTAACCCTAACCCTCCCTGCCCTAAAACCCACCCAAATCTCCTCCGCCACCAGTCGATCTCCTTGACATCGCCGCACATCTCTACCCACCACCCGTCGATCTCCTCTATCGCCTCCCATTGCTATCCTCGCCGTCGCTGCCCGTTGCTATCCTCCATCGCCACCCATCGCTACCCTCGCCATCGCCACCCGTCGATCTCCTCGCCGTCGCCGCCTATCGGTCATTCAAATAAACGTTTCATTAGATTTTCCTTTACCATTTTTTTTCGAGATGTTAAATGATTGTGATTTGTTTTGGATTTTGTACAATTTCTAGAGATTCAGGTATAAGCCTATTTGAACTAAAGATGATTCTAGCAAACTTTTTTTTGTCAAGTCGTTTTAAACATGCCCAAATTTAACAATATTAAACACTCAGAATTTTGTTTTAAAAATGAATTTAACAATTTAGAGAGGACAAATAATAAAGTCAGTCAAAGTTGTATTACATCAATACATTTGTAATATGTTTATCAGATATGCTCTAAATTTAGTTTATGCTCTTACAGTAAGTGAGATTCTAATTTCAGAAAATGCATTAACATTTGATTTATAGATTTCAGATTCCAAAAGCAGAGACAATGTTTCTACTATGAAGCAAAAGTGGTCTTGGAGATGATGTTTCAAAGGATAATTTAGATGGTTCCTCAAGTTTCTCTTCAAGAGAAGCAGGAGATGCTCAAAAGGATTTGCCTTTTCCATTTATTCGAGATGTTGAATGATTGTGATTTGTTTTGGATTTTGTACATTTTCTAGAGAATCAGGTATAGGCATATTTATAACTGAAGATGATTCATTGTTAGTATGGTTTGCTTTCCATTTTAATAGATGAGTTCAGTTCAGTGATTAGTTGTGATCATTTTGGTTTCAATGATTAGTTGGTGATGAATTGTTGTATGTTAGTTTATATTAGTATGTTTAGGTTTTAGTTGGTGATTTGTGATGAGTTAATATCAGTGATTAGTTGGTGATCAATTTGGTTTCAACGATTAGTTAGTGATGAATTGTTGTATGTTAGTTTATATTATGATGTAATTGATGTTGGTTTCAATGCAATTGTCTTGGAGTTATTGAAGATTATTCGTAGGGGTATGGATTGGTTGGTGATGAATGAATTGTATTATGTAAGTTTAGATTAGGATGTAATTCATGTTGGTTTCAAAACAATTATCTTAGAGTTATTTGAATATGAGCCTATTTTGCTTCACTGATTTTGCAATTAAACGTTAAAAATATTCATTCCATGTGTGAGATGGTTGCATGTATAGACATACTGTATTATGTTACAACAATTAAGACATACTGTATTATGTTAATTAGATGTTCCAAATATGTATTAAAAAAAGTTTCGAGCCAAAGTTTGATGTGTAATATGTTAGAGCTTTAATAGTAATTTTAAATGCATTTGTAAAATGTAAAGGCAAATCTTCAGCTTTAATAGTATTTTTTGCATTATATTTGATTATATCTATATCTTACACTAATAGGCCTACCCCCTCTCTCCTTTCTCAATTTTTAAATAGAGAAAGGAGAGCCAAAGTAGGTACTAACACGTGCTTAGCGCGTATAAATTTTTTAGAGTAAATAAAGAAAAAGGAGGGGAAAACCCCTCATCTTCTCATCCTACTCTTCTCATCCACTTTCAAAAACTGCTCATCTTCATCATCTTCTCATTCCACGTTCATAAAAACCCTCCGATTACGAATCCGATTTCTTCGTCCAATTCACGCAACTATGTTGAGGTAAAAATCCAAAGATCCCACATTTCTTTTTATAATCAAATCAAAGATCAAAATTTTTATTAGAAAGATTCTATTTTTTTCAGTTTTGTTTTTGTTTAAAATTGTTGTGTTTGAGATTTTTGCAGGTATTATTGTGACAACTGAGATACATACTTGACGCACGATTCGGTGAGTCTTTTTATTTTTCTTCAAATTTCGTAGTATTTTTTTGTTAATTGTTTTTCTGTGTCTGATTTGATTTTTAGGGTTTAGGGTTTAAAATTTAGGGTGATTGAAGCACGTGATTGTTATAGAAGGGGAAATTAAGTCTTTGGAAATTTTATGCAATATGATGCAAAAAGGGTTTCTCTTTTCATATGTATTCATGTAATTCTGCTTTGATTTTATGATAGTTACATTGTTGTTTAAAATTAAATAACTGGGTGGAGTTTTTCACTTTATGTAAGTATAAATTTTAAGAATTGTGGCTCTATGTGGTAAATGAGATTTGTTTTACCTTTTGTAGGAAGTGAAAATTGACGGTTTTAGTTTTTGAATGGTAGAGGGTAAATATCATCTTTTCTACATCTTTTATTTTATTTGAAAAGTTTTGGTGAATTGTAGTATAGTATGTGTGTTTTATGGTTTAATCATTTTGTAGATGCACAACTAAGGAGTAAAGTAGAACAATTAGAGGTAAATATTGAGGAACCTTACAGACAATATGATTATTGGCAAGCAAGCTTTAGAATGGAGGAAGCTGACAAGATTGCAAGTGATTTTTAAAAATACTTATTTTTTGGGATCTCTAAATCTAAGGTTTACCTATATTTGGTACCGGAATTGTTGGAAAGTTACACACATCGAGAATTTTGGGGTTTCCTTTCAACTGAATAGAAAATATTGAATGATGTTGGTTTGGAAACGTGAATTGGTAATCTATACATTTGTTATCTTTTTTATATAACTCATTATTAATTACTGTTCCCTCCATGTGTTTCTAATGTTGATTATATTTAATTTGAGAGGAAATGCTTGATTTGAGAAGGAAGGCGGTTGAAAAGCACACGGTCAAGAAAGAGATAGTGGATTATATCAAAGAGTCTGAGAAGAGCCACAACCCAACATCGGTAATTATTCGAAATTTTTTTCTTTCCTTTAAATTGAATAGAAATTTAAAATTATGTTGATTGGTTTGGAAGTGTGAATCAGTTAATTTGCAGATTTTTAATCTTTTAATTATATTGTGATCGAAATAGTTAAGAGACAGTTCTAAATTTTTTAGTTCTATATAATTTTATGAGACTCAAAATTATTTTAATCTGTGCAATTTCTACAAGGTAAGACTAGTGTCCATTAAACAACTCGTCTTCGGCTGTACCATATTTAGATTTATGTCCCACAAATTATTCACTGAAAATTTGTTGGATTCACACCTAATAAATGTTTCAAAACTTCAATACGCCATGGTAGCAAGATCACCAGGTCCCTACTTATCTTCCACACAATTAAGGTTTTGAAAAAGGCCAGCCTAATGCAAACATGGAAAAAAAAATTTCCATTAGGATACATTCAGGTATATGATATTCTTCTAACTGATGCTTGTTGAAATACACTGACACATAGCGATACCTAGTGAGTAGTGACATTCCAACTGATGCTAATTTTTTTCTTCTAGTATGCCTT
Organism: Hemerocallis citrina; assembly: GCA_017893485.1. NCBI lineage: Eukaryota > Viridiplantae > Streptophyta > Magnoliopsida > Asparagales > Asphodelaceae > Hemerocallis > Hemerocallis citrina. Next base: position 15,544 of record JACEHZ010000464.1, on the reverse strand, counting down.
GTTACCATTTCAAATAAAGTTATAAACTCTACTACTGTAGAAACATGCCGATACATGACTAATGTATGGTTGATATATGTTTTTATTAACTTAGGGGTGGCAATCGGGTCGTTCGAGTCGGGTGGGGTTGTACCCGCTCGGGTCGACCCGTTATTCGGGCGGGCTTGGGTTGGGTTTGTTCAACACCCGGTCCGGTCCGGGCCGGGTTGGGAATTTTAAATCTTAACCAGGTCAACCCGCAAACCCTCACGGGACCCGGTTCGGGCTGGGCCGGGTTGCAGGTTGACCCATTTTGTTTTGTTTTTATAAGTTAATTAATATTTTAAATTTTATATCAAATGGGTGTGAACAACAAAATTAATTGCTCACTACCCACTACTCAGTTAGCCTAGCATACCCTAGCTATTTATAGCCAACTCGACCTTCTCACTTCTCTCATCTTACCATTGTGGGACTAAATGTATTTGAAATTTAAACTTTGAAAACTTTTACTCCCACATTGGTGAGTTGAGAGAAATGATGAGGTGCAGTTGGCTATAAATAGCTAGGTGAGGGTTGTCTAATTGAGTAGTGGATAGTAATCAATTAATTTTGATGTCCACGCTCATTTTTCATAAAAATTTGAAATATTTTAGATTATATATATATATATATATATATATATATATATATATATATATATATATAGAGAGAGAGAGAGAGAGAGAGAGAGAGAGAGAGAGAGAGAGAGAGAGAAATGCTCCATTGAAAACGGGTTTACTTTCACGGGTTGGAAAACAACGATGTGGGCCGTTGGATCGCTGTTGCTCGTGATCAGCGGCTCAGATCGCCTCCGCCCATCACCCGTTCTCACTTGAGTGGCGGAGGGTTATTTTGGGAATTTCGTCCCAAATAACACTTTGCCTGATTCGCTTTGAGGTTATGAAAACACCTAGGTCGTTGTTGGGAACAAGGTTATATCAATTTTTCAGAGCGAATCAGGCAAAGAGTTATTTGGGATGAAATTCCCAAATAACCCTCCACCACTTAAGTAAGAATGGGTGATGGGTAGAGGCGATCTGAGCCGCTGATCACGATCAAGAGCGATCCAATGGCTGAGATCGTTGTTTTCCAACCCAGTGAAAACAAACCCGTTTTCAATAGAGCATTTCTCATATATATATATATATATATCTTGCAGTATATTTACATATATTTTGAAGAATATATATATATATATATATATATATATATATATATATATATATATATATATATATATATATATATTCAGCAAAATATATGTTATGCAAAATTTTGTAGTATTGTATATGTACATATATATACATATATATTTTTTAATATTTTGCATAAAAAGAAAGATTAAAAAAAACAAACAGCAAAAAAAAAAAAATCAAAACCCGGCGGTTCACGGGTCGGGTTCGGGCGGGTTTGAAGCGGGTTGGGGTTATTCGGGCCGGGTCGAGCGGGTTACTTTTGGTGAAATTCCGACCCGAGTTGACCACTCTAAATTTTGCGGGTTGGACCCGAACCCGAACCGGGTCAAACAGGTTCGGTTCGAAGTGGGCGAGTCGCGGGCGGGTCGTGGATCGACCCGACCTGGATGCCAACCCTATATCAACTAATACTAATAGTCTTAATAAAACATGAGCTTGCCATTGAAATTTCATCGAACACCTTGCGTACATGTATTTGCATGCTATAATATAAGATAACCAACTCTAGTTTATCAAACATGAGGAATACAACCTTGTATACATTATTTAATAGAAAACTAAGAAAAAAGGAAACAGAACAAATCCAAGATAGTGTGAAAGAAGAAGAAAAAAACAAATTTGAAAATTAGACCATCACAAACCTTCTTATGTGAAATCCCTTATATGAATCAATTTTAATAGTTTGCAGTAAACTCTTCTCGTTAAATACTTATGATCAAGGGTGTTGAGATGAAGGAGAGGCACATTTTCAGGTGACGATCGAGTTGATGGTTGTCAAACATGTTTGGTAAGGTGGGCCCCACCCACCAAACATTGTTTGAAAGTGGTAGGGTTGGTGCCTCAAAGTAAAACGGGAGAAACGAGATTGAAGAGTTTGTCAATTACCCTTGCTCGTTCCTATAAATAAGAGGTTTAGGAAGAAGAAAAAATTAAGCAAGACAAGAACAAGGAACAAGCAGAGAAAAAGAAGAAGAAGAGATTGTATATTTGTAAGGTGTAGTAACACTAGTTGTAAGAAAGAGTGAAGAGTCTTCTTGTTGTTATAATAAAATATAATACAAGTTTCCAATTTTCAATTTATTTACCATTTAGCCCAACAAAATTCCTACTCTCTTCCAACAAACTGGTATCAGAGCCCTATTCGATCGACCGGAGTTCACCGAAAAGCTCGCGTACGATATGGCAAACTTGATCCAGCCTCAGATTCCTAAGTTGATGAAGACTAACTATGATAATTGGAGCATCCAGATGAGAGTCTTGCTTGCCTTGCAAGATTTGTGGAGCTGGTTGAAACTGGCTATACTGAACTGGAGTCACACACTGCCGAAGCAGCATTTCCAGCCGTTCAGAAGACTGAGTTAAAGGAAACTCGAAAAAGGGACAAAAAAGCTCTGTTCCTAATCTACCAAGGAGTTGAAGAATCCGCGTTCGAGAAGATCTCAGATGCGAGTACCTCAAAACACGCATGGGAGATTTTAAAAAGTTCCTATCAAGGAGCCGAAAAAGCAAAGAAGGTACGATTACAAGCCTTGCGAGTTGACTTTGAAAATTTGAAAATGAAACTTGGTGAGACTATTTCAGATTTCTTCAATAGAGTGCAAAAAATTACTAATCAAATGAAACGAAATGGAGAAAAATTTGATGATACTAGAATCCTTGAAAAAATTCTAAGATCATTAGTTCCAAAATTTGATTACGTAGTTGCTGCAATTGAAGAATCAAAAGATCTTTCAAAAGTTTCTATTGATGAGTTGCAAGGTTCACTTCAAGCCCATGAACAAAGGATAAATCAGAACCATGGAGAAAATTTGGAGGAAGCTCTTCAAAGTCAACTAACAATTTTAGATGATCAACAAAGAAGCCGAGATCGAAGTTACAGAGGAAGAGGCGGCTACAGAGACAACTCAAATTTTCAACGAGGTCGTGGCATGTAGTACAATCAGAGAACTCATTATCATGGTCATCACATTGACCGTGAATAATTCATCTTTCAAGCAAAAGGGAGAGGCGCACGAACAAAAGGACGTGGGAGACACAATCAAGGAGACAGATCCCAGTCGCAGTGCTTCAACTGCAGAAAATATGGCCACTTCAGTTATAATTGTCAAGAAAAATCCGAAAAAGTAGCAGAGCAGATGAACTTCATTGCAGAAGATCAAGGAGACAACTCAGTAGTCCTGCTCGCATACAAAGACCATGAGAATAAGAGCCAAAATGTTTGGTACTTGGACTCAGGTGCTAGTAACCATATGTGCGGCATCAAGGAATTCTTCACCGAGCTAAATGAATCAGCTGGAGGCAAAGTTACTTTTGGTGACAAGTCCAAGATCTCTGTTCAAGGAAAGGGAGATATTATGATCCAGACAAAAGCCGGTGATCAAAGGTACATTTCTGATGTTTATTATATACCTGCATTACGTAACAATATTCTAAGTCTGGGACAACTTCTCGAAAGAGGCTACGACATCCATCTGAAGGATTTCTCTCTCACCATCAAAAGTAAAAGAGAAATAATTGCAAAAGTTAACATGTCTAGAAATAGACTGTTTACTTTAAATCTTAATACAGATTCTGTAAAATGCCTAAAATCTATCATCAAAGATGAGTCGTGGCTTTGGCATCTTCGATTCGGGCATCTAGCATTCAATGGCCTCAATCTTCTATGGAAAGAGAAAATGGTGAGAGGCTTACCACAAATCAAACATCCAGACCAATTATGTGAAGGATGCTTGAAGGGGAAGCAACACCGAAGAAGCTTCGAGGTTGGAAAATCCAGAAGGGCAACACATCGGCTTCAGTTGGTACATACCGACATAGCAGAACCATTTGAAGTAGTGTCACTTGGAGGTAATAGATATTTCCTCACATTTATTGAAGATTATAGCAGAAAGACTTGGATTTATTTCTTGAAGGAGAAATCGAAAGCCCTAGAAAAGTTCAAAGAATTCAAGGAGATGGTCCAGAAGCAAAGCGGCCACTACATCAAAGTACTTCGTTCAGATCGTGGAGGAGAATACAACTCGAAGGAATTACAAGACTTTCTCAAGAAGCAGGGGATTATTCATCAACTTACTGCTGCCTACACTCCGCAGCAGAATGGCATAGCAGAGAGGAAGAACCGCACAATCCTCAACATGGCGAGAAGCATGCTGAAGAGCAAGTTCCTCCCAAGACGTATTGGGCTGAAGCAGTAGACTGTGCAGTCTACCTCCTTAACAGATATCCAACGAAGGCCGTCAAGTTCATGACTCCACTAGAGATGTGGAGTAGTTTCAAGACAAGCGTCAACCATTTGAAGGTATTCGGGTGCATTGCATATGCACATGTTCCGGAGCAGCAAAGAAAGAAGCTCGATGATCGTGGAGAGAAATGTATATTCATTGGATATGACAGAAGAACCAAGGCATACAAACTGTACAATCCAACTACTAAGAAGCTAATTATTTCAAGAGATGTGGAGTTCGACGAAGGAGAACACTGGAGATGGAGTGATGAAGAAAGAAGCAACAAAAAATTGTTCATTGAAGACAAAGACGATGATCTAGAAGAACCAGAGGGACCACAACAAAGTCCTCCAAATAGTCCAGCTCCGACAACACCGTCACCAACATCGGCATCAAGTTCCAGCTCAAGCGAAGGCAATACTTCGGGGGGGGGGGGAACCTAGAAGATTTCGAAGCCTTAGAGATCTTTATGATGATACAGAACCTATTGAGATGATGGAGGATTATACATTGTTCTGCTTGTTTGCAGAATGTGATCTAGTCGCCTATGGAGATGCTTCAAAATCTCAAATGGAGAAAAGCCATGGATGAAGAAATCCATGCGGTACAAAGGAATGACACGTGGGAGTTGATAACACTTCTAAAGGGCCACAAAGCAATTGGTGTAAAATGGCTGTGCAAAACCAAAACCAACCAAGAAGGCAAAGTGGAGAAGCATAAAGCCAGACTAGTAGCTAAAGGCTATAGTCAACGAGAAGGCATCGATTATGAAGAAGTCTTTGCACCAGTAGCAAGGATAGACACCATCAGACTGCTCATTTCCCTAGCTGCACAGAACAGATGGAAGATATACTAAATGAATGTCAAGTCTGCATTCCTCAATGGCTATTTGGAAGAAGAAGTTTACATTTAACAACCTCCCGGTTACAAGGTGAAAGATCAAGAAGATAAAGTCTGTAAATTGAAGAAGGCTTTGTACGGTCTCAAACAGGCACCCAGAGCATGGAACAAGAGAATTGATGACTACTTTCAGCAGAATGGCTTTCAGAAAAGTCCATATGAGCACTCCCTATACACCATGAAGAATGGTGGTGAAATAATGATCGTCTGCCTCTATGTTGATGATATGATCTTCACCGGCAACAATCCAAAGATGTTCGAAGAATTCAAGAAAGCAATGATCAACGGGTTTGAGATGACGGACATTGAAAAAATGTCATACTTCCTAGGTGTGGAAGTGACACAATCTGAGAAAGGAATCTTCATCACACAGAAGAAATATGCAGACCAGATACTGAAGAGATTCAACATGAGCAACTGCAATCCAGTTAACACTCCAGCAGAAACTAGAATGAAGCTCCGCCGTGACTCACCAGGGATTTCTGTAGATCCCACACTATTTAAAAGCTTGGTTGGAAGCTTGCGCTATTTGACTATTACAAGGCCTGACATCATGTATGTTATTGGGGGTAGTTAGCAGATATATGGAGGAGCCGAAGCAGGAATACCTCATGGTGGTGAAAAGAATAATGCGATACATCAAGGGTAGTATCAACGAAGGACTACTCTACACAAGCACAAACGCTGTGAAGCTAGTCGGCTATACAGATAGTAACTATGGTGGAGATTTAGATGAAAGGAAGAGTACAAGTGGCTATGTGTTTAATATTGGATCAGCTGCATTTTCGTGGTCATCAAAGAAGCAGTTAGTATTTGCACTCTCATCATGCGAAGCAGAATATATTGCAGCAGCATCAGGAACTTGTCAAGCGATATGGCTCAGAAACATCATGAAAGAATTGTCTCATCCACAGGAAGAGCCGACAGAGCTACATGTTGACAACAAGTCAGCAATAGCATTGGCAAAAAATTCAGTCGCACACGGGAGAAGTAAGCACATCGAGTTAAAATATCATTTCATTCGAGTGCAGGCCAAAGAAAAAAGGTTAAAGCTGACATATTGTAAGACAGAAGATCAAATTGCAGATATATTTACTAAGCCACTAAAAGCTGAAATTTTTCATAAACTCAAAAAAGAACTCGGGATGGCCAAACATGTTTGAGGGGGAGTGATGGTTGTCAAACATGTTTGGTAAGGTGGGCCCCACCCACCAAACATTGTTTGAAAATTTGTGGCAGGGCTGGTGCCTCAAAGAAAAACGGGAGAAACGAGATTGAAGAGTTTGTCAGTTACTCTTCGCTCGTTCCTATAAATAAGAGGTTTAGGAAGAAGAAAAAAATAAGCAAGACAAGAACAAGAAACAAGCAGAAAAAAAGAAGAAGAAGAGAGTGTATATTTGTAAGGTGTAGTAACACTAGTTGTAAAAAAGAGTGAAGAGTCTTCTTGTTGTTATAATAAAATATAATCCAAGTTTCCAATTTTCAATTTGTTTGCCATTTAGCCCAACAAAATTCCTTCTCTCTTTCAACACGAGCAGGCTAGAAGCATAAAAAGCTTCATACAGAGCTGAAGGTTGACATTACGACTTGAGAGAGTGATTTTAGAGAAGAAAACGGCGACAAGAGGAAATGGGAGAGCTTGTTTGATAAGGTCACAGGAGGATGGGGAGAAAATAAGCAGCCTGCATTATTGAAGAATGTTTAATTAGGTTCATTAATAAGATCATAGAAATAGATAGTATGGCTGATATTAAATATGAAAGAAATCTATCATATCTTTCGTCATTTTAGAGAGGCAGTGACACTTGAAGCTGTTCTCGTAGCGGCTTTGCTTCTGGCACATCTGGTAATACCACCGGAGCTTTTTTAGGCCCTTCGTTTCGATGCGGTTCGTGATCGCTTTCAGGGTCAAAAAATAGTTCTTACCCATCTGAAATTTAGGGACTGGATTTGAATATGGATTTGGATTGTTGGAGATTGAAGAAAGAATATATTGTGTCGCATCCGACGGTGGCGACGACGGACTTGAGGAGGGAGACGGGGATGTGGTGCTGACATGCTACGACATAGGAGGTAGCGGTGGTAAGGACGGGGAACTAGAGGCCATCGTCAAAGGAGTTGGTGGTGAGGTGGGATACGAGGTCAATGGTGTGATGGGAACGGGATGAGGAGAGGTTGAGCTTGGAGGCAAGGTCAAGGATGAGTGATTTGGCATGGTAGTGCTTGCGCTGTTGGCAGCGAGAAAGTCGGACTTGGAAAGAAAGGAGAAGTAATGTAATCAAACAAAATTAGTGTCATGGCTTGGGAAAAGAGAAAAGGGGAAGAAGGCAAAAGTAATCAACGACCAAGCTCTAATCATTATATATATCAAATGAACTATGTAGATTAGATAGAAAATTTTGCCGTACTGCCCCACTTTTTGAAAATATTTGGCGCTCTGTCCCACTTCCGAAAACAATTAACGATCTGCTTCTGTTTTGGACACGTCAGCATAAACCGTTATTGGAAATAACGGCATAAGTTATTTACGTGCTGTTATTTCCAATAACGGCATCTATTTTACATTTTTTTTCATGCCATCATTTGGAGTAACGGCATAGGTTATTTTGTTTTTCGACAGCTTGTAGTCTCCATTTAGAGAAAAAATTGCAAGTGTGAAAACCTTATAACAGATGTCGTTATTTCAAATAACGGCATTCTCAATACTGATGCCGTTATTTGGAATAACTGCATCAGTTATAAATGTTTTTTTTATAAAAAAATTAACTTATTATTCATCCTCTATGATGAATAAGTTAAAAAAATAAAAATAAAAATTATAACTGATGTCGTTATTCCAAATAACGGCATCAGTTATAATTTTTTTTTTTTTTTGAAAACTTATTATTCATTCTCTCTGTTTCCAAACAACAGCAAGAGTTCATTTATATATAACGGATGCCGTTATCTCCAATAACGGCATCAGTCATTCGAATGCCGCTATTCAGGATAACGGTATTATTTATAAGTTTTTTTCACACTTAGAATTTTTTAAAGTTAGAAGATTCACACTTGTAAGAGAAATATACTGATGTCGTTATTCCAAATAACGGCATGAAAAAAAAAGTAAAATAGATGCCGTTATTGAAAATAACGGCACGTAAATAACCTATGCCGTTATTTCTAATAACGGTTTATGCTGACGTGTCCTAAATAGGGGCAGATCGCTAATTGTTTTTGGAAGTGCAGAGTGCCAAATATTTTCAAAAAGTGGGGCAGTACGGCAAAATTTTCGATTAGATATGTATATCTAAATAAAACAGGATAGATGGCTCAGATTTATTATTACTTTTATAATAGAAATCGATATATTTTTTTAGACATGCATCGGACGTGTAAATTACTAGTTTATTATAAAGGGAAAATGGGGCTTCATTGAAGCCTCTAAGCACGTCTCACAACAAAATAAATTTTCGACCAAAGGGTTTGATTTTGCTATAGTTTATAAATAACCTCAATCATCCTGAAGTGAACTCTGTTCTTCTCTCTCCAACTTGATTCATATCCCTCCTGCATATTTTTCTTGTAGATATACGGTCTCTACTACTGAATTGAAAAACAATCTTTCCACCAAATTTGTTTTCCAATATAAGTGGGAACTTTATTTTTTGACGATGTCGATTAGGTCTTATCTAGGTAGAATACAATCTAACTTTTACATGTCTTAGATGTTTAACATGTGTACATCATTTCATCCTAAGGTGGCATTCACGGTTTTGGAACCAGAGATTGAATCAAATTAAATTGGAAGGGGAAAAAAATTATTTTCCCAAATGACAAAAACTTCTAAAAAAAACAGTTGAGTCCTAGTTGTGTTTTATTTGAGTACGAAAGTAGAAATCTCCACCCAGTCCTTTAATTTATTTATTTATTGACATATTCTTGCTTGCATTTTGATTAAGATCAAAAACAAAATAAAATAGCACAACTCATTTGCTATGCATGGAACGTCATGTATTTTAAAACTCTCCATACATAATAGCAATGAAGATTTTTTAACCAAAAAATATGCACCGTAAGCGTAGGTGTTGCTGCTATTTTTTGGGGTGGGAGCAAACAGAAGATGTGAATTCTTTTAAGAAACAATCAAGAACTAATCTTTTGACTTTCAACAGTGTTAAGTTCCTTTGACTGCGGTTGACTTCTCGATTTGACTCGTTTGTGCCGTTGGATCTGATTCGTGTGGTGACGATCGCCTCCGCTGACCTGCAAAAACTCTGAAACACCGGGTTGATCTCGGTGCACTACAAAAAAATGACGTTTTTTTTTGGATTCCGCGGTGCTTATAAACGTCGGGGAATACCCTATCAGCATTTGGAAAAATGCCACAACAAGTGTCGGTGTAGCGCATGCCGAGGATTGTTTGGCAACCTACACCGGCGCTTTTGAAAACTCCTATGTTGGTTTAGTCTACCCGCAGTGTTTGCAAAATGCCGGGGTATATTTTTTAATTTTTTTGTTTATTATTTTTTGTGTGGGTAAAAGGATACCCCGAGTATACATATTTAATATATATATATATATATATATATATATATATATATATATATATATATATATATATATATTTCTATTATAAAAGCAAGAATAAAATCTGTACAGAGTAGATCTGGATCACACATCTTAATCGTATAATATAAATCTAATCTGAGCCATACAAATCTCTCAAATATTTTAGATCTAGACCACACATTTTATTCGTAGATATAATCGGGGCCATACACATTCTCCCTCAATTAATCCCCCAATATAAAGCCAATAGACTCTCTCTTCTTCCGTCTTCTCATCTTTCTCTCTCTCTCTAGCGTCTCCCCCCCCCCCCCCCCCCCCCCCAAAATTTTGCAAACCCTAATTTCCTCCGCTCTTTCCTTCTCCAAATCAAACCCCCAAAATTTCTCAAATTTAATCCATGGCTAAGCGAAAGGAACGCTGCCGAGCCGCGATGAGATCCTCCAACCGTAGATTCAAGCTCGATCCCAGCAACCCAGATTTCTCGATCGCTCTCATAAATCTATCATCTTTCTTCCTTATCAATCCAACCGGATCTCGGATTCTCGACCAAGGTCGTATCTTGATGCGATCTGCGCGAATCGGGAGGAGTTCATGATGTCGATCTACTTCGAGGAGAGCCGGTGGATGTGCAGTTGATCAGGGATGGTGAATTTGCAGAAAGTGAGTTCGAGAACCATGCTTGCATCACTCCCTACTAAGGTAAATTCTTTTGGATTTTTTTTTAAATTATAGGTGGGATCTGTGAAGCTTTGGAGGTAGTTGAGTTTTAGTTCTTATTGTTTGGATTTTAGTTAAGTAGATATAATCTGGGCCATACACATTCTCCCTTAATTAATCCCCCAATATAAAGCCAATAGACTCTCTCTTCTTCCGTCTTCTCATCTCTCTCTCTAGCATCTCCCCCCCCCCCCCCCCCCACCATATTTCGCAAATCCTAATTTCCTCCGCTCTTTCCGTCTCCAAATCAAACCTCCAAAATTTCTCAAATTTAATCCATGTCTAAGAGAAAGGAACGCCGCCGAGCCGCGATGAGATCCTCCAACCATAGATTCAAGCTCGATCTCAGCGACCCAGATTTCTCGATCGCTCTCATAAATCTATCATCTTTCTTCCTTCTCAATCCAACTTGATCTCGGATTCTCGACCAAGGTCGTTTCTTGATGCGATCTGCGCGAATCGGGAGGAGTTCATGATGTTGATTGACTTCGAGGAGAGCCGGTGGATGTGCAGTCGATCAGGGATGGTGAATTTGTAGAGAGTGAGTTCGATTGTGAGGGAGATTCGAGAACCATGCTTGCATCACTCCCCTACTAAGGTAATTTTTTTTTTTGAAATTATAGGTGGGATCTGTGAAGCTTTGGAGTTAGTTGAGTTTTAGTTCTTATTGTTTGGATTTTAGTTAAGTATTTAGCGATTAAAGAGTAATCAACAAATTGTGAGGATTAGATCTTGAACCCTTAAATTTGTAAAAAATTAATTCAGTGAATTTGTAGATGCTGAGGTGTTAATCAATGCTGAACAATGATGTGGAAAATATTGGGTGCATGCTGAACAATGATGTGCTTACAACCGACGTAATGTTACAAACAAAGATCATCTCTATGCTGTATTATAACAAAATCTCTTACTTTAACAAACACAAACTTGAATGCATATAAAAGTGTAAAGAGTGAGTATCCTAAATATGTCAGTGTATGATATGACTTAATGCCTATTGCAGATGTTATACTACAATGACACTAATGCTTACTTGTTCGGATTCTATCCATCCCATACTACATAGGTCTGATGGTAAGCACCTACGTACTCCACACTATAAGGTTAGATCCCTCGCCATGCAACCTACTACGATGACTACTATAAGATTTAGACACCTGGCAAGTATTGGCTCTCTCCATTGGAATACTGGAGACCAATCCCTCTCCGTGGATCATTATGTGGCCCTTACATCCATCATTCCGGAATACTGGGGATCATCTCACTCCGCAGGTCATTCTGGAGCCCTCATTGCACAAGCATCTCATGAGCGTCGCTCTCGTCTCGAAATACTGGAGATCGTTCCCACTACGTGGATCATTCGATGGCCCTTACGTCCATCGTTCCGGGAATACTGGGGACCATCTCTTTCCAAGGATCATTCTGGAGTCCATAACTCATGTTTGCACTCGTTTTGTCATATCTCCAACTAGTGTCTGTCCTTAAGTTTAAGTTATAATTAAGAACTAGAGTCTAGCTTACCCACTGGTCTTAAACCAAACACCGAGACAGTCAACCCAACTGGTTACTTCTCATAATTCAATTATTCATTTTCAATTCTTTGCCGGTACCTGGGTCTCACTAAGGCTCTAAAATCAACATCTTTTCATGGTCAACAACTTGGGGCACTCATCCCCTTATAATTCATATTCTCAATTTTCATGTATTCATATTTTATTCAAATTCTTTCATTCATTCTTATTCATTCATCAATAAGTACAATCTCAACCTATTTATTTTCACAAAACACTTTTCATATTCATCAAAACTTTCTCAATACAAGTTAATTAAGATTAAAACATAATCTCTTTAAAATTCATCTTTGAAAATTTATCTCATCGTCTTCCTTTGATTTATTTTGAACTAATCTTAACATCTTTAATCCTATACATATATATTTTCTTAAGTTCACATCCCATCTAAGCATGAATATGATCTTTACTTTCCCAAAAATATAACTTAAAATAGTGAGAATATATTTTCAATAAATTCGTTTTTGTAAAACAATAAATTCAAAGTAATAAAACTGCATTTCATGCTATTTGTAAAAATCATAGAAAATTGTATACTTCACAAAACTTAGCATTCTTTATATCAAACTGAAGGTATGCAAGCCTACTTTAATTTTGTAATTATAAGTTTTCTCAAAATACTGTATCTATAACCCCGAATTCTTCAAAATATACAGTGGGGTCGAGATACAAAAATACTTCCACTGTACAGTCTTGTAAAATTCATATAAAATCCAATTCCTTGTGAAAATTTGATTTCATAGACTTTCCAGAAAGTTTAACGAGTCTAGTATAATTTCTTAGTTCAGACTTTTCTCAAATTATTTCATTTACAATGCTGAATTGATCAAAAACTGAAAGGTGTGCAGATTTCCAGCAACCAGCCAACTACTAACCAGTTTTGAGTTTAGATTTTATTAAAATAGTAAAAGACCTCCAAATCTTATGAAATTTTAAAGAGATGTTCCTGACACATACAAGATGCTCCCCAAAAATATTTAGTTCAAGATTCCAACTATTTTATTAGATACAATTTTTTTATGTGCAACAAAATTCAAAACAGTAACTTTTCTTGGCATGAATTAGTAACTTTGTGTGCAAATCTATATCCATATCATTTAATCTAATCATGATGTACTACCATGCAATCAAACAACATCAATCAACTTATTTTCATGACAATCTTTCAATTAGCATGCATTTTCATTCTAAATATCATCATTATAATTAAATCAGTACTCATATGCATATCAATTTTATATATCAATTTACCTACACATGCATGATACTATAATTTAGAAAGTCCAAGAAGACACCCAGCTTAATGAAGATGCTAATGTTGAAGAAGACTCCTAGAAGTTGCTCCTAGTTCCAAGAATGGGACTCCCTTCTCCTCCTAGTAAGCTCTCCTTCCAAGCAAGAACTCAACAACTTCCTCTCTTTCTTTTCCTCTCATTTTGTTTCTTTTGATCTTTGGTGCAAGATTATGAAGAAAAGGGGGTGGTATTTATAGGGTTTGAGAAGACTCTTCTACTACTCAAATTAAGTGTTCAATTTCATAACCTACATAACCCCCTTCACTAATTGCCCACTCCCCATAATTACACAAACTTCGTACCCTTCCTATTCTTATGCATGGCTAGCTCTTCTTGTGACTTTTGGGTTGCACTACGTGTACGTGCAACCCACAAGCATACACTCTCATTTGTTAGTTGTTATTTATATGATTATACATGTTGTTTACATGACAAGTGTACAACTAATTGTAGGATTTTTCTTAGTGGGCTTCCTCTTGTGGGCTTGGTTCATTTTTTTATTTATTTAATTTATTTTAATGGGCTTAGAGTCTTCTATTAGGCCTTTGGATTTTAATAGAAAACAATAAATAAAATAAATGAAAGGAAATTATGCATAACTCTAAATAAATTTTAGAATGAAAATAATGAGATGAAATTGCACGTGCGTTGCACGTGTAAAAATAAAAAAATTGTATTCTTATTTAAAAATTTAATACGGGATGTTTCAACACTTCCTCCTTATAATAGTTCCGTCATCGGAACTACACTTAAAGAGTGAGAAAAAAAAACAAAGAAAGAAAATTTTTTTTTATAAATTTTAATTGAAAAGCTTAGGGTGATCTCTCATCATCCTCTTCTCTGATTCCCATGTGGCCTCCTCAACAAGTTGGTTCCACCAGACGAGTTTGACCATAGGTATAGTCTAATTCCTCAAGACTTTCTCTCGTCGATCCAAAATCTCAATTCGACGCTCAGTGTAGCTCAAATCCAACCGTAGAACTTCTAGCACTTCGGGAAAATGGTGACCCAGATCCGGAATATAGCCCCGTAACATAGACACATGGAAGACATTGTGTACTTGGGCCAACTCTTCCAATAGTTCTAACCGATAAGCCATCTTCCCAATTCTCTTCAATATCTTATAAGGGCCTATGTATCTCGGGGCTAATTTCCCTCTCCTTCCAAACCGAATTACTCCCTTAGTTGGAGACACCTTTAGAAAGACAAAATCACCTTCCTCAAACTCCAGATCTCTCCTCCGGTTGTCGGTATAACTTTTCTGTCTGCTCTGGGTGTCGACTAACCTCTTCATAATCACTCAATCTTTTCTAAGGTTTGTTGTACAATCTCCGGCCCATACAGTTGCTGTTCCCCACTTCATACCAACACACCGGTGTTCTGCACTTCCTTCCATACAGAGCCTCATATGGTGTCATCCTAATGCTTGCCTAGAAACTATTGTTGTATGCAAATTCCACTAGAGCCAAATGCCTCTCCAACTGCCGCCAAAGTCCAACACACAACATCTTAGCATATCTTCTAGTACCCAGTTGACCCTCTTAGTCTGCCCATCAGTCTGAGGATGGAAAGCAGTACTGAAATTAGTCTTCGTCCCGAAAGCTGCTTGAAGACTTCTCTAGAAATGCGAGGTAAATCGCGCATCTCAGTCGGATACAATCGACAAAGGAACTCCATGTAGCCTCACGATCTCCCCGACATACAACTCGGCTAACTTCTCTATAGACCAAGTAAGCTTCATCACCAGAAAGTGAGCCAATTTGGTGAGACGGTCCACTATCACCCAAATTGCATCGTTGCCCTTGGAACTCCTGGGTTAACCTATAATAAAGTCCATGCTGATATTATCCCATTGCCACTCCGAAATGGGTAATGGCTGCAACAAACCCCCGGGTTTTTGATTCTCGGCCTTGATCTGCTGACAGACTAACACAATGGCGACAAAACTTAGGCCACATCCCGCTTCATCCTGGATCACCCGAAATACTGCTTTATGTCCTGGTACATCTTGGTACTTCCTGGATGTACGGATAATAAAGTGGCATGTGCTTCCTGCAGAATGCTCTCCT